>JAWMAR010000147.1:1498434-1798434 GCA_036785375.1 Leucoraja ocellata | reverse complement strand
TTTTATGGAGGATCAGAGTTGTTTTTTTGTCCCTACATCCAAGAAATTGAGACTTGACCCTGTTTGGTCACATTGGAAATGTAATATGGTAGTTGTTGCACACAGCTACTGATATTAGGGTCTTAAAATTCAAAGATCTAGATACTTGAGTTAAAATTTAATTAATTAAATCAGGAATTTAAAAACAACCCACCATCTATTATAATAACATTGAAACATGACTTTGGGAGAAGACTTCTGCTCTCTTTATTTGATCTGGCCTGCAGATTTTTATTCCAGTCATTTGCTTTATTTTCTTTGCTCCAGAACTACAGTAACGTGGTTGACTTTTAAATGATCTCTGAAATGGCAGCGCAAGCCATTCAGTTACACCAAATCACCCCTTTTACCACTTGGATGTAGGGCAATTAAGGATGGGCATTGTATTATAATTTGCCAACCGATCCCACATGAGATAATTTTTTTTTAAAACAAGCTTGTTGTTCCGGCTTAATTCTAAGTGCCGCCCCAGTCGATAGCTATTACTGCATCCAGTGTTCTACGTTAAAATGGCTATCTCCCACTGTATTCTTTGATGCTACTTTTCATATGTCTTGGGTAGTAATCCAGGAATTATTTTTCATCTGTTTAATAATTTAGTCTCTGGATTATCAAACTCACTCATTAGTACTCTATTATTCATCTTGCCTCTTTTGGTTCCTTACTTGGGGCATGCTAATTGAATCCTTCACCTTGCGCTCAAAGGTTATTTTCCAGCCTTGATACTATGCGTGCAAAAGCATCGTAGCTTTTGTTGTGCAGAGAATGGTAATTATCCCCCATAACTACTTTTATGCCAGCCAGGGATACATTAGCTCCTGCAGTTGTTCATTAAATGTTAGCCATTGTTAGTCCCTCTTCACCTTCCATTATAATAAAGATTAATATTTTTTCTGGTTGTTCTTTAATGGACTTCTCACGACAAGATTATTAATTGAACTTTTTACATTGTACAGTGCTCTGATTGTGTTAGCATGTTCCCTAGTTGGCTGCGCAACATACTGGGCCTACATGCCTTCTTGTCCACACTTAAGAAATTCTACCCAGGCACTAATCCTTTCTCACTGTTGCAGTGACTTCATTATTTTCTGGCAATACCACTCCATCTCCTTTTCTGTTTGCCTGTCTGTCCAATTATTGAATATTCTTGAATACTTAACTGCCATCCATGGTTATCCTGAAGGTGCAATGCAAACATTATTGTATCCATTCATCCCTATTTTGCACTGTCCAATTTGTCCACTATGTAACAAATGCTTTGCACATTTAGATACAGCAGCTTTATATTAATTTTTTCAAAGGCATCTTAACGCTTTTATTTGGAGTCCTATTTGTCATTGTCACGTTTTCCTGCTTTTGCTCTTTTTGCTAACTGTACTGTTCCTTCCTGTCACAAACTGGTCAATCTTGCCCCTTTTTTAAAATGAGTCTCTGCTTCCGCGTTTTTGCCATGTAACATTCTGGGACTCAACTCAGGCTCTTTTTACCGTTGCCCCCATACTTTATTTATCTCCCTATTACTAGAACTCTGGTCCCAGCATAGTTAAGGTGCAGTGCTCGACAATAGGGCAACTATCTCCTTCTCTAATAACCATGTTGGCGCTTCATAAATGGAAATCCACTTTTCCCAGTCTTTGCTCCACATATCCAAGGTAGATATAAAATGTTGGAGAAACTCAGCGGGTGAGGCAGCATCTATGGAGAGAAGGAATAGGCGACCTATCGGGTCGAGACCCTTCTCCAGCCTGATGTCAGGGGAGGTGGTAGGACAAAGGAAGAAAGAAGATGGAGATAGTGGGCCAAGTGGGAGGACTGGGAAGGGGAGGGGATAGAAAGAGAGCAAGGGCTATCTGAAATTAGAGAAGTCTACGTTCATACCGCTGGGGTGTAAACTACCCAAGCGTAATATGAGGTGCTGTTCCTCCAATTTAGGCTGGGCCTCACTCTGACAATGGAGAAGGCCCAGGACAGAAATGTCAGATTGGGAATGGGGGGGGGGGGGGGAATTGAAGTGCTGGGCCACCGAGAGATCAGTTTGGTTAAGTGGACTGAGCAGAGGTGTTCAGCGGAATGATCGCCGATCCAGCGCTTGGTCTCGTCGATGTAGAGAAGTTGACACCAGGAACAGCGGATGTAATAGATGAGGTTGGAGGTGGTGCAAGTGAACCTCGGCCTCACCTGGAAAGAGTGTTTGGATCCTTGGATGGAATAGAGGGGAGTGGTAAAGTGACAGGTGTTGCATCTCCTGCGGTTGCAGGGGAATGTACCAAGGGAGGGGGTGGTTTTGGGTGGGAAAGGGTCGAGTTGACCAGGGAGTTACGGAGGGAATGGTCTCTGCGGAAAGCAGAAAGGGGCGGAGATGGGGAAATGCGGCCAGTAGTGGGATCCCTTTGGAGGTGGCGAAAATGTTGAACGATTATATGCTGCATGCGATGGCTGATGGGGTGGAAGGTGAGGACAAGGTGACTCTGTCCTTGTTACAATGGGTGGGGTAAGAGCGGAGCTGCGGGAAATTGAAGAGACCCTAGTGAGAACCTCATCTATAATGGAAGAGGGAAACCCCCGTTTCCTAAAGATTGAGGGCATCTCCGATGCCCTGGTATGGAAAACCTCATCCTGGGCGCAGATGCAGCGTGGACGGAGTAATTGGGATTAGGCAATATAGTTTTTACAAGAAGCAGGGTGGGAAGAAGTGTAGTTGAGATAGCTATGGGAGTCAGTGGGTTTGTAGTAGATGTCGGTCAATAGTCTGTCTCCTGTGATGGAGACAGCGAGATCTAGAAACGGTAGGGAGATGACGGAGATGGTCCATGTGAATTTGAGTGCAGGATGGAAATTAGTGGTGAAGTTGATGAAGTCAATGAGTTCCGCAAGGGTGCAGGACGTAGCACCATTGCAGTCGGCAATGTAGCGGAGGTAGAGTTCGGGGATAGGGCCAATGTACACCTAGAACACCTAGATTGTTCGACGTACCCTACAAAGAGGCAGGCATAGCTAGGGCCCATGCGAGTGCCCATAGCTATGCCTTGGATCTTGAGGAAATGGGAAGAGTCAAAGGAGAAGTTGTTGAGGGTAAGGACCAGCTCTGCTATGCCGAGGAGAGTATTGGTGGACGGAAATAGACTGGTTCTGCGGTCGAGGAAGAAACGGAGGGCTTTAAGACCCTCCTGGTGGGGGATGGAGGTGTAGAGTGACTGGACATCCATAGTAAAGATGAGGGAGTAGGGGCCTGGAAAATGGAAGTCATTGAAGAGACAAAGAGCGTGTGAGGTGTCTTGGATGTAGGTAGGGAGGGATTGGACCTGTGGGGATAGGATGGATTCGAGGTATGTGGAAATAAATTCTGTGGATTTTGGGGAGAAGATAAAATCAAGCCTTGAGGGGCTGGGGAACGATAAGGTTGGAAGCTTGAGGCAGAGAGTTGGAAGTGATGAAATCAGTAATGGTGTGTGATATTAAGGCCTAGTGCTCATCCGTAGGGCCATAGTCCAAGGATAATTGGGAGGTGTCTGAGAGTTGTCGCCTGGCCTCAGTCCGGTAGAGGTCAGCGCGCCAGACTACCATAGCACCTCCCTTGTCGGCAAGTTGGGGTTGCTGCAGAGTGAGCGTCGGGTTGTATGTTCAGGGGCAGAGAGGTTAGAGTAGGTAAGGAGAGTAGAAAATTTGAGGCGGTTCATGTCACGCCGGTAGTTAGAAAAGAAAAAGTCTAAAGAAGGTAGAGAACCAAGAGGAGGGGGTACGTTGGAGACGGGAGAAGGGGTTATCACTTTCCATAGAAAAAGGCCTGGAGACGACGGAAGAAAAGCTCCACATTGTGGCAGACCCGGAACTGGTGGGGGCGGAGGGAAACAAAGGTGAGGCCTCCGCTGAGGACATAACGTTCCGTATCAGAAAGGGGGAGGTCAGGAGGGATGTTAACACAAGGCATGGATTTGGGGTCGAAGGAAGGCAGGTGAGTGGAAGGAGGCCGAGGCGATGTCTGGTGGGGGGGATGGTGGGTGTTCAGAGAGGAGGGGGGCATGGGGACTATTGTATGGGTGTGGAGTAGCTGGGGTCACCTGGCTTAAAGGGGAAGGGGAAAACCCAGTGGATCCCCCACTGAGATTCCCTCTAAGGTGGGGGGGCAGCAGTAGGACCCAGCATAGTCAGGCCCCGTGATGTGGGATTCTGCAACGTGGGCCCGGTGCTGGGCCCGGGACTCAGGTAAGGCGATGTCTGTAGCCGGCTGGTGGAGTGGCGTGAGTCAGCAGAGTTCTTGTCAGCGGGTTTGATTACCAAGTCGGGGTTGCTGCAGACTGAGCGGAGGACTGTGCGTTCAGAGGGGGGAGGGAGAGATATATCAATCTAACTGACCCTATTAACTTTGAGCCAAATTGCCCATGACTCTGGTAATAATCCAGAAGTTATTATCTCTGTTTTATTCTTTTTATTTAGCCCCTTATTGTATAAAATTTCAAAAGATCCTCTGTATCTTACTTATAATGTTGGTAGATACATTGACCGCTGGATTCTTCCCCTCTCCTGTAGTGAGGAATGTATATTAGTTTAATTATTTAGCATTGTCATATTTAATTGCTTTAGTAATTTTAACTATTTGCTAATTTTATTTTGTAAAATGGATTTTAGTTGTTAGAGATTAATGTTCCTCACCTGGCCCAAGTAGGCATCTAAGCCTTTTGCTCTCCTGGCAATACTGGCCTTCACTTTGTCTGCATCGCTTTTAACTCCCTCACGAATGCTACAGTCTCTTTTACAATGTTCACGCAGGTTACAAAAAGCTCAAATTTACTGGACCAAATACAGGGTCCAGGGCTTCTGCAATACCTACCTCGGGATCCCCACACCCCCTTCACTTACATTCTTACGATCTGGTTCGTCATCTTGTGTTCAGTCTAAATGGTTTAATCTAAGGGATGTAATGCCTCTTGGAGAAAATGGTCCAAATAAATTTCTCCCTCCCAGGCTTAATGCATTTTTGCAGCTTTGAGTCACAGACATTTACTGCATAAGTAGTGACCTTGAGCAGAAGTGTTCACAGACAGGAAGTGTTCACATACACTGCAGCAGCAAGATATCTCATGTTCTCTTATTTACGTAGGTTTAATTAATTTGTTTTGTGATATTTAATTATTTTAGTTATTTTCATTATTTTCTGGTTGTCAGATTAATTGGCTACTATAATTATCCCAAGTGTAGGTTCGAGTTAGGAGAAACAGGGTAGAGTTGATGGCCATGCAAAAGCCTATATATGTTCCAGGTAAAATACAGGAGAATAGAACAGAAAAATACACGGGAGAATAGAAATGCTCTGGGAACCACCATGAACTTTATGTCATAAGAAAGTTAAAATAAATAGAAATTTGAGATTTACAGATTGTGGGGGATTATAATTGCAAGAAAACGGAAGAGAAAAAAGCTGTATAACAGCACAGTAGGTATTGCTGTGCCGCACAGCTCCCGCGGCCTAAGTTCGATCGTGGCTTCCAGAGCGTCCTGTGGCCATGTGGATTTTGTCTGAATACTCAGTTTCCTTCTGTATCCCAAGGATGACGGACTGGCTGTTTGGTTAAATGATAACTGGAAATTGCCCTTATTGTTGATGGGTGGTAGGAAAATCGGGGAGGAATTGGTGAGCACGAGAGGGAATAGATTAGAGAAAAATAAACAGAATGAGGTCAATGGGATTTCTCCAATCGAATGCTGAATAGCGTTAGGGAAAAATCCTCTCACTAAACACTGACAAACAAACCATAACATCATAAGGCATAGGAGCAGAATTAGGCCATTCAGCCCATCGAGTCTACTGCCATTCAATCATTTTTTCCTCCCAACCCCATTCTCATGCCTCTTCCCTTAACCTTTGATGCCTTTCCTAATCAAGAACCTATCAATCTCCACCGTAAAAATACCCAGTGTCTTGGCCTCCACAACTGTCAGTGGCAATGAATTCCACAGATTCACCACCCTTTGGCTGAAGAAATTTCCCCTCATTTTCATTTTAAAGGTGCGTCCCATTATTCTTTGGCTGTTCCCTCTTGTCCTGCACTTTCCCATTACTGGAAACATCCTGTCCACATTCACTCTATCTAGGCCTTGCATTATCCGGTAGGTTGTAATGAAACCGCCCCTCATCCTTCTAAAATCCAGTAAGTATTAGCACAGAGCCTTCAAACTCTCTACATATGCTAACCCAATCATCCCCTGGAAAATTCTCGTAAATGGCCTCTTTACCTGCTTCAAATTCAGCATTTCCTCAGATATGGGACCTACAACCTCATAATATTCCAAATGTGACCTCACCAGTGCCTGATAAAGCCATAGCATTACCTCCTTGCTTTCATATTTTAGTCCCTTCAAATTGAATGCTCGCATTGCTTTTGCGTTCCTTACCACTGACTCAACCTGCAAATTAGCTTTAAATTTGCTACGTTGTATTCCATTCTCAGAGGAACATTTGCTCACTGCTGGTTTATGGTGTCCAGATTATCTTCTTCTTCATGATGAACAGTTCAGCGATGCTTAGTCAGGTTTATTGAGAGACACCTACTTACTGTATATATAGTTGCTTGGAATTGGGCTGCTGTGAACCACCTCCTTTGCCATCCTTTCCTAAACATTTTTTGGTAGGGATTAAGGTATTAATTGCTTAATATGTTTTGGTATTTTTACAACAATAAATTTAATGTATTTAATGTCGTATGTCGCTAGAGAAAATTCATGTTGCCGATTCTGAGCTTATTGAGATAACGGTGTCTAAGGGTGTACAAGATGAGGACCATGTAAATGCTGATCCATCACCAGAAGTTAAACAGGAAACTGATGCATTTCCTTCCATGCCTACAGTTAGTGAGCTGGACGATAAGTTCGAGGATGCTTCTATGGACCATCAAAATGCATTAGAACGCCCTACTCAAGCAGAATTGGTTGACCATTCATACACCAGTGAAGAACAGATTATGGAAGAAGAAAATGAAAATTCTGCACTGGAGAATTCCACAAGAACTGGAAAAGGAAGTGATGTTGATAAAGATTCTTCCCGATCTAACCATGACGTGGTTGATAAGGAACCAGACGAAATGCCCAGTATGGAAGAGAAAAATTGGTTGCAAGATGAACAGGTGGAAGTGGAGATTGAAGATAAAAAATGTTGGTTTAAAGCAAGTACATTTAATGTTCCACTTGAAAGGGAAGAAGTTATGCAAAAAAATCCAGAGAATGAGGAACTAGACTTTCATCAAAGATTACTGCAATATGAAAACTTTCCAGTCTCTGATAAAGATATTGCCTCTCAGAGTCATCTGGAGGATGGTGACAGTCGAAGTGATGTAGAGGAAATTGACGTTGATAGAGTGGTGAGTAATTTCACTTGTCAGCATTGTAATGATCAGCTTGTTATTTGACTCAATAGACAATAGATGCAGGAGTAGGCCATTCGGTCCTTTGAGCCAGCACTGCCATTCATTGTGATCATGGCTGATCATCCACAATCAGTACCCCGTCCCTGCCTTCTCCCCATATCCCTTGACTTTGTTATCTTTAAGAACTCTATCTAACTCTCTCTTGAAAGCATCCAAAGAATTGGCCTCCACTGCCATCCGAGGCAGAGAATTCCACAGATTCACTACTCTGGGTGAAAAATAAATTCCTCATTTCAGTCCTAATTGGCCTACCCCTTATTTTTACACTGTGACCCCTGGTTCTGGAACATTGGGAACATGTTTCCTGCCTCCAGCATGTCCAATCCCTTAATAATCTTATATGTTTCATTAATATACCCTGATCATATATCATCCTTCTAAATTCTCGAGTACACAAGCCCAGCTGCTCCATTCTATCAACATATGACAGTCCAGCCATCCCGGGAATTAACCTTGTGAACCTACGCTGCACTCCCTCAATTGCAAGAATGTCCTTCCTCAAATTTGGAAACCAAAACTGCACTCAATACTCCAGGTGTGGTCTCACTAGGGCCCTATACAACTGCAGAAGGACCTCTTTGCTCCTATACTCAACTCCACTTGTTATGAAGGGCAACATGCCATTAGCTTTCTTCACTGCCTGCTGCACCTGCATGCTTACTTTCAATGACTGCTGAACAAGGACCCCCCCAGATCTTATTGTACTCCCCCTTTTCCCGACTTGACACCATTTAGATAATAATCTGCCTTCCTGTTTTTGCCACCAAAGTGGATAACATCACATTTATCCACATTAAACTGCATCTGCCATGCATCTGCCCACTCACCCAACCTGTCCAAGTCACCCTGCATCCTCATAGCATCCTCCTTACAGTTCACACTGCTACCCAGCTTTGTGTCATTTGCAAATTTGCTAATGTTACTTTTAATCCCTTCATCTAAATCATTCATATACATTGTAAATAGCTGCAGTCCCAGCACCAAGCCTCGTGATACCCCACTAATCACTGCCTGCCATTCTGAAAGGGACCCGTTAATCCCTACTCTTCATTTCCTGTCTGCCAACCAATTTTCTATCCATCTCAGTACCCTACCCCCAATATCATGTGCTTTAATTTTGCCCACTAATCTCCTTTGTGGGACATTATCAAACGAGAGATAACGTGTTCGGCAATCTACCCTCTCCCTATACCTCCTCCCTCAACTCTGTCCAGAGACCTGACAGTCCTTTCAGGTTTGGCAGAGGTTTACTTGCACCTCCTCCAACCTCATCTACTGTATCCGTTATTCCATGTGTGGCCTTGTAATTCCGGTTCTAATCTTACCCCCCTAGTCTGGTTCAGTCAAACACCGAATGTGAAGCACTGGTATACAACTCTCTTTATTATACAACACCAGTACAATACCTAGTTCAATACCACTGGTCCAATTCTTGTCTCTGCTCATTCATGCCCATCAGCCTCATGCAAATAGAATAACATCAGAAGATCATGGTCTTTGCAGCATTTGCAAAAGATGTCAAGCAGGTTCTACAAAAGCAGAAATCCTCCATATTGTCAGGTACCCAAAATGCCCAATATTATCAGCCTCTAATACATCGGTGAGAGCAAACGTAGAATGGGCGATCATTTCACTAAACACCTCCGTTCAGTCACCCTGCCCTACGTGATCTCCCAGTTGCTGGACACTTTAACTTCCCTTCCCATTCCTGCATTGACCTTTCTGACCTTGGCATCCTCCATTGTCAGAGGGAAGCCAAATGTAAATTAGAGGAACAAAACCTCATATTTCGCTTGGGCAGCTGACAACCCAGCAGTATGAATATTGATCCCTCTAACTTCAAGTAACCCTTGCATCCCTTCTCTCTCTGTCTCTCTCCCACCCTAGTCGTCGTTCTGTTGAGTTTCATTGTCTCATTGTTCATCATCGTTCTGTTGAGTTTCGTTATCATCTAGCCTGCAGCCAACATGGACTGTTGTGGGCTCAACTGTTCCTTGATATTCGTTACTTTTTTGCAGGTGGTGCACAGCTTTTTCACATGTTGGTCCTATTTGTTACCAGCACCAACCTCCCCCTCCCCTTTTTCACACTGTGCATCCTGGCATTTGTTTCTATTGGAGAATATCCAAGTTATTCTCTCAAATTTTCCTTCTCCCCTGTAGATTCCCTCTCATCCATTGCAGTCATTAACTTTATTGCAGCTGTCCCTGCCTTTTAGGGCTAATCCATTTCTGGAATGAGTGTGCAGTAAATTAGCAGATGATTTGTGAACTGCACTCTTTCGAGATGAAAATCGCCAATGCCGCATCAAGTATTTTTTCGACCAATTTCTCCAACTCTTCCAGGGAAGTACAAAATGCAAAAATACAAATACAAATACAAATAGAGCTTGTCAGAAAAGGTTAAAAATCCGATTTCTAGGCAGTCTATTTTAGTGACAAATGCAAGACAACGTCATGGATTTCAAATGTATTCTTCATTTCTATAAAGCGTGTATAGGGCTGAGCCTGTTCTTTAAAAGTGTAGTGTTTTGGATAGTGCATGAAGAGTCAGTATCGCGCTTTACTAACCTTAATGTTTTCACAGTTCAACTTAACCTCCAGTGAAGAGGCAGTGGACATCGAGACTGTGGAGGAACTCTCTGAGAAAATCAACATTGCTCATCTTGTTGCTTCTGCCTCTCGTCTTAGAAGCAAATCAAAGTATTGTGATTTTTTAAAATTAATTTGAAATATAATTTGGTTAACATAATGTGTGTAGTTACAGATTTCTGTAAAATTTGTATATGAGAGTATTGATGAAAATGTTCATATTGAGACATTATTCCCATTAGTAGATGGTCCAAGCACCAGAGTACTGATTCAACATTTTGTCAAAAGTTGCCAAGGGTGATGTGAGGAAAAGTAGTTTAACTGAGTTTTGTAGTTAAAGGTAGTTGTGATTGGAAGTTGCTATCAGAGCTTTTGAAAATAAACAGGGGAAGGCACAAATGAGAATAATCTGCAGACGATGGAAAACCGAGCAGGTCAGGTGCCTCTTTCTGAACTGCAACAGTTCTATGACTGTCTGTATAGTGCAGTTACAACCTTAGTAGCAGTGTTGGCAGGTCAGTGATGTCTAGGAGGAAATTTACATTTGATGTTTAATGTTTCGGTCACTAGATTTCCAAGTAATTAAAATAATGAATGGTTTATGTCACAAGCTCAATATCTCCCTCAAGTGGCTTGTCGAAAGCTGTTGCCTTGGAACATATGTGCAACATACTTAATTTTTATTGGATTAGGTTTGTTTAAAGTACTCGAACTTGATTTTGTTTTGGTAAAAAATTATTATGTAGTAGCAGTTACAAAATTTTTAGATTTAAAAAATCTAGTCTGCAATTTATCCCATCAGATAAAGCATAAAAAGAGGTTTTATTTGACACCCAATTCACTTTCATATCTTCAGTGTTAAATACGTTATGGCCATTTTCATACTCTGAAATTAGCATCTTGTTCCCTATTGCTTTTCCATTGACTTAACTCAAAAGCTGTGATCGAGGACAGTCAAAAGCCCATAACTTGCTTAAAAATTAAGAGAACTGAATGAAATGTTCAGTTATTATGGATTGAAGCATTCTGAAACAAATATGAAACAATCTTACTTAGATGACCTGAAATTAAAACATATAATTAGTTAGTTACCTAATAGTAGCCAATTACAAAATTCAATTACTAGATCTAAACATCTATCCATTTCTTAAGAAAAAGTTGAAATAGCCTAAGTGTCCAAATAACATTCACACAAGAATTCACAATATAACATGATTTTTAAATCTCATTGTCATGAATTTATAGGCCAAATGGAAAGAATTTAGTGTTTAATTCCCATAAATTAATGGGCAGTTAAATCATCTAGCGAGTGAGATGTTGTGGAACGCGATCGTTTGGAATGTTGCGGTTGCGATGAATTTAAACCCCATATTGGCAGGAAAAAAACAGCCGATTCGTATGAGGCCTTAATCACATTTTCGCCGATGAAACTTTGATTAAGAAGCAAGTTTATATGTAAAATAGACGACTAACCTTATGTTTTGTCTCCTACGTGAGATCCGTCCCGTTGTCGGCGTTGACGACGTTAGAAGTAGATTTTTATTTTACTCCAGCAATTAAATTGTCCAGTGGGTTTTTTTTTCAACTTCCGGAACGATTTTTCAGCATCAGGTAGTAGCCCGAGAAAATATATCTCAGACAGGCAGAAAAACAACATTTTAATCCTGCCCCCCGCCCCCCCCCCCTCAAAGGCGCCAAAGTCGCTCACATGGCCAGTGACAGAACTGCAGCGCCACTAAAGGTAAGTTTTGTAACAATCTTGATTGTTTGAAATAATTATTTTAACATGCCTATAACAGGCTGCCCCCTCCATCTCCAGGTAATCTCAGTTAGGTGTACTAGCTGAGATGATAGGTGTACTGAAACCCTTTCCCAACTGAATAGATGCAATCTGTGAGGACTGAGACATGTGCAGAACTACGAGTTTTAATTGGCATGTAGTTTGTAAGTGTTATCCTGGCCAATCTCACCTTCCAGCAATAGATCTGTATTCCTACTCTTTAATACATATTCCAGCAGCAAATAAACCAAAGAAAATAAATCAAATCTTTTTCATGGCAATCCCCATAGATTATCCTTTGAACTTTATTCAGTGTAATCTAATGTTTCTGTGATGTCACTGCAATAGGAAGGATGCCATTGAACTGGAAAAGTGCAGATAAGATTTAAGGGCCTGTCCCACTTGGACGACCTAATCCGCGAGTTCTGGCGAGTTTGCCCTCAACTCATACTCGCAGCAAGGTCGACACGAGGTCGTAGGAGGTCTTCTTCGTAACTTCGTAACTCTCCTTCTAGACACCTAATTCACTTTCATATCTCAAGTAATAAAAAAATTATGGCCATTTTCATACCCGGAAATTAGCAGCTTGTTCCCTATTGATTTTCTATGGACATAACAAAAAAGCTGTGATCGAGGACAGTCAAAAGCCCATAACCTTCTTAAAAATTAAGAGAACTGAATGAAATTTTCAGTTATCATAGATTGAAGCATTCTGAAACAAATATAAAATAATCTTACTTGGAGGACCTGAAATTAAAGCATATAATTAGTTAGTTACCCAATTGTAGCTAATTTCAAACTTCAATTACTAGATCTAAACATCTATCCATTTCTTAATAAATGATTAACATTTTTAAATAGCCTAAGTGTCCAAATAATATTCACAAATAATTCACGATAAAACATGATTTTTAAATCTCATTTACATCAATTTATAGGCCAAATGGAAGGAATTTAGTGTTCAATTGCTGTAAATTAAAGTCAATTTAAATCGGCTTTCTAGTGGGTTCCTGTGAACGCGCTGGTTTAGAACGTTCACATTGCAGTGGATTTGTGCCCCCAAATGCCCAGAAAAATACTGCGGGATATAATGAGCCCAAAATGAGCTATTCGCTATAGAAAACTTTATATACAGGGTTCTTAAGAAGCCCCTTTTAATGTAAAAATAAGGTACATACCTTTAATTGTTTGCTTTATAAAACCCTGGGGCTGCGAGAGGTTGCGGGTTGAGAGAGTGATTTTTAAACTACTATAACTATTATACAAGGCCATAAAAACTAATAATACCTTTTGCGACGGGGTCTTTCAGCGATTTTCCGTTAATGATTTACTAGGCTGAACATTTTCGATTGCAACAGCCTAGTTAAAATCGCGTTTTAAACCCACCCTCTCTAAACAGCGCCAAAATCACACACAAGGGGTAGGGCAGATTCTCAGACACGATTCAGGTAGGTTTTGTAACATACCTACAGCTAGGTCGTGGCGTTTTTTTCAATATGTTAAAAAATGACCGCGAGTAAAAAAATGTCGCCACGGAAAAAATCAATACTTTTTTTACTCGTAGGTTTAGTCGTAGTAGGTTGCCATGTTAGTCGTAGGTAATCGAGGGTAGTCTAAGGTAGTCGTAGATAGTCTTCATCATAGTCAAAGGGAGGTCGAAGGAGATCGAAGGAGGACGTCTTCACTCTCCACTATTCGGTGTCCAATTTTCCCGAAGTTAGTCGTAGCTAGTCGAAGCTAGTCTTCAACATAGTCGAAGGAGGTCGAATCTACGTAGTTGAAGGAGACCTACAACATGTCAATTTTTTAAACTCTTCTAAACTCGCCAATTAAGTCGCCCAAGTGGGACAGCCCCTTTACAAGGATGTTATCAGGAATTGAGGGGCTGAGCTGGAGAGGTTGGGCAGGCAAGAACTTTATTCCTTAGATGGGCAGGATGTTGAGGGGTGAACTTATAGAGATGTGTGAAAGCATAAGAGGAATAGATAGGAAAAACATGAGCACATATGTTTAAGGTGAGAGGGGCAAGATTTAATATGAACCTTTGGGGCAACATTTTCACTCTGATATATAGAACAAGGACTAGCTGAGACGAGACATCTAGGTCGGTAAGGATGAGTTGGGCCGAACGGCCTGTTTCCGTGCTGTATGTCTGACATCAATCAATCAGATTCATCACATACACAATAAAGTGCAGTGAAATGAACTTGCCAGCAGTGGTACAATCAAAAAAGAACATACGATACACAATAAAAATTTAACACAAACATCCACCACAGCATTCTTCACTATGGTGGAAGGCACAAAGTAAAGTCAGTCCTCCTCCATTGTCGGGGCCATAACCCTCCACAGTCGCCGCTGCGAGCAGCCAGATGTACAAGCCCTCTTGTCTGGAAGGTAAGTCCCGAATCGGTGCTTCCTACTGGAGACCGCGGCTTCAGGATGTTGTAGGCCGGTGGACGGAGCTCTTCTCCAGGGAGCCCCAGCAAGGGGATCCCAGGCTCCAGACGCAGCGCACGCAGCTAGAAGCTATGCAGACTGTGGCTTCAAGACGTTGTACGCTGCGGGCTGGTGGTCGGAGATCTTCACCTCCGGGGATCCCCAGCAAGGGATCCCAGGCTCCGGGCGCCGCTCCCGCAGCTAGAATCTCCGCAGACAGTGGCTTCAAGATGTTGTAGGCCGCGGCCGGCGGTCGGAGCTCTTCTCCGGGGATCCCCAACGAGGGATCCCAGCCTCCAGACGCCACGCCCACGACTAGAAGCTCCACAGATTGCGGCTTCAGGCTGTCCGCAGGCCAGTGATCTGAGCCACGCTGCGCCCGCTACTGAAGCTCCGGGCCCGACTCCGGGGAAGGCCACACCAATCCATGGTGTTAAGCCGCGAGGGAGGCGACATGGAAAAAGTCGCCTCTCCGTGGAGGATGCGACCGAAAGCGGTTCCCCCCTTTTCCCCCCTCTACACCCCCCACACAAAACACTCCAAGATACATTAAATCACACCTTTAGACACTCTTTAAAAAAAGGCAAAAAACGTAGAAATGACAAACACGTTTCTGGCAGGACAGCCGTCTCGCAGCGCCCCCACCGACCGAAGATGAGGCGTGGAATACAAGAGGTAACATTAGTGCCACTGAGCACACTACACACTAAAATACAAAGTTTGGCCAAAGGGCCCGTTTCCATGCTGTATTACTCTTAAGACTCCAGGACCAGAACTGTTTGCAGTACTGAAGTGGTCAAATAAAATTCTGGCATAATCTCCCTGCTCTTGTATTCCACGTCTCAACTCAGTTTGTTTCACTACCTTTTTAATTATCTGTTGTCAATACACTCCTAGGGTACTCTGTTGCTCCACAGCTTTTAGTATCATCTACTTGTATTGCATCTCTCTCCCTCTCTTACACCTTGAGATTGAACGTCATTTGAAGTTTTTCTGCTCAACTGAGTAGTCAATTAATACCTTGCTGCATCTTAGAGCTGTCTTCCTCGATTTCAACCACATGGACAATTTTTACATTATCTACCAACTTGTGCAACTCGCCACATTTATTTAAATTTTAAAGCATTAATACAATTTATATAAAACTCTGAAGCCCCATCTGTAGCCTTCCACTGCCAAAAATCACCATCAGATACTATGTTCTCCATTCTTCATCTGATCAGGTTTTGAATTCAGTTTGGCACACTCCATTAGATCCTGCAAACATACTTTTTTGGTTTGCCAGTCATGTGGGACTTCATCAAAGCCTTGATATAATGTACAGTGCCTGGCAGGGTATGGGGACCTCTATTACATTGCTTGTTGTAGCAGTGATTCAGCTGCTAATATCATAGTATCGATTGAAGAATGGAGGATTGAGGCATTTTCTACATCTTGAAGGCATTTCTGAGGATGAACCTGCTCCGTCGTTCCTATGCTCACCTGGATAAGCTGGGAAGCACTGAGAGTCATGTTTTTTTTTTTTTTTGCTTCTCCAGTGCTTTTAACATCATCCAGCCTGCACTGCAAGGGAGCAAACTGACAAAGATGCGGGTGGATGCTCCATTTGTGTCCTGGATCACCATCTACCTGACTGGATGACCATAGTGTGTCAGTCTACAGAATTGTGTCTCGTACATGGTAGTGAACAACATGGGATTGTCCTCTCTCCCTTCCTGTTCACCATCTACACCTTGGACTTCAGATACAACTCTGACTTCTGCCACCTGCAGAAGCTTTTGGATGACTGCAATTGTGGGCTGCATCGGTGAGAGGAGGGAAGCTGAATACTGAGGTGTAGTCAACGACTTTGTCGAGTTCTGTGGGCTGAATCACCTGCAGTTCAACACTGACAAGACTAAAAAGGTGATGGATGACTTAAGGAGGAAAAGGAACCCCTCTGTCCCCTGTCTCCATCAAGGGTGTGTATGTGCAGTTTACCAAGGAGTACAAGTACGTCGGAATGTACCTGGACGGTAAACTTGACTGGTTCAGGAACCCTGAGGCACTGCATAAGGAGGGACAGAGCCGTCTATGCTTTCTGAAGAAGCTCCGCTCTTTCAACATCTGCAGTAAGATGCTGCAGATGTTCTTATCAATTGGTGGTGGCCAATGCCATCTTCTACGCTGTCCTGTGCTGGGGTAGCAGGGTGAAGGCCGCAGATGCCAACAGAATTAACCTCATCAGGCAGGCTGGCTCCCTCCTGGGAGTGGAGATGGATTCATTGGAGGCGATCTTGGAGGGGAGGATGCTCCTCAAACTGTGGAGCATCTTGGATAATACAGGTCACGCCCTCCATGACACACTGGTCAACCTGAGGAGCACCTTCAACACAGACTGTTTCCACCAAGATGCAGCACAGAATGCCACAGGAGATCCTTTTTTCCCGTGGCTATCAAACTGTATAACTCCTCCCCCTTCTGTCGAGGGGTAGACTGACTCCCCCCTCCCCCTCCTCCCCAATCTTTGCACATCCCCAATCCTGGACTTTCCACACATCACTTTAATTTCATGTTTTATGTACCTTGTTGTGCATTATGACTGTTGGCAGATCAATTTCCCTCCTGGGATAAATAAAATTCTATTGTATCGTTAGTCCTTGCAAATCCTGAAGTTGTTCGGACTGAACTCCTCTCTACCTCCTTGAGCTAAGTTATGATGAATTACTGATGAACTTATCAAGTTCCAATACGCAGACAACTACTGTGTTGCAGCTCTCTCAGAAAATAATCTGCAAAAGATCCTGACTGCCGTCAACGGTGCATACATGAACTTGGACGCCATCAATTCCAAGAACACTCAGGTTATCTACCAATCATCACCAACTGAGACAAATCGGAAAGAATCATCAATTCAACTTGGTGAAACAACCCTGGAAAATGTGGGTTACACAAAAAAGCTGGAGAAACTCAGCGGGTGCAGCAGCATCTATGGAGCGAAGGAAATAGGCAACGTTTCGGCCCGAAACGTTGCCTATTTCCTTCGCTCCATAGATGCTGCTGCACCCGCTGAGTTTCTCCAGCTTTTTTGTGTAACCTTCGATTCTCCAGCATCTGCAGTTCCCTCTTAAACCCTGGAAAATATGGATCTGCCATCTGGAATTACCTGTCCTGAATGTCGAAGAACTTTCAAAGCCAGGATTGGACATAAGCCACCTGAGTTCATAAAAACAGCGAACATAGACCATCATCCTCAACCTCGAGGGATAGCTACGATGATGAACTACACTGTTCAACCTTCAGTCAACAACTTAATAACTTAAGGAATCAAACTCTCAAAGCCTTGACATTTGTGGGTTTTTTTATTTTTTTTACTCATATTATGGTGCCAGTTTAGAAAAAATGGGTGAGTTTGGACATTGTTCTATTGTTGGGCAATCCTAAATCCTACAACTAGGCTTAATTGGTATTAGATACTTGCACATTAATGTAAATGTGGAGTTTGTGTTTATATGGACACTGTTTTACAGTGGTTTGTTCTGTATAAAACCACATTTTGGGATATTTCTTGCATCATGGCTTTAAGTTCTATAAAGGAGATGTTGACCAGTATTTAGCTTTGCTGTTCTTCAGTTTTAAAGTAGATGGGATCAGTGTTGACCTTCCAAAAGTTCATTAATTAAATATTTTGAGAGTCTAACTAACTAACCCGGCATGTGTGTTAAAGTTTTGTGTTCAGATTTGTTTCCTTGTTACATCTGCTGGTTGATACATAAACCTTTTTCCTTCCAGATGCCATTTCCACAACCCATATGTTACAAATAAATCGAATGAGGAGGAGGAGGAGGAGGAGGAGGAGGGCGACATCAAATCCAAGCCAGTAAGTTCCTGTTAGGAGCGCTTTGAATCAATAGTTGATAGGGTACCCTCGGAGAGCGATAATACCTGTGGATGGAAAGCATTAGTGGGGTTATTTCATATCCTACATTTGGACTGCTGAAAGAAGTAGGAAAATCTTTATAAGAGTTGGTCTTGCTGTAACCCATAGCAGGCATCACTTTTGTCACTGTTTTGCAATATAAGAAAGTAGATGCAGATGTAGGCCAGTCCCACCATTCAATATGATTGTGGCTGATCTGCCTAAAGCCTCAACTCCTGTGGCAGTTTCTTATTGTCAACTCTCTTATCTTTCAAAAACATTTTCTGATTGCTCTTTACCCACAACAATCTTGGCCCCACAAATCGCTGGGAGAATTCCAGAGATTTGCCATCCTCTGAGAGGTTAACTACCCATCTCAGTTTTAAACATACTTGTTCTTGTATTTCTGTGTCCTTGTTCAAGATTCTCCTTTGAGTTAAAATCTCTCAATATCCTGTTATGGAGACATAAAAGACTGTAGATGCTGGAATCTGGGACAAAAAAATAAACTGCTAGAAGACCTTAGCAGGTCAAGCAGAATCTGGAGAAATGAGATGGATGACATTCTGGTCAGGACCCTGCGGCAAGGTCCCGACTAAAAACATCAACCATCACTTTTCTTCAAAGATGTGTTTGTTCCAACAGATTTTATCACCGTCATACTTTCAGGATCATGCATATTTAAATCAGATCACCCCTCTTTCTTCTAAATACTCTCTCCAGTTTATTTAGCAATTCATGATAGGAAAACACACTCATCCCTGGAATTGAGTCTAGTGAATATAAAAAAACATTTCACATTCCCTGCTTTGTCTGATCCAATGACTGTTGGCAACTGCAAGAATTTCGGAACTGTAAAATCTTGATTATTTCTTGCACCTTTAGAAACAAATTGCTGATCTCGATAAGGAAGCAAAAGATCGGCTGGATGCTCTGGTAGTGTATCTGACCGCGCAGACAGGAAATGAGCGGCGGAGGCGTTCTAAGAAGCGACACCTCTTTGAAAAGCTGAAGAAAACTTTGGCCATTCGCGGGGAGGAGAAAGTTTCAAAATACTTTATCCTGAAGCAGGTTTGTAAAGATATTTGAAATGTCTAAGTTCCTGTATTGTTCAGAATATTTTGTGACTGTTAGTTCTCTGCTGTTGTAGGCATTTGCAGAAATCCAGAATCTGCAGGATTATTCTGATTGTTTATCAGCTTGGAAAAGTATCCAGACTCGCAGAAGGGATTCTCTTATTCGAAAAGTCTCTCTATTGACAGGTAAGGACTGGCTGCTGCTCTCAATAATACCACTTATTTGAAACTTATTAAGTGCAGAAAAATAACTTTAACTCCTCTGTCACGTTTGTTGGGGAGTTGGTGAATTTATTTTCATGTAAGGAGACAGGAAGATCGGTTTGTAGACTAATAATATTCATTAGTTGCACAGATTCTAAAAGCCACACAGTCAACGTTATTAGCTGGAGTACCGTGCTGATCATATTTATTGCAGATGCAAAGTTACTTAAAAATACTCCGAATTTGCATTAAACATCACGATATAATGAATATTTCTAGATTCTGCAGCGCTATCGTGCGGAATGCAACCATCTTTTCTGTCATGGATGAGAGAGCCGTCTGTGTAACGGCTAGTTCCCTTTGGACACAAACTCCCTTTGGACATTTTACCGTTTTTCCAAGATCAATTTGCCTGCAAATTTCACAATCCAAGGCTTGTTTTAACACCTCCTGGCGAATTTTTGGATGCCACCATGTTTCTTTTGCCATCCTTTCCATTCCCTCCTTACCAGCAGGCGTAAGAGAGTGAATATAGTTTAAAAGAACGGGCAGAAAAGCATCAGTTAGACTAACTTGTCCGAGAGGAGTGAACCACAAGTCAAAGAATCAACGGTGCAGCCCTCTCGTTTCCAGAAATCGCGTTACGCAGCTGAGGCATCCCCCTGCATTAACTTTACATAACCCATGTCTGGCAAAGCCGTTCTGCCTACTAGTTTTCTTTGTGTGTCTTGTGTGGGGGGTGGTGTGGGGGGGTGAGGCGACTTTTTCCAGGTCGCCTCCCCCGTGGCCTAACAGCGATGATCGGGCAGCCTTTCCCGGAGACGCGCCCGGGACTTCAACGGCGGGCGCAGCGTGGACTCTCGGCGTGGAGAGGGCGAGCCAGCGCTGGTGCGAGCCGGAGGGGAGCGCACTGTTTAGCTGGCCCACGGCAGCCTGAAGCCGTGGTCTGCAGAGCTCCAGCTGGCGCGGCGTCCGCAGCCCGGGATCCCTTGTGGGGGACCCGTGAGAAGAAGAAGCCACCACTTCCGGCCCACGGCCAACTTCTATCGCGGGCCCGGCTTGGACTTACCATCACCCCTGGAGGGGAGCTTCGACCGCAGGCCCTGCGGTCTGCAGTGCTTCTGCAGTGCGGCGCGGCGTGGACTTTAAATCTTCGACCGCCGGCCTGCGGCCTACACCAACCTAAAGCCGCCATCTCCAGTGGGGAAGAGCCGACTCTGGACTTACCTGGACTTTTACCTGTCTGCACTTCTGGACGCCCACAGCGGCGGCTGCGGAGGTTGAGGTCCCGACCACACGGGAAAATGGAGGAGGACTGGCCAAATTTTGTGCCTTCCACCACAGTGATGAATGCTGTGGTGGATGTTTGTGTTAAATTTTTATTGTGTATTCTGTGTTCTTTATCATTGTACCGCTGCTGGCAAATTCATTTCACTTGCACTTTATGTGCAATGTGACGAATAAAACCATATTGTATTGTATTGTAGAATCTTTGGTTATGTGTGGACCATGGTACAGGATTCGCAAGCTGCCGCGTGGCCAGTGATGTCAGCAAAGTATTCTCTTGGGAGACTTCGTCGTGGCCGCCCGTATGGGCATTACACTTAATAATGACCAGGTGGGCCGGGAGGGTTAAGACTTGTAGTAGGTTTGTCACATAAGTTGAGTTCTTTTTTTCACAATGGCAGGCAGTGACTAGTGGGGTACCCCAAGGCTCAGTACTGGGACCCCAGCTATTTACAATATATATTAATGATCTGGATGAGGGAATTGAAGGCAATATCTCCAAGTTTGCAGATGACACTAAGCTGGGGGGCAGTGTTAGCTGTGAGGAGGATGCTAGGAGACTGCAGGGTGACTTGGATAGGCTGGGTGAGTGGGCAAATGTTTGGCAGATGCAGTATAATGTGGATAAATGTGAGGTTGTCCATTTTGGTGGCAAAAATAGGAAAGCAGACTATTATCTAAATGGTGGCCGATTGGGAAAGGGGGAGATGCAGCGAGACCTGGGTGTCATGGTACACCAGTCATTGAAGGTAGGCATGCAGGTGCAGCAGGCAGTAAAGAAAGCGAATGGTATGTTAGCTTTCATTGCAAAAGGATTTGAGTATAGGAGCAGAGAGGTTCTACTGCAGTTGTACAGGGTCTTGGTGAGACCACACCTGGAGTATTGCGTACAGTTTTGGTCTCCAAATCTGAGGAAGGACATTATTGCCATAGAGGGAGTGCAGAGACGGTTCACCAGACTGATTCCTGGGATGTCAGGACTGTCTTATGAAGAAAGACTGGATAGACTTGGTTTATACTCTCTAGAATTTAGAAGATTGAGAGGGGATCTTATAGAAACTTACAAAATTCTTAAGGGGTTGGACAGGCTAGATGCAGGAAGATTGTTCCCGATGTTAGGGAAGTCCAGGACAAGGGGTCACAGCTTAAGGATAAAGGGGAAATCCTTTAAAACCGAGATGAGAAGAACTTTTTTCACGCAGAGAGTGGTGAATCTCTGGAACTCTCTGCCACAGAGGGTAGTTGAGGCCAGTTCATTGGCTATATTTAAGAGGGAGTTAGATGTGGCCCTTGTGGCTAAGGGGATCAGGGGGTATGGAGAGAAGGCAGGTACGGGATACTGAGTTGGATGATCAGCCATGATCATATTGAATGGCGGTGCAGGCTCGAAGGGCCGAATGGCCTACTCCTGCACCTAATTTCTATGTTTCTATGTTTGACTGGTGTTCCGGAGGAGGTAAGAAATTATGAGCACACTAGTAAGCATCAGTAAGGAGAGATACAAAGTATTAGTTCAAGAACTTTGATCAAGACTGGAAAAGTAAGAAAATAAAAGTTTTTAAAGTTCCAGTGAGGATAAAGGGAGGAGAGAAGAGAGGAAATGTTTGTGATATTGAGCAGAATAAAATTGCCTCGGTGACAATTATTATACCGACAGAGATGGAAGATAAAAAAGAACCAAATCCATGAAGGGTGAGGAAAAATGGGGAGGGATTTAGCATTTGTTTTTAAGGGCTGCATTTGCCCACATGGAAGATTAGGCGATGTTCCTTGAAATTACATAGATTATGACTGGAGCCATGCAGGAAGCCAAAGTCAGGTTAGAATAGTGTTGAGAACAGTGAATTACTGTGACAGGTGATTGGAAACTGAGCATTGTTCATGCAAACTGCATGTGTGTGGAACAGAGTGGTCACCAAATTTGCATTTGCTTAGTCCTTTGTAGAGAAGTCGATGTTGTGGGCACCGAATGCAATGCACAAATTTGCAAAACTGTGCAAGTGAGTTACTGCTTCTCCTGGAGGGATTATTTGAGTCCCAGGCAAGAGAGCACATATTATATGGGTCGGTGCAATAAGAAAGGATATTGCTGATGTCGATGGAAGATCGGGCCAAGGAAGGGCAGAGCAGCAAGTCCCTTTGAAGTGCTAATAGGGGAGGGGTAAATGTCAGTTGTTACAACCCATTGAAGATGTTGGAAATTACCTATTGAATTTGGAGGCTGCTGAGGTACATGGTGAAGACAGAGCAAACTTTATGGTTATTCTGGCTTTGAGGATGGCTAACAACAGATATGAGGGAAATGCAGGAGACGAGTTGAGAGCCCTGTCAATGTGGTGAGGGCAAAAGGAGGACATCTTTAAGGCACTGGTGTAGAAAATCTCATCACAGCAACTAAAATTGATCCAGGGTAACTGGATACTGGGCACAAAGAATACTGGTAACTAAATTATCTCCTGAGATGGTGTAAGAGATGTTAAGAAAGGGAAAGAGTCAGAAACAGCCGGTGTTAAAGTGGAGCAGGATGGAAATTAGTAGTCAAGTCAAGTCAAGTCAAGTTTATTTGTCACACACACATACGAGATGTGCAGTGAAATGAAAGTGGCAATGCTCGTGGACTTTTGTGCAAAAGACAAACAACCAAACAACCAAACAAACTATAAACACAATCATAACACACATAGTAAAGATAAGAAAACTTGGGAATTCTATGTGAGTGCGGAGAGTAGCATTACTATAGTCATCAACGCAACAGATGGAGGGGACTGAATAAGACTGAAAGAAAAACAGATCCACGTATCCGACAGAGAACACATACTGCTCAGAAACCTTGAACAACATGGAAGGATATCTTACCTCACTTCTTTCAGTTGCAAGGAGTGAAACTGGAGTTTTTGGATTATGTAATAAGGTTAATAATTCAATTGAGGCCTAACTTGTTGACATGAGGTGTAGAATTAAGAAGAGAATGCTCAGAATGTTAAGAAGATGTTCACATCAGCTTACCTAAGATTTAATCATTGCTGTATTTATTTTATTATATGTTTTGTTTGTAGGGAAAACTGAGGAAGATATTTTGAAGAAACTGGAATATAACTGCGCAAAGCAGAGAAGACTAGATGTTGAGACGAGAACGTCCATGCAGGAAGGAGATGATGCAAGTGAACAGCATTCCGTCAGTTGGAATACAGCATCTATATCATCAATGGACTCTCTCCAGAAGGTGGCCATGGATTTGCAAATCCAGAAACCACCCAATGTCATGATGCTATGTAGTGGACAGGACTTAATGTCTGAGGCTGGTCGAGCAAGACCTCTTATTCTCACCAGGAAACATTCATCAACTCCCCATATGTAATTTTGCCTTCTATAGGTAGTATAATGTTTTTGTATAATTGCACGTTGTGGAAGCCACTTGGTGTAACACTTATTTTCTCATCTGTAGTTGGTAAACAATATTAAGCAATTTCTAAATACAGTGGTTGGATATATCTTGTTCCGTTTGCTTTTTGTTAATTTGCACTCTACGTCTGTCCTCTCCATCGCTGAGTAACAGGAGAGTTGGGTGGAGCCCTCCAGCGTTAAATGTGTCTTGAAGATCATTTGGGCCCCCTATCTACTGAAGACTTTTCATCTGCATAATCTGCTGGCAAAAATATTTTCCACATTCAGTTTTGCTGATACACAATGAAATATTATACAAATAGTGGAAGATAATTATTTTTTTGTTTCATTTCAAGTCAACTTTATTTGTCACATACACATACAAGACGTGCAGTGAAATGAATGTGGCAATGCCTGCGGATTGTGCAAAAACTACAGAACAGCATAGAACAGAATCAGTATTTACATAATAGAAAAAAAACAGCAAATTTAAAAAGCCACAACAGAACAATAAATTGATACAGTAAATTAGTCCCTGGTGAGATAAGAGTTTACAGTCCTGATGGCCTGTGGGAAGAACGTCTCATCCCCTGTTTTCACAGCATGACAGCGGAGGCGTTTACCTGACCGTAACAGCTGGAACATTCCGTTGCTGGGGTGGTAGGGGGCCTTCATTATGTTGCTGGCTCTGGATCTGCACGTTCTGATGTATAGTTCCTGCAGGGGGGCGATTGTAGTTCCCATAGCCCGTTCGGCTGAACGCACTACTCTCTGGAGAGCCTTCTTGTCCCGGGCAGAGCAGTTCCCAAACCAGATTGTGATGTTGCCAGACAAGATGCTTTCTACAGCCCCTGAGTAGAAGCACTGAAGGATCCTCATAGAGCCTCTGAATTTCCTCAGCTGCCTGAGGTGGTAAAGGCACTGCCTTGCCTTACTCACCAGAGCGGCAGCGAGTGTTGTCCATGTTAGATCCTCTGTGATGTGGACTCCCAGGTATTTAAAGCAGCTCACCCTATCCACAGTAGCCCCATTTATCTCCAATGGCGTATATGTCCTCGGATGTTGTGCCCTTCTAAAGTCCACAATCAGCTCCTTAGTTTTTATAGCATTCAAGAGGAGGCTGTTGTCCCGACACCAAAGTGCCAGATCATCCACCTCCTCCTGGTAGGCCTTCTCATTATTATCGGAGATCAGGCCCACCACCGCAGTGTCATCAGCAAACTTGATTATGGAGTTGGAGCTGAACCTGGCCACACAGTCAAGTGTGTGCAGGGAGTACAGTAGGGGGCTGAGGACGCAACCCTGGGGGGGATCCTGTGTTCAGGGTGAGGGTGCTCGATGTATGTCTTCCCATCTTGACTACTTGGGACCTGGCGGTGAGAAAGTCCAGGACCCAGGCACACGGGAGTGTTAAGTCCCAGTTCCAGCAGCTTCTCAGCAAGTCTGGTGGGGACTATCGTATTGAAGGCTGAACTAAAGTCAATGAACAGCATCCTCACATAGTCCCCCTTCTGGCTGTCAAGGTGTGCAGAACCTGGGAGACCGCATCGTCCGTGGATCTGTTCGGACGGTATGCGAATTGTAGCCGGTCCATGTTGCGAGGGAGGAAGGGGCAGATGTTGTTCTTGACCAGCCTCTCAAAGCATTTCATGACTACCGAGGTGTGGGCCACCGGTCGGTAGTCATTCAAACAAGCTGGAGAGGCATTCTTTGGTACAGGTACAATGATGGATCTTTTGATGCAGGCAGGGACCACGAACTTGGCCAGGGAGAGGTTGAATATTGTGGTGAGGATTGAAGTTCGCTGAGTGGCACAAGACTTAAGTACTCGCCCAGATATACCATCTGGGCCTACAGCTTTCCTCGTGTTCACACGTGTCAGAGCCCTCCTCATATCGTGTTCGGTCAACGAGAATGTGTGCACATCTCCAGCGGAGGATTTCTGTTGCTACCTTCTACAAAGATAATGAAATAACTTTTGAGGCTGAGCAACTTAGAAGAAACGGGTACACCTTGAATGGGGATACAGTGCCCTCCATAATGTTTGGGACAAAGATCCATCATTTATTTATTTGCCTCTGTACTCCACAATTTGAGATTTGTAATAGAAAAAAAATCACGTGGTTAAAGGGCACGTTGTCGAATTTTACTAAAAGCCATTTTTATACATTTTGGTTTCACCATGTAGAAATTACAGCTGTGTTTATACATAGTCCCCCCCCATTTCGGGGCACCATAATGTTTGGGTCACATGGCTTCACAGGTGTTTGTAATTGCTCAGGTGTGTTTAATTGCCTCCTTAATGCAGGTATAAGAGCAGCTCTCAGCACCTAGTGTTTCCTCTAGTCTTTCCATCACTTTTGGAAACATTTATTGGTGTTTATCAACATGAGGATCAAAGTTGTGCCAATGAATGTCAAATAACCCATATGAGACTGAGAAACAAGAATAAAACTGTTAGAAACATCAGCCAAATGTTAGGCTTTACCAAAATCAACCATTTGGAACATCATTAAGAAGAAAGGGTGCACTGGTGAGCTTATTAATCGCAAAGGGACTGGCCGGCCAAGGAAGACCTCCACAGCTGATGACGGAAGAATTTTCTCTATAATAAAGACAAATCCCCAAATACCTGTCCGACAGATCAGAAACGCTCTTCAGGTGTGGATTTGTCAATGCCAACCATCTGCTGAAGACTTCATTCATGAACAGAAATACAGAGGCTACACTGCAAGATGCAAACCACTGGTTTGCCGCAAAAATAGGATGGCCAGGTTACAGTTTGCCAGTTTGCAGGATTGGTGGGCGGCAGCTTCAACCACCCCGGGTTGCGGTGTTTGAGCCGAGGGACTGTTCTTAACATCGCCCGGGAGGGGGGGGGGGGGGGGGGGGGGAGGGGTATCGCCCCAGCGCAGAGGGAGAAGAGGAGGGAAGAGACTGCAGACCTAAGACTTTTGCCTCCATCACAGTGAGGAGATGCTGGGTGGACTCACTGTGGTGGATGTTAATATGTGTTTATTGTTGTTTTATTGTATTGTATTATATGTATGACTGCTGCAATTTCGTTCAGACTTCGGTCTGAATGACAATAAAAGGCTATCTATCTATCTATATCTATCTAAAGTACTTAAAAGAGCAATCACAGTTCTGGAAAAGGGACTTGTGGACAGATGGGACGAAGATTAATGATCAGAGTGATGGCAAGAGCAAAGTATGGAGGAGAGAAGGAACTGCCCAAGATCCAAAGCATACCACCTCATCTGTGAAACACGTGGTGGGGGTGTTATGGCCTGGGCATGTATGGCTGCTGAAGGTACTGGCTCCCTGCTGATGGTAGTAGCATAATGAATTCTGAAGTGTATAGACATATCCTATCTGCTCAAGTTTAAACAAAACTCATTGGCCAGCGGTTCATACTACAGCAAGACAATGATCCCAAAAAAACTGCCAAAGAAACAAACAAGTTTTTCAAAGCAAAATAATTGTCAATTCTTGAATGGCCAAGTCAATCGGAACCCAATTGAGCATGCCGTTGGTGAAACCAAAATAGTAAGATTAAACGAGAACTTACCAGTTTGAAGTTTGATCGTTATTTTATGAGGAGTAACGTTGAGGGATTACGTGAAGAACCCCGCCAGGATGCATGCGTGTCATTCTTCAAAGCAGCGGTGTGAAATCACAGATAACTGTGATGACTAAACATAGTAAGATTAGAGAAGATATACCAGTTGAGTATATGATCAAGGGTGGGAGCGGAGGGCACGTAATCCCTCAACGTTACTCCTAATAAAATAACGATCAAACTTCAAACTGGTAAGTTCTCGTTTAATCTTACTATTTTACTTCGGAGTCACATGAGTGACTACGTGAAGATTTTAAAGCTCTGTGATTTCATGCCGTGGAAACGAGTCCATGCATCACATCTGCGTTGATTATGGGGAGAATAGTGTTAACATCATTAGACATCAATACGATATTGAAAACCCAAAGACACATATATTAACACCAAATTATAGCCCCTATTTATGGGGTAAAATTATATTACAGAACTTAAAATTGTTTCTGCAAATGTTCCAGGTTCAATGAATGGTTTGTTATAAAATCGTTGGAAAGTTTTCTCCGTTGACCATCCTGCTGTCTTGAGGATTTGGTCCATAGGAACATCCAACTTCATAGCTACCGATGTAGCTGCAGCCCTGGTGGAGCGAGATTAAAAAATGCGAGTGTCTACTCCAGCCTTTATTAGGACCTGTTTTAGCCATCTAGAGATTGTCTGGACTGTCACTTTTTTGAGTGGCTGTTTGTAGCTGATTAAAAGTGACATTTTTTTTGCCTCTGATGATCTTAGTATACTCCATATATAATAGTAAGTGTGTTACAATACAGAGACGATCATCTGTCGGGTAGGCTCTGAATTCTGTTTTTAGGCCTGCTGACCCCTGTCTGTTCTGCTTGACTAATTAATTGATGTGAAAAGTTAAATTTCCAGATGAAATAGTCATGTTGTCCAGCCTTAGTTTCTGTAGCGACTGGACCCTTTGTGCCGTGACCAAGGCCATCAGCATGACTGTTTTCATAGTCAGTTTCTGTAGGGACAGAGCTGTAGCTGGAGACCAGTTTCTTAACATGGTCAGTACAATGCTCACATCCCATATTTGGGAGTACCTGGTTCTTGGGGGATTAACATTAAAAATGCCCCTCATGAGTTTGGTTACCAGGGTGTGTCCCAACATAATGCCACTCTGTTCCTTGCCACAGGTATGTTGACAGAGCACTTCTGGCGCAGTTGATGGCACTATGACTGAGCCTCTCATCGTAATGGAGGCTTGCCAGGAATTCCAGAACAGAGGGGATGTTCATAGATCTGTGGGTGATGTTATTGTTGTGACAGTACTTTTCCCATTTCTTGATGACACCAAGTACTGTTTTTTGGTGGACTATCTGTGGGCCGCTGAAATAATATCCACTGTTCGGTCCATCAGTCCCAGGTGTAGTAGAGGTGCTTTCAAACTCTACAAATTAATAGGTTTATATAATTATGACATGGGTAACTTCCCCTTGTTGCAGGATGAACCAGTAAATTAAGTCTATGATGGACGGTGATGCATGGTTCTAATACCATGTCGAGTATCACGGGTCAATAGGCCAATCGGGTACTATCAAAATACCAGACTTGCTGTATTTTCCTTAATACCCGACTGATGAGGCAGAAAGGAGGGAATGCATAAATAAACAAATTCCCCCAATGCAGCAAAAATGCATCTGTTGCCGCTGCCCCAGGTTCTGGTTCCCATGAACATAATTCGATAACTGGTGTGAGCCTGGATGCAAATAGGTCGATATCTGGTGTTCCATACCATGCTGTAATTTCAGCAAATACATTTTTATCCAACATCCATTCAGTGTTTTCATTGAATTTGCGTGACCTGTTGTCTGCCACTAAATTTAGTTACCTGGTAAGTAGGTAGCTGATATCCAAATCTCTCTCTCTGGATACACTATTGCCAAATTGTGTTGGCCAGAATGTCACATGATGTCGATTTGTTTCCACCCATATGGTTGATATATGCTACCACGGTGGTGTTGTCAATTTGTAGTCTAACATGCTGGTGATATAACCCAGAACAATATGACTTAAGGCCATGGAATGCACTTAACATTCCCAGGTAGTTTATGCCCAGTGTTTCTAATAATGATGCCTCCTGTGCATTCCATCTCCCCCACAGCTGTAGATGGAATTGGTAGCACCCCAACCAAGTGCACTGGCATCAGTTTGTAGTACCATAGACGGGTTGCTGATAATGTTTGGATTGGAACAATGCCTAATGTTATCTTTCCACCATTTTAGTTCCATTATGGCCTCTGTTGGTAGCTTCATTGGTCTGTCAAAATGACCACCATAATTTTTGAGTGCTCGTATTTTAGCCCTCTGTAATTTTTGATAATGGAAAGGTCCGATTTGTGTGGCTGGAAACACAGCCACTATTATGCCAATTATTCTTGCTACCAGTCTGATGGATGGTTTTGTGATGTCAATGATTTTGCTGCAAGACTCCATTAAGGCTGTAACCTTTTCTTTCGGCAAAGTCACTGACATGTGAACTGAGTTAAGGGTGTACCCCAGATGATCCATTGTGTTAAATAACATCTGTGGTCACCTCTAATGGGTACTGTATAGTAAGCATCTTTTAATCGATGCTTGCCATGTAGTAACCTTACAAAATCAATAGCATAGCAGTAACAAAGGTTTCCATCAATGAATATATAGTACGAAAGTATTCAAATTAGTCAAATCTATGATGATGCGGCAACCACCATCTTGTTTATGATAAAGATTTTGGACACGAATTCCTGTGATTCGTGTTGGGTTTCCTCCATTACTCCATTTTATATGGCCACTGTAGTTCAGCATGCGCTTTTGATTTTTTTTTGCCTGTAAGCACGAACATTCGATTCGGTACATGCTGAACTGGAGGATTATGTTTTTGTATAAATTCTATGGTATAACCCTATACTTCTGAAAATATAAGTGTCGGTAGTTAATTTATTCCATGCATCTAGATAGAATTGTAATCTCCCACCAACCTCGTAAGGAACCAGACCCACCTACCTCCATGGTTACTATTGGTAGGTTTGTTACTTTTTCAGCATCCTCCGTGGATGTTGAGGCGCCGGCGTCTGGATATGTAGTTGGGTCGGTGTTGAGGGTTAGCACATTACCCAGGAAGGCCGTTCTGGGCCATGGCCTAAAAAGACCGATATTGAGTGTCCCTGGCCTTTGTGCTTTTAGACGTTGCTTTAATGAGCCCCATGGTTTTACCCTCTTCGTCAAGTTATTTTACCTGTTTTGATAAGTTGCCTCCAAATAGTAATATTGGTGGCTTGGGGGTTCCAGGTTTGCATAGGCCTGCAAATTAGGGTCTAAACCCGGTTGGATGGCACTTTTTCCTAATACTGTTTACTCGTATTGGTAGTTGCAAAATAAAGCCAGTGCATCCTGGTGATCTTGTGTCTTGTCTTTTTTGTTTATTGTGCGGGCGAAAACCGTAATTCCCACTTTTAGGACTTTCAGAATTTTCTGTAGTTTCAAGTCCCTGGCTCTGATTGAGGCTCCGACATGTTTTCAAATACACTGGTTGACACTGGGAACATTCATGAATAAACTGGGACACCATATCCAATAGGTTTTCTTGCACCCCATGTGCACTAGGGGTATGTTCTGCACCCCTCTTCAGGGTCAGCCCAGAATTGACCCCCCGTACTCCCCTCTGATGAGGGAGAAACACTGTGCAGCCCTACAAGAGGTACTGCTGTAGGACTTACTAGCTGCCCACTGTGACTAGTCTCCATCTCCCGGAGCCTGTCACTTTGGAGTACTTGCTCCAACAGCCGCTCCAACTGGCTCCAATGCTCTTGGGCACTGGCCACTCGCGGCTGCTCCAGTTCCTGCAGCTGCTCCAACTGGCTCCAATGCTCACGGGTACTGGCCGTTGCGGCTGCTCCCGAACCCGCTCCTGCTCCGGTTCCTGCAGCCGTTCCAGCCGGCTCCAATGCTCACGGGCACTGGCCGTCGCGGCTGCTCCTGAAGCCGCTCCTGCTCCAGTTCCTGCAGCCGCTCCAACCGGCTCAATGCTCACGGGCACTGGCCGTCGCGGCTGCTCTTGTTCCCCGCTCCCAGCCGCTCCAACTGGCTCCAATGCTCACGGGCACTGGCCGCTCGCGGCTATTCAGAGTCGGACTCATCGGAGTCAACGACTGTTAGTTTTTTGCTTCACTCTACCGCCCGGCCGTGGCCGGTGGCGGGAGCGAAGTCGGGCACAGCTGTTCCCATTTCGGGAGATTGGCGTGCCGTTGGCTGCTGCTGCTGGCTGTCCGCAACTCCGCGGGTTCTCCCCGCCAGCTTTTTCGCAGCCTTCGTGGATCTGGTCCATGTCTCCACCTGTAAGGTAAGTGGAAGGAACGCAGATTCTCCTTACCTGCTTGTTCCCGGCTTTCCAATTCTGCCGCTAAGGGGAACCTCATTCCCCTGCTGTGACTCGTTGCAATGCGTGTAGCGATATGACACACATGCATCCTGGTGGGGTTCTTCACATAGTCCTCACGTGACTCCAAGTAAATGTATAAATTATTAAAATCTGCCAATGTGCACTTCAGGCCTCACAACCTTCCCCGTGAATTCACACAGATCACAGTTATCCTAGCGTATGTCCCTGGACCTGATAACGCATTTGCAGTGGAGCGCATTGCTGACTGTTTCAACAGAGCTGTCAATCAGAGCAGCGATCAGCCTGTCTTCCTGCTCGGAGATTTTAACAGATGCGATGTCACCACACTGCTTCCAAACTTGGAGCAGTATGTTACCACACCTACCAGACTTGACAGAACGCTGGATCTGTGTTTCGGTAACATACCGGGAGCCTATGTCTCAAAGCCCGCCCACCACTCGGTCGTTCCGACCACAGTGTCATTCTGCTGCTTCCAAAATACAGACAAAAACTAAAAACAGAAGATATACAAACAAAAACTATTCAAGTCTGGAACGATGACTCTGTCGATGCATTAGAAACATAGAAACATAGAATTAAGGTGCAGGAGTAGGCCATTCGGCCCTTCGAGCCTGCACCACCATTCAATATGATCATGGCTGATCATCCAACTCAGTATCCCGTACCTGCCTTCTCTCCATACCCGCTGATCCCCTTAGCCCACAGGGCCACATCTAACTCCCGCTTAAATATAGCCAATGAACTGGCCTCAACTACCCTCTTGTGGCAGAGAGTTCCAGAGATTCACCACTCTCTGTGTGAAAAAAGTTCTTCTCATCTTGGTTATAAAGGATTTCCCCCTTATCCTTAAGCTGTGACCCCTTGTCCTGGACTTCCCTAACATTGGGAACAATCTTCCTGCATCTAGCCTGTCCAACCCCTTAAGAATTTTATAAGTTTCTATAAGATCCCCTCTCAATCTCCTAAATTCTAGAGAGTATAAACCAAGTCTATCCAGTCTTTCTTCATAAGACAGTCCTGACATCCCAGGAATCAGTCTGGTGAACCGTCTCTGCACTCCCTCTATGGCAATAATGTCCTTCCTCAGATTTGGAGACCAAAACTGTACGCAATACTCCAGGTGTGGTCTCACCAAGACCCTGTACAACTGCAGTAGAACCTCCCTGCTCCTATACTCAAATCCTTTTGCAATGAAAGCTAACATCTACCATTCGCTTTCTTTACTGCCTGCTGCACCTGCATGCCTACCTTCAATGACTGGTGTACCATGACACCCAGGTCTCGCTGCATCTCCCCCTTTCCTAATCGGCCACCATTTAGATAATAGTCTGCTTTCCCGTTTTTGCCACCAAAATGGATAACCTCACATTTATCCACATTATACTGCATCTGCCAAACATTTGCCCACTCACCCAGCCTATCCAAGTCACCTTGCAGTCTCCTAGCATCCTCCTCACAGCTAACACTGCCCCCCAGCTTAGTGTCATCCACAAACCTGGAGATATTGCCTTCAATTCCCTCATCCAGATCATTAATATATATTGTAAATAGCTGGGGTCCCAGCACTGAGCCTTGCGGTACCCCACTAGTACTGCCTGCCATTGTGCAAAGGACCCGTTTACTCCTACTCTTTGCTTCCTGTTTGTCAGCCAGTTCTCTATCCACATCAATACTGAACCCCCAATGCCTTATGAGAGGAATAGATCGGGTAGATGCAGTGGGTCACTTGCCCAGAGTAGGGAAATCGAGAACCAGACGACATACCTTTAAGGTGAGGGGGGAAATATTTAATAGGGATCTGAGCGGTACATTTTTCATGCAAAGGGTGAACGAGCTGCCAGAGAATGTAGTTGAGACAGGGCAATTGCAATATTTAAGAATCATTTAGACAGGCACATTGATAGTATCAGTTTAGAACAATCCTCTTAGGCCCCCCTTCGGTCATGGCTGACCATGGGTGTCTCCAGGGTGCTATTCCCTATATGGAGGATGCCTGTACGTGACTTTGTTTAGAAACATAGAAACATAGAAAATAGGTGCGGGAGTAGGCCATTCGGCCCTTCGAGCCTGCACCGCCATTCATATAACCATATAAGATATAAGGAGCCGGTCGCGAACGGGAGGTTACCGCCGAGTTTGTCCGCTCATATGAGATCCCGGCGGACATAGCAAGGAGCCCCGACTCTCCATGGATCACCATCCCCGCGGGGAGGAGGCTTTTGTGTTCGTCATCTTTTTGCTTTCATCGTCTTTTTGCATTCGTCTTTTTGCGTCCGTCGTCTTTTTGCGTACGTTGTCTTTTTGCGTTCCTCGTCTTTTTGCGTACGTTGTCTTTTTGCGTTCCTCGTCTTTTTGCGTTCCTCGTCTTTTTGCGTTTGTCGTCTTTTTGTGTTCGTCGTCTTTTTGCGTTTGTCTTTTTGTGTTCGTCGTCTTTTTGCGTTTGTCTTTTTGCGTTCGTCATTTTCTGCGTCCGTCGTCTTTTTGCATCCGTCGTCTTTTTGCATCCGTCGTCTTTTTGCGTTCTTCGTCTTTATGCGTACGTTGTCTTTTTCCGTCTGTCCTCTTTTTGCGTTCGTCGTCTTTTTGCGTTCGTCGTCTTTTTTGCGTCCGTCGTCTTTTTGTGTCCGTTGTCTTTTTGCGTCCGTCCTCTTTTTGCGTCCGTCGTCTTTTTGCGTCCGTCGTCTTTTTGCTTTCATCATCTTTTTGCATTCGTCTTATTGTGTCCGTCGTCTTTTTGCGTACGTTGTCTTTTTGCGTTCCTCGTCTTTTTGCGTTCCTCGTCTTTTTGCGTTCGTCATCTTTTTGTGTTCGTCGTCTTTTTGCGTTTGTCTTTTTGTGTTCGTCGTCTTTTTGCGTTTGCCTTTTTGCGTCGTCATTTTTCTGCGTCCGTCGTCTTTTTGTGTCCGTCGTCTTTGCGCGCCCATCGTCTTTTTGCGTCAGTCGTCTTTTTGCATCCTTCGTCTTTTTGCGTCCGTCGTCTTTTTGCGTCCGTCGTCTTTTTGCGTCCGTCGTCTTTTTGCGTCCGTCGTCTTTTTGCGTCCGTCGTCTTTTTGCGTCCGTCGTCTTTTTGCGTCCGTCGTCTTTTTGCGTCCGTCGTCTTTTTGCGTTCGTCCTCTTTTTGTGTCCGTCGTCTTTTTGCGTTCTTCGTCTTTTTGCGTCCGTCGTCTTTTTGCGTTCTTCGTCTTTATGCGTACGTTGTCTTTTTCCGTCTGTTGTCTTTTTGCGTTTGTCGTCTTTTTGCGCCTGTCTTTTTGGGTCCGTCGTATTTTTTGCGCCCGTCGTCTTTTTGTGTCCGTTGTCTTTTTGCGTTCGTCCTCTTTTTGCGTCCGTCGTCTTTTTGCGTCCGTCGTCTTTTTGCTTTCATCGTCTTTTTGCATTCGTCTTTTTGCGTCCGTCGTCTTTTTGCGTACGTTGTCTTTTTGCGTTCCTCGTCTTTTTGCGTTCGTCGTCTTTTTGCGTTCGTCGTCTTTTTGCGTCCGTCGTCTTTTTGCTTTCATCGTCTTTTTGCATTTGTCTTTTTGCGTCCGTCGTCTTTTTGCGTACGTTGTCTTTTTGCGTTCCTCGTCTTTTTGCGTCCGTCGTCTTTTTGCGTCCGTCGTCTTTTTGCGTTCGTCCTCTTTTTGCGTCAGTCGTCTTTTTGCATTCTTCGTCTTTATGCGTACGTTGTCTTTTTCCGTCTGTTGTCTTTTTGCGTTTGTCGTTTTTTGCGTCCGTCGTCTTTTTTGCGTCCGTCGTCTTTTTGCGTCCGTCGTCTTTTTGCTTTCATCGTCTTTTTGCATTCGTCTTTTTGCGTCCGTCGTCTTTTTGCGTACGTTGTCTTTTTGCGTTCGTCGTCTTTTTGTGTTCGTCGTCTTTTTGCGTTTGTCTTTTTGTGTTCGTCGTCTTTTTGCGTTTGTCTTTTTGCGTTTGTCATTTTTCTGCGTCCGTCGTCTTTTTGTGTCCGTCGTCTTTTTGCGCTCATCGTCTTTTTGCGTCAGTCGTCTTTTTGCGTCCGTCGTCTTTTTGCGTCCGTCGTCTTTTTGCGTCCGTCGTCTTTTTGCGTTCGTCGTCTTTTTGCGTCCGTCGTCTTTTTGCGTTCGTCGTCTTTTTGCGTCCGTCGTCTTTTTACGTCCGTTGTCTTTTTGTGTCCGTCGTCTTTTTTGCGCCCGTCGTCTTTTTGTGTCCGTTGTCTTTTTGCGTTCGTCCTCTTTTTGCGTCCATGTCTTTTTGCTTTCATCGTCTTTTTGCATTCGTCTTTTTGCGTCCGTCGTCTTTTTGCGTACGTTGTCTTTTTGTGTTCCTCGTCTTTTTGCGTTTGTCGTCTTTTTGCGTTGGTCGTTATTTTGTGTTCGTCGTCTTTTTGCGTTTGTCTTTTTGTGTTCGTCGTCTTTTTGCGTTTGTCTTTTTGCGTTCGTCATTTTTCTGCGTCCGTCGTCTTTTTGCGTCCGTCGACTTTTTGCGTTCTTCCTCTTTATGCGTACGTTGTCTTTTTCCGTCTGTTGTCTTTTTGCGTTTGTCGTCTTTTTGCGTCTGTCTTTTTGCGTCCGTCGTCTTTTTTGCGTCCGTCGTCTTTTTTGCGTCCGTCATCTTTTTGTGTCCGTTGTCTTTTTGCGTTCATCCTCTTTTTGCGTCCGTCGTCTTTTTGCGTCCGTCGTCTTTTTGCTTTCATCGTCTTTTTGCATTCGTCTTTTTGCGTCCGTCGTCTTTTTGCGTACGTTGTCTTTTTGCGTTCCTCGTCTTTTTGCGTTCGTCGTCTTTTTGCGTTCGTCGTCTTTTTGCGTTCGTCGTCTTTTTGCGTTCGTCGTCTTTTTGTGTTCGTCGTGTTTTTGCGTTTGTCTTTTTGTGTTCGTCGTCTTTTTGCGTCCGTCGTCTTTTTACGTCCGTTGTCTTTTTGCGTCCGTCGCCTTTTTTGCGCCCGTCGTCTTTTTGTGTCCGTTGTCTTTTTGCGTTCGTCCTCTTTTTGCGTCCGTGTCTTTTTGCTTTCATCGTCTTTTTGCATTCGTCTTTTTGCGTCCGTCGTCTTTTTGCGTTCGTCCTCTTTTTGCGTCCGTCGTCTTTTTGCGTCCGTCGTCTTTTTGCTTTCTTCATCTTTTTGCATTCGTCTTATTGCGTCCGTCGTCTTTTTACGTCCGTTGTCTTTTTGCGTCCGTCGTCTTTTTTGCGCCCGTCGTCTTTTTGTGTCCGTTGTCTTTTTGCGTTCGTCCTCTTTTTGCGTCCGTGTCTTTTTGCTTTCATCGTCTTTTTGCATTCGTCTTTTTGCGTCCGTCGTCTTTTTGCGTTCGTCCTCTTTTTGCGTCCGTCGTCTTTTTGCGTCCGTCGTCTTTTTGCTTTCTTCATCTTTTTGCATTCGTCTTATTGCGTCCGTCGTCTTTTTGCGTACGTTGTATTTTTTGCGTTCCTCGTCTTTTTGCGTTCCTCGTCTTTTTGCGTTCGTCGTCTTTTTGTGTTCGTCGTCTTTTTGCGTTTGTCTTTTTGTGTTCGTCGTCTTTTTGCGTTTGCCTTTTTGCGTTCGTCATTTTTCTGCGTCCGTCGTCTTTTTGTGTCCGTCGTCTTTGTGCGCCCATCGTCTTTTTGCGTCCGTCGTCTTTTTGCGTCCGTCGTCTTTTTGCGTCCGTCGTCTTTTTACGTCCGTTGTCTTTTTGCGTCCGTCGTCTTTTTTGCGCCCGTCGTCTTTTTGTGTCCGTTGTCTTTTTGCGTTCGTCCTCTTTTTGCGTCCGTGTCTTTTTGCTTTCATCGTCTTTTTGCATTCGTCTTTTTGCGTCCGTCGTCTTTTTGCGTACGTTGTCTTTTTGCGTTCCTCGTCTTTTTGCGTTCGTCGTCTTTTTGCGTTCGTCGTTATTTTGTGTTCGTCGTCTTTTTGCGTTTGTCTTTTTGTGTTCGTCGTCTTTTTGCGTTTGTCTTTTTGCGTTCGTCATTTTTCTGGGTCCGTCGTCTTTTTGTGTCCGTCGACTTTTTGCGTTCTTCGTCTTTATGCGTACGTTGTCTTTTTCCGTCTGTTGTCTTTTTGCGTTTGTCGTCTTTTTGCGTCTGTCTTTTTGCGTCCGTCGTCTTTTTTGCGTCCGTCGTCTTTTTTGCGTCCGTCGTCTTTTTTGCGTCCGTCGTCTTTTTTGCGTCCGTCGTCTTTTTGTGTCCGTTGTCTTTTTGCGTTCGTCCTCTTTTTGCGTCCGTCGTCTTTTTGCGTCCGTCGTCTTTTTGCTTTCATCGTCTTTTTGCATTCGTCTTTTTGCATCCGTCGTCTTTTTGCGTACGTTGTCTTTTTGCGTTCCTCGTCTTTTTGCGTTCCTCGTCTTTTTGCGTTCGTCGTCTTTTTGCGTTCGTCGTCTTTTTGTGTTCGTCGTCTTTTTGCGTTTGTCTTTTTGTGTTCGTCGTCTTTTTGCGTTTGTCTTTTTGCGTTCGTCATTTTTCTGCGTCCGTCGTCTTTTTGTGTCCGTCGTCTTTTTGCACCCATCGTCTTTTTGCGTCAGTCGTCTTTTTGCGTCCGTCGTCTTTTTGCTTCCGTCGTCTTTTTGCGTCCGTCGTCTTTTTGCGTTCTTCGTCTTTATGCGTATGTTGTCTTTTTCCGTCTGTTGTCATTTTGCGTTTGTCGTCTTTTTGCGCCCGTCGTCTTTTTGTGTCCGTTGTCTTTTTGCGTTCGTCCTCTTTTTGCGTCCGTCGTCTTTTTGCGTCCGTTGTCTTTTTGCGTCCGTCGTCTTTTTGCTTTCATCGTCTTTTTGCATTCGTCTTTTTGCGTCCGTCGTCTTTTTGCGTGCGTTGTCTTTTTGCGTTCCTCGTCTTTTTGCGTTCCTCGTCTTTTTGCGTTCGTCGTCTTTTTGTGTTCGTCGTCTTTTTGCGTTTGTCTTTTTGTGTTCGTCGTCTTTTTGCGTTTGCCTTTTTGCGTTCGTCATTTTTCTGCGTCCGTCGTCTTTTTGTGTCCGTCGTCTTTGTGCGCCCATCGTCTTTTTGCGTCCGTCGTCTTTTTGCGTCCGTCGTCTTTTTGCGTCCGTCGTCTTTTTACGTCCGTTGTCTTTTTGCGTCCGTCGTCTTTTTTGCGCCCGTCGTCTTTTTGTGTCCGTTGTCTTTTTGCGTTCGTCCTCTTTTTGCGTCCGTGTCTTTTTGCTTTCATCGTCTTTTTGCATTCGTCTTTTTGCGTCCGTCGTCTTTTTGCGTACGTTGTCTTTTTGCGTTCCTCGTCTTTTTGCGTTCGTCGTCTTTTTGCGTTCGTCGTTATTTTGTGTTCGTCGTCTTTTTGCGTTTGTCTTTTTGTGTTCGTCGTCTTTTTGCGTTTGTCTTTTTGCGTTCGTCATTTTTCTGGGTCCGTCGTCTTTTTGTGTCCGTCGACTTTTTGCGTTCTTCGTCTTTATGCGTACGTTGTCTTTTTCCGTCTGTTGTCTTTTTGCGTTTGTCGTCTTTTTGCGTCTGTCTTTTTGCGTCCGTCGTCTTTTTTGCGTCCGTCGTCTTTTTTGCGTCCGTCGTCTTTTTGTGTCCGTTGTCTTTTTGCGTTCGTCCTCTTTTTGCGTCCGTCGTCTTTTTGCGTCCGTCGTCTTTTTGCTTTCATCGTCTTTTTGCATTCGTCTTTTTGCATCCGTCGTCTTTTTGCGTACGTTGTCTTTTTGCGTTCCTCGTCTTTTTGCGTTCCTCGTCTTTTTGCGTTCGTCGTCTTTTTGCGTTCGTCGTCTTTTTGTGTTCGTCGTCTTTTTGCGTTTGTCTTTTTGTGTTCGTCGTCTTTTTGCGTTTGTCTTTTTGCGTTCGTCATTTTTCTGCGTCCGTCGTCTTTTTGTGTCCGTCGTCTTTTTGCACCCATCGTCTTTTTGCGTCAGTCGTCTTTTTGCGTCCGTCGTCTTTTTGCTTCCGTCGTCTTTTTGCGTCCGTCGTCTTTTTGCGTTCTTCGTCTTTATGCGTATGTTGTCTTTTTCCGTCTGTTGTCATTTTGCGTTTGTCGTCTTTTTGCGCCCGTCGTCTTTTTGTGTCCGTTGTCTTTTTGCGTTCGTCCTCTTTTTGCGTCCGTCGTCTTTTTGCGTCCGTTGTCTTTTTGCGTCCGTCGTCTTTTTGCTTTCATCGTCTTTTTGCATTCGTCTTTTTGCGTCCGTCGTCTTTTTGCGTGCGTTGTCTTTTTGCGTTCCTCGTCTTTTTGCGTTCCTCGTCTTTTTGCGTTCGTCGTCTTTTTGTGTTCGTCGTCTTTTTGCGTTTGTCTTTTTGTGTTCGTCATCTTTTTGCGTTTGTCTTTTTGCGTTCGTCATTTTCTGCGTCCGTCGTCTTTTTGCATCCGTCGTCTTTTTGCGTCCGTCGTCTTTTTGCGTTCTTCGTCTTTATGCGTACATTGTCTTTTTCCGTCTGTCATCTTTTTGCGTTTGTCGTCTTTTTGCGTTCGTCGTCTTTTTTGCGTCCGTCGTCTTTTTGTGTCCGTTGTCTTTTTGCGTTCGTCGTCTTTTTGCTTTCATCATCTTTTTGCATTCGTTTTATTGCGTCCGTCGTCTTTTTGCGTACGTTGTCTTTTTGCGTTCCTCGTCTTTTTGCGTTCCTCGTCTTTTTGCGTTCCTCGTCTTTTTGCGTTTGTCTTTTTGTGTTCGTCGTCTTTTTGCGTTTGCCTTTTTGCGTTCGTCATTTTTCTGCGTCCGTCGTCTTTTTGTGTCCGTCGTCTTTGTGCGCCCATCGTCTTTTTGCGTCAGTCGTCTTTTTGCGTCCTTCGTCTTTTTGCGTCCGTCGTCTTTTTGCGTCCGTCGTCTTTTTGCGTCCGTCGTCTTTTTGCGTCCGTCGTCTTTTTGCGTCCGTCGTATTTTTGCGTCCGTCGTCTTTTTGCGTCCGTCGTCTTTTTGCGTCCGTCGTCTTTTTGCGTCCGTCGTCTTTTTGCGTCCGTCGTCTTTTTGCGTTCTTCGTCTTTATGCGTACGTTGTCTTTTTCCGTCTGTTGTCTTTTTGCGTTTGTCGTCTTTTTGCATCTGTCTTTTGCGTCCGTCGTATTTTTTGCGCCCGTCGTCTTTTTGTGTCCGTTGTCTTTTTGCGTTCGTCCTCTTTTTGCGTTCGTCGTCTTTTTGCGTCCGTCGTCTTTTTGCTTTCATCGTCTTTTTGCATTCGTCTTTTTGCGTCCGTCGTCTTTTTGCGTACGTTGTCTTTTTGCGTTCCTCGTCTTTTTGCGTTCGTCGTCTTTTTGCGTTCGTCGTCTTTTTGCGTTCGTCGTCTTTTTGTGTTCGTCGTCTTTTTGCGTTTGTCTTTTTGTGTTCGTAGTCTTTTTGCGTTCTTCGTCTTTATGCGTACGTTGTCTTTTTCCATCTGTTGTCTTTTTGCGTTTGTCGTCTTTTTGCGCCCGTCGTCTTTTTGTGACCGTTGTCTTTTTGCGTTCGTATTCTTTTTGCGTCCGTCGTCTTTTTGCGTCCGTCGTCTTTTTGCTTTCATCGTCTTTTTGCATTCGTCTTTTTGCGTCCGTCGTCTTTTTGCGTGCGTTGTCTTTTTGCGTTCCTCGTCTTTTTGCGTTCCTCGTCTTTTTGCGTTCGTCGTCTTTTTGTGTTCGTCGTCTTTTTGCGTTTGTCTTTTTGTGTTCGTCATCTTTTTGCGTTTGTCTTTTTGCGTTCGTCATTTTCTGCGTCCGTCGTCTTTTTGCATCCATCGTCTTTTTGCGTCCGTCGTCTTTTTGCGTTCTTCGTCTTTATGCGTACATTGTCTTTTTCCGTCTGTCATCTTTTTGCGTTTGTCGTCTTTTTGCGTTCGTCGTCTTTTTTGCGTCCGTCGTCTTTTTGTGTCCGTTGTCTTTTTGCGTTCGTCCTCTTTTTGCGTCCGTCGTCTTTTTGCGTCCGTCGTCTTTTTGCTTTCATCATCTTTTTGCATTCGTCTTATTGCGTCCGTCGTCTTTTTGCATACGTTGTCTTTTTGCGTTCCTCGTCTTTTTGCGTTCCTCGTCTTTTTGCGTTCCTCGTCTTTTTGCGTTTCTCGTCTTTTTGCGTTCGTCGTCTTTTTGCGTTTGCCTTTTTGCGTTCGTCATTTTTTTGCGTCCGTCGTCTTTTTGTGTCCGTCGTCTTTGTGCGCCCATCGTCTTTTTGCGTCAGTCGTCTTTTTGCGTCCTTCGTCTTTTTGCGTCCGTCGTCTTTTTGCGTCCGTCGTCTTTTTGCGTCCGTCGTCTTTTTGCGTCCGTCGTATTTTTGCGTCCGTCGTCTTTTTGCATCAGTCGTCTTTTTGCGTCCGTCCTCTTTTTGCGTCCGTCATCTTTTTGCGTTCTTCGTCTTTATGCGTACGTTGTCTTTTTCCGTCTGTTGTCTTTTTGCGTTTGTCGTCTTTTTGTGTCCGTTGTCCTTTTGCGTTCGTCCTCTTTTTGCGTTCGTCGTCTTTTTGCGTCCGTCGTCTTTTTGCTTTCATCGTCTTTTTGCATTCGTCTTTTTGCGTCCGTCGTCTTTTTGCGTACGTTGTCTTTTTGCGTTCCTCGTCTTTTTGCGTTCCTCGTCTTTTTGCGTTCCTCGTCTTTTTGCGTTCGTCGTCTTTTTGTGTTCGTCGTCTTTTTGCGTTTGTCTTTTTGTGTTCGTAGTCTTTTTGCGTTTGTCTTTTTGCGTTCGCCATTTTCTGCGTCCGTCGTCTTTTTGCGTCCGTCGTCTTTTTCCGTCTGTCATCTTTTTGCGTTCGTCGCCTTTTTGCGTTCGTCGTCTTTTTGCGTCTGTCTTTTTGCGTCCGTAGTCTTTTTGCATTCGTCGTCTTTTTTTGCGTTCATCGTCTTTTTTGCGTTTGTCTTTTTGCGTCCGTCGTCTTTTTGCGTACGTTGTCTTTTTGCGTTCCTCGTCTTTTTGCGTTCGTCGTCTTTTTGCGTTCGTCGTCTTTTTGCGTTCGTCGTCTTTTTGTGTTCGTCGTCTTTTTGCGTTTGTCTTTTTGTGTTTGTCGTCTTTTTGCGTTTGTCTTTTTGCGTTCGTCATTTTTCTGCGTCCGTCGTCTTTTTGTGTCCGTCGTCTTTTAGCGTTCATCGTCTTTTTGTGTTCGTCTTTTTGCGTCCGTCGTCTTTTTGCATCCGTCGTCTTTTTGCGTTCATCGTCTTTTTGCGTTCATCGTCTTTTTCCATTCGTCGTCTTTTTGCGTTGTCGTCTTTTTGTGTCCGTCGTCTTTGTGCGCCCATCGTCTTTTTGCGTCAGTCGTCTTTTTGCGTCCTTCGTCTTTTTGCCTCCGTCGTCTTTTTGCGTCCGTCGTCTTTTTGCGTCCGTCGTCTTTTTGCGTCCGTCGTATTTTTGCGTCCGTCGTCTTTTTGCGTCCGTCGTCTTTTTGCGTCCGTCCTCTTTTTGCGTCCGTCATCTTTTTGCGTTCTTCGTCTTTATGCGTACGTTGTCTTTTTCCGTCTGTTGTCTTTTTGCGTTTGTCGTCTTTTTGTGTCCGTTGTCTTATTGCGTTCGTCCTCTTTTTGCGTTCGTCGTCTTTTTGCGTCCGTCGTCTTTTTGCTTTCATCGTCTTTTTGCATTCGTCTTTTTGCGTCCGTCGTCTTTTTGCGTACGTTGTCTTTTTGCGTTTCTCGTCTTTTTGCGTTCGTCGTCTTTTTGCGTTCGTCGTCTTTTTGCGTTCGTCGTCTTTTTGTGTTCGTCGTCTTTTTGCGTTTGTCTTTTTGTGTTCGTAGTCTTTTTGCGTTTGTCTTTTTGCGTTCGCCATTTTCTGCGTCCGTCGTCTTTTTGCGTCCGTCGTCTTTTTCCGTCTGTCATCTTTTTGCGTTCGTCGCCTTTTTGCGTTCGTCGTCTTTTTGCGTCTGTCTTTTTGCGTCCGTAGTCTTTTTGCATTCGTCGTCTTTTTTTGCGTTCATCGTCTTTTTTGCGTTTGTCTTTTTGCGTCCGTCGTCTTTTTGCGTTCGTTGTCTTTTTGCGTTCCTCGTCTTTTTGCGTTCGTCGTCTTTTTGCGTGCGTCGTCTTTTTGTGTCCGTCGTCTTTTTGCGTTCACCCTCTTTTTGCGTCCGTCGTCTTTTTGCGTCCGTCGTCTTTTTGCTTTCATCGTCTTTTTGCATTCGTCTTTTTGCGTCCTTCGTCTTTTTGCGTCCGTCGTCTTTTTGCGTCCGTCGTCTTTTTGCATCAGTCGTCTTTTTGCGTTCGTCGTCTTTTTGTGTTCATCGTCTTTTTGTGTTCGTCATCTTTTTGCATTTGTCTTTTTGCGTTTGTTGTCTTTCTGCGTCCGTCGTCTTTTTGTGTCCGTCGTCTTTTTGCGCCCGTCGTCTGTTTGTGTCAGTCGTCTTTTTGCGTCCTTCGTCTTTTTGCGTCCGTCGTCTTTTTGCGTCCTTCGTCTTTTTGCGTCCGTCGTCTTTTCGCGTTCGTCGTCTTTTCGCGTCCGTCGTCTTTTCGCGTCCGTCGTCTTTTCGCGTCCGTCGTCTTTTCGCGTCCGTCGTCTTTTTGCGTTCTTTGCCTTTATGCGTACGTTGTCTTTTTCCGTCTGTTGTCTTTTTGCGTTTGTCGTCTTTTTGCGTCTGTCTTTTTGCTTCCGTCGTGTTTTTTGCGTGCGTCGTCTTTTTGTGTCCGTCGTCTTTTTGCGTTCACCCTCTTTTTGCGTCCGTCGTCTTTTTGCGTCCGTCGTCTTTTTGCTTTCATCGTCTTTTTGCATTCGTCTTTTTGCATCCGTCGTCTTTTTGCGTACGTTGTCTTTTTGCGTTCCTCGTCTTTTTGCGTTCATCGTCTTTTGCGTTCATCGTCTTTTTGTGATCGCCGTCTTTTTGCGTTTGTCTTTTTGTGGTCGTCGTCTTTTTGCGTTTGTCTTTTTGCGTTTGTAATTTTTCTGCGTCCATCGTCTTTTTGCGTCCGTTGTCTTTTTGCGTCCGTCGTCTTTTTGCGTTCGTCGTCTTTTTGCGTCCGTCGTCCTTTTGCGTTCGTCGTCTTTTTTCGTCCGTCTTTTTGCGTCCGTCTTTTTGCGTCCGTCGTCTTTTTGCGTCCGTCGTCTTTTTGCGTTCATCGTCTTTTTGCGTTCATCGTCTTTTTGCGTTTGTCTTTTTGTGTTCGTCGTCTTTTTGTGTTCGTCGTCTTTTTGCGTTTGTCTTTTTGTGTTCGTCGTCTTTTTGCGTTTGTCTTTTTGCGTTCGTCATTTTCTGCGTCCGTCGTCTTTTTCCGTCCGTCGTCTTTTTGCGTCCGTCGTCTTTTTGCGTTCTTCGTCTTTATGCATACATTGTCTTTTTCCGTCTGTCATCTTTTTGCGTTTGTCGTCTTTTTGCGTTCGTCGTCTTTTTTGCGTTCCTCGTCTTTTTGCGTTCCTCGTCTTTTTGCGTTCGTCGTCTTTTTGTGTTCGTCGTCTTTTTGCGTTTGTCTTTTTGTGTTCGTTGTCTTTTTGCGTTCGTCCTCTTTTTGCGTCCGTCGTCTTTTTGCGTCCGTCGTCTTTTTGCTTTCATCATCTTTTTGCATTCGTCTTATTGCGTCCGTCGTCTTTTTGCGTATGTTGTCTTTTTGCGTTCCTCCTGTTGCGTTCCTCGTCTTTTTGCGTTCGTCGTCTTTTTGTGTTCGTCGTCTTTTTGCGTTTGTCTTTTTGTGTTCGTCGTCTTTTTGCGTTTGCCTTTTTGCGTTCGTCATTTTTCTGCGTCCGTCGTCTTTTTGTGTCCGTCGTCTTTGTGCGCCCATCGTCTTTTTGCGTCAGTCGTCTTTTTGCGTCCTTCGTCTTTTTGCGTCCGTCGTCTTTTTGCGTCCGTCGTCTTTTTGCGTCCGTCGTCTTTTTGCGTCCGTCGTCTTTTTGCGTCCGTCGTCTTTTTGCATCCGTCCTCTTTTTGCGTCCGTCATCTTTTTGCGTTCTTCGTCTTTATGCGTACGTTGTCTTTTTCCGTCTGTTGTCTTTTTGCGTTTGTCGTCTTTTTGCATCTGTCTTTTGCGTCCGTCGTATTTTTTGCGCCCGTCGTCTTTTTGTGTCCGTTGTCTTTTTGCGTTCGTCCTCTTTTTGCGTTTGTCGTCTTTTTGCGTCCGTCGTCTTTTTGCTTTCATCGTCTTTTTGCATTCGTCTTTTTGCGTCCGTCGTCTTTTTGCGTACGTTGTCTTTTTGCGTTCCTCGTCTGTTTGCGTTCGTCGTCTTTTTGCGTTCGTCGTCTTTTCGCACCCGTCGTCTTTTCGCGTCCGTCGTCTTTTCGCGTCCGTCGTCTTTTCGCGTCCGTCGTCTTTTCGCGTCCGTCGTCTTTTTGCGTCCGTCGTCTTTTTGCGGCCGTCCTCTTTTTGCGTTCTTCGTCTTTATGCGTACGTTGTCTTTTTCCGTCTGTTGTCTTTTTGCGTTTGTCGTCTTTTTGCATCTGACTTTTGCGTCCGTCGTATTTTTTGCGCCCGTCGTCTTTTTGTGTCCGTTGTCTTTTTGCGTTCGTCGTCTTTTTGCGCCCGTCGTCTTTTTGTGACCGTTGTCTTTTTGCGTTCGTCCTCTTTTTGCGTCCGTCGTCTTTTTGCGTCCGTCGTCTTTTTGCTTTCATCGTCTTTTTGCGTGCGTTGTCTTTTTGCGTTCCTCGTCTTTTTGCGTGCGTTGTCTTTTTGCGTTCCTCGTCTTTTTGCGTTCGTCGTCTTTTTGCGTTCGTCGTCTTTTTGTGTTCGTCGTCTTTTTGCGTTTGTCTTTTTGTGTTCGTCATCTTTTTGCGTTTGTCTTTTTGCGTTCGTCATTTTCTGCGTCCGTCGTCTTTTTGCATCTGTCGTCTTTTTGCGTCCGTCGTCTTTTTGCGTTCTTCGTCTTTATGCGTACATTGTCTTTTTCCGTCTGTCATCTTTTTGCGTTTGTCATCTTTTTGCGTTCGTCGTCTTTTTTGCGTCCGTCGTCTTTTTGTGTCCGTTGTCTTTTTGCGTTCGTCCTCTTTTTGCGTCCGTCGTCTTTTTGCGTCCGTTGTCTTTTTGCTTTCATCATCTTTTTGCATTCGTCTTATTGCGTCCGTCATCTTTTTGCGTACGTTGTCTTTTTGCGTTCCTCGTCTTTTTGCGTTCCTCGTCTTTTTGCGTTCCTCGTCTTTTTGCGTTCCTCGTCTTTTTGCGTTCCTCGTCTTTTTGCGTTTGCCTTTTTGCGTTCGTCATTTTTCTGCGTCCGTCGTCTTTTTGTGTCCGTCGTCTTTGTGCGCCCATCGTCTTTTTGCGTCAGTCTTCTTTTTGCGTCCTTCGTCTTTTTGCGTCCGTCGTCTTTTTGCGTCCGTCGTCTTTTTGCGTCCGTTCTCTTTTTGCGTCCGTCGTATTTTTGCGTCCGTCGTCTTTTTGCGTCCGTCCTCTTTTTGCGTCCGTCATCTTTTTGCGTTCTTCGTCTTTATGCGTACGTTGTCTTTTTCCGTCTGTTGTCTTTTTGCGTTTGTCGTCTTTTTGCATCTGTCTTTTGCGTCCGTCGTATTTTTTGCGCCCGTCGTCTTTTTGTGTCCGTTGTCTTTTTGCGTTCGTCCTCTTTTTGCGTTCGTCGTCTTTTTGCGTCCGTCGTCTTTTTGCTTTCATCGTCTTTTTGCATTCGTCTTTTTGCGTCCGTCGTCTTTTTGTGTACGTTGTCTTTTTGCGTTCCTCGTCTTTTTGCGTTCGTCGTCTTTTTGCGTTCGTCGTCTTTTTGCGTTCGTCGTCTTTTTGTGTTCGTCGTCTTTTTGCGTTTGTCTTTTTGTGTTCGTAATCTTTTTGCGTTTGTCTTTTTGCGTTCGCCATTTTCTGCGTCCGTCGTCTTTTTGCGTCCGTCGTCTTTTTCCGTCTGTCATCTTTTTGCGTTCGTCGTCTTTTTGCGTTCGTCGTCTTTTTGCGTCTGTCTTTTTGCGTCCGTAGTCTTTTTGCATTCGTCGTCTTTTTTTGCGTTCATCGTCTTTTTTGCGTTTGTCTTTTTGCGTCCGTCGTCTTTTTGCGTACGTTGTCTTTTTGCGTTCCTCGTCTTTTTGCGTTCGTCGTCTTTTTGCGTTCGTCGTCTTTTTGCGTTCGTCGTCTTTTTGTGTTCGTCGTCTTTTTGCGTTTGTCTTTTTGTGTTTGTCGTCTTTTTGCGTTTGTCTTTTTGCGTTCGTCATTTTTCTGCGTCCGTCGTCTTTTTGTGTCCGTCGTCTTTTAGCGTTCATCGTCTTTTTGTGTTCGTCTTTTTGCGTCCGTCGTCTTTTTGCATCCGTCGTCTTTTTGCGTTCATCGTCTTTTTGCGTTCATCGTCTTTTTCCATTCGTCGTCTTTTTGCGTTGTCGTCTTTTTGTGTTCGTTGTCTTTTTGCTTTGGCTTTTTGTGTTCGTCGTCTTTTTGCGTTTGTCTTTTTGCTTTCGTCATTTTTCTGCGGCCGTCGTCTTTTTGCGTTCGTCGTCTTTTTGCGTCCGTCGTCATTTTGCGTTCGTCTTTTTGCGTCCGTCGTCTTTTTGCGTTCATCATCTTTTTGCTTTAGTCGTCTTTTTGCGTTCGTCGTCTTTTTGCGTTCGTCTTTTTGCGTTCGTCTTTTTGCGTCAGTCTTTTTGCGTCCGTCGTCTTTTTGCATCAGTCGTCTTTTTGCGTTCGTCGTCTTTTTGTGTTCGTCGTCTTTTTGTGTTCGTCGTCTTTTTGCATTTGTCTTTTTGCGTTTGTTGTCTTTCTGCGTCCGTCGTCTTTTTGTGTCCGTCGTCTTTTTGCGCCCGTCGTCTGTTTGTGTCAGTCGTCTTTTTGCGTCCTTCGTCTTTTTGCGTCCGTCGTCTTTTTGCGTCCGTCGTCTTTTTGCATCAGTCGTCTTTTTGCGTTCGTCGTCTTTTTGTGTTCGTCGTCTTTTTGTGTTCGTCGTCTTTTTGCATTTGTCTTTTTGCGTTTGTTGTCTTTCTGCATCCGTCGTCTTTTTGTGTCCGTCGTCTTTTTGCGCCCGTCGTCTGTTTGTGTCAGTCGTCTTTTTGCGTCCTTCGTCTTTTTGCGTCCGTCGTCTTTTTGCGTCCTTCGTCTTTTGGCGTCCGTCGTCTTTTCGCGTCCGTCGTCTTTTCGCGTCCGTCGTCTTTTCGCGTCCGTCGTCTTTTCGCGTCCGTCGTCTTTTCGCGTCCGTCGTCTTTTTGCGTTCTTTGCCTTTATGCGTACGTTGTCTTTTTCCGTCTGTTGTCTTTTTGCGTTTGTCGTCTTTTTGCGTCTGTCTTTTTGCTTCCGTCGTGTTTTTTGCGTGCGTCGTCTTTTTGTGTCCGTCGTCTTTTTGCGTTCACCCTCTTTTTGCGTCCGTCGTCTTTTTGCGTCCGTCGTCTTTTTGCTTTCATCGTCTTTTTGCATTCGTCTTTTTGCGTCCTTCGTCTTTTTGCGTCCGTCGTCTTTTTGCGTCCGTCGTCTTTTTGCATCAGTCGTCTTTTTGCGTTCGTCGTCTTTTTGTGTTCGTCGTCTTTTTGTGTTCGTCGTCTTTTTGCATTTGTCTTTTTGCGTTTGTTGTCTTTCTGCGTCCGTCGTCTTTTTGTGTCCGTCGTCTTTTTGCGCCCGTCGTCTGTTTGTGTCAGTCGTCTTTTTGCGTCCTTCGTCTTTTTGCGTCCGTCGTCTTTTTGCGTCCTTCGTCTTTTTGCGTCCGTCGTCTTTTCGCGTTCGTCGTCTTTTCGCGTCCGTCGTCTTTTCGCGTCCGTCGTCTTTTCGCGTCCGTCGTCTTTTCGCGTCCGTCGTCTTTTTGCGTTCTTTGCCTTTATGCGTACGTTGTCTTTTTCCGTCTGTTGTCTTTTTGCGTTTGTCGTCTTTTTGCGTCTGTCTTTTTGCTTCCGTCGTGTTTTTTGCGTGCGTCGTCTTTTTGTGTCCGTCGTCTTTTTGCGTTCACCCTCTTTTTGCGTCCGTCGTCTTTTTGCGTCCGTCGTCTTTTTGCTTTCATCGTCTTTTTGCATTCGTATTTTTGCATCCGTCGTCTTTTTGCGTACGTTGTCTTTTTGCGTTCCTCGTCTTTTTGCGTTCATCGTCTTTTGCGTTCATCGTCTTTTTGTGATCGTCGTCTTTTTGCGTTTGTCTTTTTGTGGTCGTCGTCTTTTTGCGTTTGTCTTTTTGCGTTTGTCATTTTTCTGCGTCCATCGTCTTTTTGCGTCCGTTGTCTTTTTGCGTCCGTCGTCTTTTTGCGTTCGTCGTCTTTTTGCGTCCGTCGTCCTTTTGCGTTCGTCGTCTTTTTTCGTCCGTCTTTTTGCGTCCGTCTTTTTGCGTCCGTCGTCTTTTTGCGTCCGTCGTCTTTTTGCGTTCATCGTCTTTTTGCGTTCATCGTCTTTTTGCGTTTGTCTTTTTGTGTTCGTCGTCTTTTTGTGTTCGTCGTCTTTTTGCGTTTGTCTTTTTGTGTTCGTCGTCTTTTTGCGTTTGTCTTTTTGCGTTCGTCATTTTCTGCGTCCGTCGTCTTTTTCCGTCCGTCGTCTTTTTGCGTCCGTCGTCTTTTTGCGTTCTTCGTCTTTATGCGTACATTGTCTTTTTCCGTCTGTCATCTTTTTGCGTTTGTCGTCTTTTTGCGTTCGTCGTCTTTTTTGCGTTCCTCGTCTTTTTGCGTTCCTCGTCTTTTTGCGTTCGTCGTCTTTTTGTGTTCGTCGTCTTTTTGCGTTTGTCTTTTTGTGTTCGTTGTCTTTTTGCGTTCGTCCTCTTTTTGCGTCCGTCGTCTTTTTGCGTCCGTCGTCTTTTTGCTTTCATCATCTTTTTGCATTCGTCTTATTGCGTCCGTCTTCTTTTTGCGTATGTTGTCTTTTTGCGTTTGTCTTTTTGTGTTCGTCGTCTTTTTGCGTTTGTCTTTTTGTGTTCGTTGTCTTTTTGCGTTCGTCCTCTTTTTGCGTCCGTCGTCTTTTTGCGTCCGTCGTCTTTTTGCTTTCATCATCTTTTTGCATTCGTCTTATTGCGTCCGTCTTCTTTTTGCGTATGTTGTCTTTTTGCGTTCCTCGTCCTTTTGCATTCCTCGTCTTTTTGCGTTCGTCGTCTTTTTGTGTTCGTCGTCTTTTTGCGTTTGTCTTTTTGTGTTCGTCGTCTTTTTGCGTTTGCCTTTTTGCGTTCGTCATTTTTCTGCGTCCGTCGTCTTTTTGTGTCCGTCGTCTTTGTGCGGCCATCGTCTTTTTGCGTCAGTCGTCTTTTGTGTCCTTCGTCTTTTTGCGTCCGTCGTCTTTTTGCGTCCGTCGTCTTTTTGCGTCCGTCGTCTTTTTGCGTCCGTCGTCTTTTTGCGTCCGTCGTCTTTTTGCGTCCGTCCTCTTTTTGCGTCCGTCATCTTTTTGCGTTCTTCGTCTTTATGCGTACGTTGTCTTTTTCCGTCTGTTGTCTTTTTGCGTTTGTCGTCTTTTTGCATCTGTCTTTTGCGTCCGTCGTATTTTTTGCGCCCGTCGTCTTTTTGTGTCCGTTGTCTTTTTGCGTTCGTCCTCTTTTTGCGTTTGTCGTCTTTTTGCGTCCGTCGTCTTTTTGCTTTCATCGTCTTTTTGCATTCGTCTTTTTGCGTCCGTCGTCTTTTTCCGTCTGTTGTCTTTTTGCGTTTGTCGTCTTTTTGCGTTCGTCGTCTTTTCGCGTCCGTCGTCTTTTCGCGTCCGTCGTCTTTTCGCGTCCGTCGTCTTTTTGCGTCCGTCGTCTTTTTGCGTTCTTTGCCTTTATGCGTACGTTGTCTTTTTCCGTCTGTTGTCTTTTTGCGTTTGTCGTCTTTTTGCGTCTGTCTTTTTGCTTCCGTCGTGTTTTTTGCGTGCGTCGTCTTTTTGTGTCCGTCGTCTTTTTGCGTTCCTCGTCTTTTTGCGTTCCTCGTCTTTTTGCGTTCGTCGTCTTTTTGTGTTCCTCGTCTTTTTGCGTTTGTCTTTTTATGTTCGTCGTCTTTTTGCGTTTGTCACTTTGCGTTCGTCATTTTTCAGCGTCCGTCGTCTTTTTGTGTCCGTCGTCTTTTTGCGCCCATCGTCTTTTTGCGTCAGTCGTCTTTTAGCGTCCGTCGTCTTTTTGCGTCCGTCGTCTTTTTGCGTCCGTCGTCTTTTTGCTTCCGTCGTCTTTTTGCGTCCATCGTCTTTTTGCGTTCGTCCTCTTTTTGCGTCCGTCGTCTTTTTGCGTTCTTCGTCTTTATGCGTACGTTGCCTTTTTCCGTCTGTTGTCTTTTTGCGTTTGTCGTCTTTTTGCGCCCGTCGTCTTTTTGTGTCCGTTGTCTTTTTGCGTTCGTCCTCTTTTTGCGTCCGTCGTCTTTTTGCGTCCGTCGTCTTTTTGCTTTCATCGTTTTTTTGCATTCGTCTTTTTGCGTCCGTCGTCTTTTTGCGTGCGTTGTCTTTTTGCGTTCCTCGTCTTTTTGCGTTCCTCGTCTTTTTGCGTTCGTCGTCTTTTTGTGTTCGTCGTCTTTTTGCGTTTGTCTTTTTGTGTTCGACGTCTTTTTGCGTTTGTCTTTTTGCGTTCGTCATTTTCTGCGTCCGTCGTCTTTTTGCGTCCGTCTTTTTTTTGCGTCCGTCGTCTTTTTGCGTTCTTCGTCTTTATGCGTACATTGTCTTTTTCCGTCTGTCATCTTTTTGCGTTTGTCGTCTTTTTGCGTTCGTCGTCTTTTTTGCGTCCGTCGTCTTTTTGTGTCCGTTGTCTTTTTGCGTTCGTCCTCTTTTTGCGTCCGTCGTCTTTTTGCGTCCGTCGTCTTTTTGCTTTCATCGTCTTTTTGCTTTCATCGTCTTTTTGCATTCGTCTTTTTGCATCCGTCGTCTTTTTGCGTACGTTGTCTTTTTGCGTTCCTCGTCTTTTTGCGTTCATCGTCTTTTGCGTTCATCGTCTTTTTGTGATCGTCGTCTTTTTGCGTTTGTCTTTTTGTGGTCGTCGTCTTTTTGCGTTTGTCTTTTTGCGTTCGTCCTCTTTTTGCGTCCATCGTCTTTTTGCGTCCTTCGTCTTTTTGCTTTCATCGTCTTTTTGCATTCGTCTTTTTACATCCGTCGTCTTTTTGCGTACGTTGTCTTTTTGCGTTCCTCGTCTTTTTGCTTTCATCGTCTTTTGCGTCCATCGTCTTTTTGCGTCCGTTGTCTTTTTGCGTCCGTCGTCTTTTTGCGTTCGTCGTCTTTTTGCGTCCGTCGTCCTTTTGCGTTCGTCGTTTTTTTTCGTCCGTCTTTTTGCGTCCGTCTTTTTGCGTCCGTCGTCTTTTTGTGTCCGTCGTCTTTTTGCGTCCGTCCTCTTTTTGCGTCCGTCATCTTTTTGCGTTCTTCGTCTTTATGCGTACGTTGTCTTTTTCCGTCTGTTGTCTTTTTGCGTTTGTCGTCTTTTTGCGTCTGTCTTTTTGCTTCCGTCGTGTTTTTTGCGTGCGTCGTCTTTTTGTGTCCGTCGTCTTTTTGCGTTCGTCCTCTTTTTGCGTCCGTCGTCTTTTTGCGTCCGTCGTCTTTTTGCTTTCATCGTCTTTTTGCATTCGTCTTTTTGCATCCGTCGTCTTTTTGCGTACGTTGTCTTTTTGCGTTCCTCGTCTTTTTGCGTTCATCGTCTTTTGCGTTCATCGTCTTTTTGTGATCGTCGTCTTTTTGCGTTTGTCTTTTTGTGGTCGTCGTCTTTTTGCGTTTTTCTTTTTGCGTTCGTCCTCTTTTTGCGTCCGTCGTCTTTTTGCATCCGTCGTCTTTTTGCTTTCATCGTCTTTTTGCATTCGTCTTTTTGCATCCGTCGTCTTTTTGCATACGTTGTCTTTTTGCGTTCCTCGTCTTTTTGCGTTCATCGTCTTTTTGCGTTCATCGTCTTTTGCGTTCATCGTCTTTTTGTGATCGTCGTCTTTTTGCGTTTGTCTTTTTGTGGTCGTCGTCTTTTTGCGTTTGTCTTTTTGCGTTTGTCATTTTTCTGCGTCCATCGTCTTTTTGCGTTCGTCGTCTTTTTGCGCCATCGTCCTTTTGCGTTCGTCGTTTTTTTTCGTCCGTCTTTTTGCGTCCGTCTTTTTGCGTCCGTCGTCTTTTTGCGTCCGTCGTGTTTTTTGCGTGCGTCGTCTTTTTGTGTCCGTCGTCTTTTTGCGTTCGTCCTCTTTTTGCGTCCGTCGTCTTTTTGCGTCCGTCGTCTTTTTGCTTTCATCGTCTTTTTGCATTCGTCTTTTTGCATCCGTCGTCTTTTTGCGTACATTGTCTTTTTGCGTTCCTCGTCTTTTTGCGTTCATCGTCTTTTGCGTTCATCGTCTTTTTGTGATCGTCGTCTTTTTGCGTTTGTCTTTTTGTGGTCGTCGTCTTTTTGCGTTTTTCTTTTTGCGTTCGTCCTCTTTTTGCGTCCGTCGTCTTTTTGCATCCGTCGTCTTTTTGCTTTCATCGTCTTTTTGCATTCGTCTTTTTGCATCCGTCGTCTTTTTGCATACGTTGTCTTTTTGCGTTCCTCGTCTTTTTGCGTTCATCGTCTTTTTGCGTTCATCGTCTTTTGCGTTCATCGTCTTTTTGTGATCGTCGTCTTTTTGCGTTTGTCTTTTTGTGGTCGTCGTCTTTTTGCGTTTGTCTTTTTGCGTTTGTCATTTTTCTGCGTCCATCGTCTTTTTGCGTTCGTCGTCTTTTTGCGCCATCGTCCTTTTGCGTTCGTCGTTTTTTTTCGTCCGTCTTTTTGCGTCCGTCTTTTTGCGTCCGTCGTCTTTTTGCGTCCGTCGTGTTTTTTGCGTGCGTCGTCTTTTTGTGTCCGTCGTCTTTTTGCGTTCGTCCTCTTTTTGCGTCCGTCGTCTTTTTGCGTCCGTCGTCTTTTTGCTTTCATCGTCTTTTTGCATTCGTCTTTTTGCATCCGTCGTCTTTTTGCATACGTTGTCTTTTTGCGTTCATCGTCTTTTTGCGTTCATCGTCTTTTGCGTTCATCGTCTTTTTGTGATCGTCGTCTTTTTGCGTTTGTCTTTTTGTGGTCGTCGTCTTTTTGCGTTTGTCTTTTTGCGTTTGTCATTTTTCTGCGTCCATCGTCTTTTTGCGTCCGTTGTCTTTTTGCGTCCGTCGTCTTTTTGCGTTCGTCGTCTTTTTGCGTCCGTCGTCCTTTTGCGTTCGTCGTTTTTTTTCGTCCGTCTTTTTGCGTCCGTCTTTTTGCGTCCGTCGTCTTTTTGCGTCCGTCTTCTTTTTGCGTCCGTCCTCTTTTTGCGTCCGTCATCTTTTTGCGTTCTTCGTCTTTATGCGTACGTTGTCTTTTTCCGTCTGTTGTCTTTTTGCGTTTGTCGTCTTTTTGCGTCTGTCTTTTTTCTTCCGTCGTGTTTTTTGCGTGCGTCGTCTTTTTGTGTCCGTCGTCTTTTTGCGTTCGTCCTCTTTTTGCGTTCGTCGTTTTGCGTTCGTCTTTTTGCGTCCGTCTTTTTGCGTCCGTCTTTTTGCGTCCGTCGTCTTTTTGCGTCCGTCGTCTTTTTGCGTCCGTCGCCTTTTTGCGTCCGTCGTCTTTTTGCGTCCGTCGTCTTTTTGCGTTCTTCGTCTTTTTGTGGTCGTCGTCTTTTTCCGTCTGTTGTCTTTTTGCGTCTGTCTTTTTACGTCCGTCTTCTTTTTTGCGTCCGTCGTCTTTTTGTGTCCGCCGTCTTTTTGCGTTCGTCCTCTTTTTGCGTCCGTCGTCTTTTTGCGTTCCTCGTCTTTTTGCGTTTGTCGTCTTTTTGTGTTCGTTGTCTTTTTGCGTTTGTCTTTTTGCGTTTGTCTTTTTGTGTTCGTCGTCTTTTTGCGTTTGTCTTTTTGCGTTCGTCGTTTTTCTGCGTCCGTCGTCTTTTTGCATCCGTCGTCTTTTTGCGTCCGTCGTCTTTTTGCGTCCGTCGTCTTTTTGCGTCCGTCGTCTTTTTGCGTCTGTCGTCTTTTTGCGTTTGTCGTCTTTTTTTGTTCGGCTTTTTTCGTCCGTCTTTTTGCGTCCGTCGTCTTTTTGCGTCCGTCGTCTTTTTGCGTTCATCGTCTTTTTGCGTTCGTCGTTTTGCGTCCGTCGTCTTTTTGCGTTCATCGTCTTTTTGCGTTCATCGTCTTTTCGCGTTCGTCGTTTTGCGTTCGTCTTTTTGCGTCCATCTTTTTGCGTCCGTCTTTTTGCGTCCGTCGTCTTTTTGCGTCCGTCGTCTTTTTGCGTCTGTTGTCTTTTTGCGTCTGTCTTTTTACGTCCGTCGTCTTTTTTGAGTCCGTCGTCTTTTTGTGTCCGTCGTCTTTTTGCGTTCGTCCTCTTTTTGCGTCCGTCGTCTTTTTGCGTTCCTCATCTTTTTGCGTTCGTCGTCTTTTTGCGTTCGTCGTCTTTTTGTGTTCGTTGTCTTTTTGTGTTTGTCTTTTTGCGTTTGTCTTTTTGTGTTCGTCGTCTTTTTGCGTTTGTCTTTTTGCGTTCGTCGTTTTTCTGCGTCCGTCGTCTTTTTGCATCCGTCGTCTTTTTGCGTCCGTCGTCTTTTTGCATCCGTCGTCTTTTTGCATCCGTCGTCTTTTTGCGTTCTTCGTCTTTATGCGTACGTTGTCTTTTTCCGTCTGTTGTCTTTTTGCGTTTGTCGTCTTTTTGCGTCTGTCTTTTTGCTTCCGTCGTGTTTTTTGCGTGCGTCGTCTTTTTGTGTCCGTCGTCTTTTTGCGTTCGTCCTCTTTTTGCGTTCGTCGTTTTGCGTTCGTCTTTTTGCATCCGTCTTTTTGCGTCCGTCTTTTTGCGTCCGTCGTCTTTTTGCGTCCGTCGTCTTTTTGCGTCCGTCGCCTTTTTGCGTCCGTCGTCTTTTTGCGTCCGTCGTCTTTTTGCGTTCTTCGTCTTTTTGTGGTCGTCGTCTTTTTCCGTCTGTTGTCTTTTTGCGTCTGTCTTTTTACGTCCGTCTTCTTTTTTGCGTCCGTCGTCTTTTTGTGTCCGTCGTCTTTTTGCGTTCGTCCTCTTTTTGCGTCCGTCGTCTTTTTGCGTTCCTCGTCTTTTTGCGTTTGTCGTCTTTTTGTGTTCGTTGTCTTTTTGCGTTTGTCTTTTTGCGTTTGTCTTTTTGTGTTCGTCGTCTTTTTGCGTTTGTCTTTTTGCGTTCGTCGTTTTTCTGCGTCCGTCGTCTTTTTGCATCCGTCGTCTTTTTGCGTCCGTCGTCTTTTTGCGTCCGTCGTCTTTTTGCGTCCGTCGTCTTTTTGCGTCTGTCGTCTTTTTGCGTTTGTCGTCTTTTTTTGTTCGGCTTTTTTCGTCCGTCTTTTTGCGTCCGTCGTCTTTTTGCGTCCGTCGTCTTTTTGCGTTCATCGTCTTTTTGCGTTCGTCGTTTTGCGTCCGTCGTCTTTTTGCGTTCATCGTCTTTTTGCGTTCATCGTCTTTTCGCGTTCGTCGTTTTGCGTTCGTCTTTTTGCGTCCATCTTTTTGCGTCCGTCTTTTTGCGTCCGTCGTCTTTTTGCGTCCGTCGTCTTTTTGCGTCTGTTGTCTTTTTGCGTCTGTCTTTTTACGTCCGTCGTCTTTTTTGCGTCCGTCGTCTTTTTGTGTCCGTCGTCTTTTTGCGTTCGTCCTCTTTTTGCGTCCGTCGTCTTTTTGCGTTCCTCATCTTTTTGCGTTCGTCGTCTTTTTGCGTTCGTCGTCTTTTTGTGTTCGTTGTCTTTTTGTGTTTGTCTTTTTGCGTTTGTCTTTTTGTGTTCGTCGTCTTTTTGCGTTTGTCTTTTTGCGTTCGTCGTTTTTCTGCGTCCGTCGTCTTTTTGCATCCGTCGTCTTTTTGCGTCCGTCGTCTTTTTGCATCCGTCATCTTTTTGCGTCCGTCGTCTTTTTGCGTTCATCGTCTTTTTGCGTTCGTCGTTTTGCGTCCGTCGTCTTTTTGCGTTCATCGTCTTTTTGCGTTCATCGTCTTTTCGCGTTCGTCGTTTTGCGTTCGTCTTTTTGCGTCCATCTTTTTGTGTCCGTCTTTTCGCGTCCGTCGTCTTTTTGCGTCCGTCGTCTTTTTGCGTCTGTTGTCTTTTTGCGTCTGTCTTTTTACGTCCGTTGTCTTTTTTGCGTCCGTCGTCTTTTTGTGTCTGTCGTCTTTTTGCGTTCGTCCTCTTTTTGCGTCCGTCGTCTTTTTGCGTTCCTCGTCTTTTTGCGTTCGTCGTCTTTTTGTGTTTGTCTTTTTGCGTTTGTCTTTTTGTGTTCGTCGTCTTTTTGCGTTTGTCTTTTTGCGTTCATCGTTTTTCTGCGTCCGTCGTCTTTTTGCATCCGTCGTCTTTTTGCGTCCGTCGTCTTTTTGCGTCCGTCGTCTTTTTGCGTCCGTCGTCTTTTTGCGTCTGTCGTCTTTTTGCGTTCGTCGTCTTTTTTCGTTCGTCTTTTTTCGTCCGTCTTTTTGCGTCCGTCGTCTTTTTGTGTCCGTCGTCTTTTTGCGTTCATCGTCTTTTTGCGTTCGTCTTTTTGCGTCCGTCGTCTTTTTGCGTTCATCGTCTTTTTGCATTCATCGTCTTTTTGCGTTCGTCGTTTTGCGTTCGTCTTTTTGCATCCGTCTTTTTGCGTCCGTCGTCTTTTTGCGTCCGTCGTCTTTTTTGCGTCCGTCGTCTTTTTTGCGTCCGTCGTCTTTTTGTGTCCGTTCTCTTTTTGCGTTCGTCCTCTTTTTGCGTCCGTCGTCTTTTTGCGTCCGTCGTCTTTTTGCTTTCATCGTCTTTTTGCATTCGTCTTTTTTCATCCGTGGTCTTTTTGCGTACGTTGTCTTTTTGCGTTCCTCGTCTTTTTGCGTTCGTCGTCTTTTTGCGTCCGTCGTCCTTTTGCGTTCGTCGTCTTTTTTCGTCCGTCTTTTTGCGCCCGTCTTTTTGCGTCCGTCGTCTTTTTGCGTCCATCGTCTTTTTGCGTTCATCGTCTTTTTGCGTTCATCGTCTTTTTGCGTTTTTCTTTTTGTGTTCATCGTCTTTTTGTGTTCGTCGTCTTTTTGCGTTTGTCTTTTTGTGTTCGTCGTCTTTTTGCGTTTGTCTTTTTGCGTTCGTCATTTTCTGCGTCCGTCGTCTTTTTGCGTCCGTCGTCTTTTTGCGTCCGTCATCTTTTTGCGTTCTTCGTCTTTATGCATACATTGTCTTTTTCCGTCTGTCATCTTTTTGCGTTTGTCGTCTTTTTGCGTTCGTCGTCTTTTTTGCGTTCCTCGTCTTTTTGCGTTCCTCGTCTTTTTGCGTTCGTCGTCTTTTTGTGTTCGTCGTCTTTTTGCGTTTGTCTTTTTGTGTCCGTTGTCTTTTTGCGTTCGTCCTCTTTTTGCGTCCGTCGTCTTATTGCGTCCGTCGTCTTTTTGCTTTCATCATCTTTTTGCATTCGTCTTATTGCGTCCGTCGTCTTTTTGCGTATGTTGTCTTTTTGCGTTCCTCGTCTTTTTGCGTTCCTCATCTTTTTGCGTTCGTCGTCTTTTTGTGTTCGTCGTCTTTTTGCGTTTGTCTTTTTGTGTTCGTCGTCTTTTTGCGTTTGCCTTTTTGCGTTCGTCATTTTTCTGCGTCCGTCGTCTTTTTGTGTCCGTCGTCTTTGTGCGCCCATCGTCTTTTTGCGTCCGTCGTCTTTTTGCGTCCTTCGTCTTTTTGCGTCCGTCGTCTTTTTGCGTCCGTCGTCTTTTTGCGTCCGTCGTCTTTTTCCGTCCGTCGTCTTTTTGTGTCCGTTGTCTTTTTGCGTTCGTCCTCTTTTTGCGTTTGTCGTCTTTTTGCGTCCTTCGTCTTTTTGCTTTCATCGTCTTTTTGCATTTGTCTTTTTGCGTCCGTCGTCTTTTTGCGTACGTTGTCTTTTTGCGTTCCTCGTCTGTTTGCGTTCGTCGTCTTTTTGCGTTCGTCGTCTTTTCGCGCCCGTCGTCTTTTCGCGTCCGTCGTCTTTTCGCGTCCGTCGTCTTTTCGCGTCCGTCGTCTTTTCGCGTCCGTCGTCTTTTTGCGTCCGTCGTCTTTTTGCGTTCTTTGCCTTTATGCGTACGTTGTCTTTTTCCGTCTGTTGTCTTTTTGCGTTTGCCGTCTTTTTGCGTCTGTCTTTTTGCTTCCGTCGTGTTTTTTGCGTGCGTCGTCTTTTTGTGTCCGTCGTCTTTTTGCGTTCCTCGTCTTTTTGCGTTCCTCGTCTTTTTGCGTCCGTCGTCTTTTTGCGTCCGTCGTCTTTTTGCGTCCGTCGTCTTTTTCCGTCCGTCGTCTTTTTGTGTCCGTTGTCTTTTTGCGTTCGTCCTCTTTTTGCGTTTGTCGTCTTTTTGCGTCCTTCGTCTTTTTGCTTTCATCGTCTTTTTGCATTTGTCTTTTTGCGTCCGTCGTCTTTTTGCGTACGTTGTCTTTTTGCGTTCCTCGTCTGTTTGCGTTCGTCGTCTTTTTGCGTTCGTCGTCTTTTCGCGCCCGTCGTCTTTTCGCGTCCGTCGTCTTTTCGCGTCCGTCGTCTTTTCGCGTCCGTCGTCTTTTCGCGTCCGTCGTCTTTTTGCGTCCGTCGTCTTTTTGCGTTCTTTGCCTTTATGCGTACGTTGTCTTTTTCCGTCTGTTGTCTTTTTGCGTTTGCCGTCTTTTTGCGTCTGTCTTTTTGCTTCCGTCGTGTTTTTTGCGTGCGTCGTCTTTTTGTGTCCGTCGTCTTTTTGCGTTCCTCGTCTTTTTGCGTTCCTCGTCTTTTTGCGTTCGTCGTCTTTTTGTGTTCGTCGTCTTTTTGCGTTTGTCTTTTTATGTTCGTCGTCTTTTTGCGTTTGTCTTTTTGCGTTCGTCATTTTTCTGCGTCCGTCGTCTTTTTGTGTCCGTCGTCTTTTTGCGCCCATCGTCTTTTTGCGTCAGTCGTCTTTTAGCGTCCGTCGTCTTTTTGCGTCCGTCGTCTTTTTGCATCCGTCGTCTTTTTGCTTCCGTCGTCTTTTTGCGTCCATCGTCTTTTTGCGTTCGTCCTCTTTTTGCGTCCGTCGTCTTTTTGCGTTCTTCGTCTTTATGCGTACGTTGTCTTTTTCCGTCTGTTGTCTTTTTGCGTTTGTCGTCTTTTTGCGCCCGTCGTCTTTTTGTGTCCGTTGTCTTTTTGCGTTCGTCCTCTTTTTGCGTCCGTCGTCTTTTTGCGTCCGTCGTCTTTTTGCTTTCATCGTCTTTTTGCATTCGTCTTTTTGCGTCCGTCGTCTTTTTCGTGCGTTGTCTTTTTGCGTTCCTCGTCTTTTTGCGTTCCTCGTCTTTTTGCGTTCGTCGTCTTTTTGTGTTCGTCGTCTTTTTGCGTTTGTCTTTTTGTGTTCGACGTCTTTTTGCGTTTGTCTTTTTGCGTTCGTCATTTTCTGCGTCCGTCGTCTTTTTGCGTCCGTCGTCTTTTTGCGTCCGTCGTCTTTTTGCGTCCGTCGTCTTTTTGCGTCCGTCGTCTTTTTGCGTTCTTCGTCTTTATGCGTACATTGTCTTTTTCCATCTGTCATCTTTTTGCGTTTGTCGTCTTTTTGCGTTCGTCGTCTTTTTTGCGTCCGTCGTCTTTTTGTGTCCGTTGTCTTTTTGCGTTCGTCCTCTTTTTGCGTCCGTCGTCTTTTTGCGTTCTTTGCCTTTATGCGTACGTTGTCTTTTTCCGTCTGTTGTCTTTTTGCGTTTGTCGTCTTTTTGCGTCTATCTTTTTGCTTCCGTCGTGTTTTTTGCGTGCGTCGTCTTTTTGTGTCCGTCGTCTTTTTGCGTTCACCCTCTTTTTGCGTCCGTCGTCTTTTTGCGTCCGTCGTCTTTTTGCTTTCATCGTCTTTTTGCATTCGTCTTTTTGCATCCGTCGTCTTTTTGCGTACGTTGTCTTTTTGCGTTCCTCGTCTTTTTGCGTTCATCGTCTTTTGCGTTCATCGTCTTTTTGTGATCGTCGTCTTTTTGCGTTTGTCTTTTTGTGGTCGTCGTCTTTTTGCGTTTGTCTTTTTGCGTTCGTCCTCTTTTTGCGTCCGTCGTCTTTTTGCGTCCTTCGTCTTTTTGCTTTCATCGTCTTTTTGCATTCGTCTTTTTACATCCGTCGTCTTTTTGCGTACGTTGTCTTTTTGCGTTCCTCGTCTTTTTGCTTTCATCGTCTTTTGCGTCCATCGTCTTTTTGCGTCCGTTGTCTTTTTGCGTCCGTCGTCTTTTTGCGTTCGTCGTCTTTTTGCGTCCGTCGTCCTTTTGCGTTCGTCGTTTTTTTTGTTCGTCTTTTTGCGTCCGTCGTCTTTTTGCGTCCGTCGTCTTTTTGCGTCCGTCCTCTTTTTGCGTCCATCATCTTTTTGCGTTCTTCGTCTTTATGCGTACGTTGTCTTTTTCCGTCTGTTGTCTTTTTGCGTTTGTCGTCTTTTTGCGTCTGTCTTTTTGCTTCCGTCGTGTTTTTTGCGTGCGTCGTCTTTTTGTGTCCGTCGTCTTTTTGCGTTCGTCCTCTTTTTGCGTTCGTCGTCTTTTTGCGTCCGTCGTCTTTTTGCTTTCATCGTCTTTTTGCATTCGTCTTTTTGCATCCGTCGTCTTTTTGCGTACGTTGTCTTTTTGCGTTCCTCGTCTTTTTGCGTTCATCGTCTTTTGCGTTCATCGTCTTTTTGTGATCGTCGTCTTTTTGCGTTTGTCTTTTTGTGGTCGTCGTCTTTTTGCGTTTGTCTTTTTGCGTTCGTCCTCTTTTTGCGTCCGTCGTCTTTTTGCATCCGTCGTCTTTTTGCTTTCATCGTCTTTTTGCATTCGTCTTTTTGCATCCGTCGTCTTTTTGCATCCGTCGTCTTTTTGCATACGTTGTCTTTTTGCGTTCCTCGTCTTTTTGCGTTCATCGTCTTTTGCGTTCATCGTCTTTTGCGTTCATCGTCTTTTTGTGATCGTCGTCTTTTTGCGTTTGTCTTTTTGTGGTCGTCGTCTTTTTGCGTTTGTCTTTTTGCGTTTGTCATTTTTCTGCGTCCATCGTCTTTTTGCGTTCATCGTCTTTTTGCGCCATCGTCCTTTTGCGTTCGTCGTTTTTTTTCGTCCGTCTTTTTGCGTCCGTCTTTTTGCGTCCATCGTCTTTTTGCGTCCGTCGTCTTTTTGCGTCCGTCCTCTTTTTGCATCCGTCATCTTTTTGCGTTCTTCGTCTTTATGCGTACGTTGTCTTTTTCCGTCTGTTGTCTTTTTGCGTTTGTCGTCTTTTTGCGTCTGTCTTTTTGCTTCCGTCGTGTTTTTTGCGTGCGTCGTCTTTTTATGTCCGTCGTCTTTTTGCGTTCGTCCTCTTTTTGCGTCCGTCGTCTTTTTGCGTCCGTCGTCTTTTTGCTTTCATCGTCTTTTTGCATTCGTCTTTTTGCATCCGTCGTCTTTTTGCATACGTTGTCTTTTTGCGTTCATCGTCTTTTTGCGTTCATCGTCTTTTGCGTTCATCGTCTTTTTGTGATCGTCGTCTTTTTGCGTTTGTCTTTTTGTGGTCGTCGTCTTTTTGCGTTTGTCTTTTTGCGTTTGTCATTTTTCTGCGTTCATCGTCTTTTTGCGTCCGTTGTCTTTTTGCGTCCGTCGTCTTTTTGCGTTCGTCGTCTTTTTGCGTCCGTCGTCCTTTTGCGTTCGTTGTTTTTTTTCGTCCGTCTTTTTGCGTCCGTCTTTTTGCGTCCGTCGTCTTTTTGCGTCCGTCGTCTTTTTGCGTCCGTCGTCTTTTTGCGTCCGTCCTCTTTTTGCGTCCGTCATCTTTTTGCGTTCTTCGTCTTTATGCGTACGTTGTCTTTTTCCGTCTGTTGTCTTTTTGCGTTTGTCGTCTTTTTGCGTCTGTCTTTTTGCTTCCGTCGTGTTTTTTGCGTGCGTCGTCTTTTTGTGTCCGTCGTCTTTTTGCGTTCGTCCTCTTTTTGCGTTTGTCGTTTTGCGTTCGTCTTTTTGCGTCCGTCTTTTTGCGTCCGTCTTTTTGCGTCCGTCGTCTTTTTGCGTCCGTCGTCTTTTTGCGTCCGTCGCCTTTTTGCGTCCGTCGTCTTTTTGCGTCCGTCGTCTTTTTGCGTTCTTCGTCTTTATGCGTACGTCGTCTTTTTCCATCTGTTGTCTTTTTGCGTCTGTCTTTTTACGTCCGTCGTCTTTTTTGCGTCCGTCGTCTTTTTGTGTCCGTCGTCTTTTTGCGTTCGTCCTCTTTTTGCGTCCGTCGTCTTTTTGCGTTCCTCGTCTTTTTGCGTTCGTCGTCTTTTGCGTTCGTCGTCTTTTTGTGTTCGTTGTCTTTTTGCGTTTGTCTTTTTGCGTTTGTCTTTTTGTGTTCGTCGTCTTTTTGCGTTTGTCTTTTTGCGTTCGTTTTTCTGCGTCCGTCGTCTTTTTGCATCCGTCGTCTTTTTGCGTCCGTCGTCTTTTTGCGTCCGTCGTCTTTTTGCGTCCGTCGTCTTTTTGCGTCTGTCGTCTTTTTGCGTTCGTCGTCTTTTTTCGTTCGGCTTTTTTCGTCCGTCTTTTTGCGTCCGTCGTCTTTTTGCGTCCGTCGTCTTTTTGCGTTCATCGTCTTTTTGCGTTCGTCGTTTTGCGTCCGTCGTCTTTTTGCGTTCATCGTCTTTTTGCGTTCATCGTCTTTTCGCGTTCGTCGTTTTGCGTTCGTCTTTTTGCGTCCATCTTTTTGCGTCCGTCTTTTTGCGTCCGTCGTCTTTTTGCGTCCGTCGTCTTTTTGCGTCTGTTGTCTTTTTGCGTCTGTCTTTTTACGTCCGTCGTCTTTTTTGCGTCCGTCGTCTTTTTGTGTCCGTCGTCTTTTTGCGTTCGTCCTCTTTTTGCGTCCGTCATCTTTTTGCGTTCCTCGTCTTTTTGCGTTCGTCGTCTTTTTGCGTTCGTCGTCTTTTTGTGTTCGTTGTCTTTTTGTGTTTGTCTTTTTGCGTTTGCCTTTTTGTGTTCGTCGTCTTTTTGCGTTTGTCTTTTTGCGTTCGTCGTTTTTCTGCGTCCGTCGTCTTTTTGCATCCGTCGTCTTTTTGCGTCCGTCGTCTTTTTGCGTCCGTCGTCTTTTTGCGTCCGTCGTCTTTTTGCGTCCGTCGTCTTTTTGCATCTGTCGTCTTTTTGCGTTCGTCGTCATTTTTCGTTCGGCTTTTTTCGTCCGTCTTTTTGCGTCCGTCGTCTTTTTGCGTCCGTCGTCTTTTTGCGTCCGTCGTCTTTTTGCGTCCGTCGTCTTTTTGCGTTCGTCGTCTTTTTGCGTTCGTCGTTTTGCGTCCGTCGTCTTTTTGCGTTCATTGTCTTTTTGCGTTCATCGTCTTTTCGCGTTCGTCGTTTTGCGTTCGTCTTTTTGCGTCCATCTTTTTGCGTCCGTCTTTTTGCGTCCGTCGTCTTTTTGCGTCCGTCGTCTTTTTGCGTCCGTCGTCTTTTTGCGTCAGTCTTTTTACGTCCGTCGTCTTTTTTGCGTCCGTCGTCTTTTTGTGTCCGTCGTCTTTTTGCGTTCGTCCTCTTTTTGCGTCCGTCGTCTTTTTGCGTTCCTCGTCTTTTTGCGTTCGTCGTCTTTTTGCGTTCGTCGTCTTTTTGTGTTCGTTGTCTTTTTGTGTTTGTCTTTTTGCGTTTGTCTTTTTGTGTTCGTCGTCTTTTTGCGTTTGTCTTTTTGCGTTCCTCGTTTTTCTGCGTCCGTCATCTTTTTGCATCCGTCGTCTTTTTGCGTCCGTCGTCTTTTTGCGTCCGTCGTCTTTTTGCGTCCGTCGTCTTTTTGCGTCTGTTGTCTTTTTGCGTTCGTCGTCTTTTTTCGTTCGTCTTTTTTCGTCCGTCTTTTTGCGTCCGTCGTCTTTTTGTGTCCGTCGTCTTTTTGCGTTCATCGTCTTTTTGCGTTCGTCTTTTTGCGTCCGTCGTCTTTTTGCGTTCATCGTCTTTTTGCATTCATCGTCTTTTTGCGTTCGTCGTTTTGCGTTCGTCTTTTTGCGTCCGTCTTTTTGCGTCCGTCTTTTTGCGTCCGTCGTCTTTTTGCGTCCGTCGTCTTTTTGCGTCCGTCGTCTTTTTGCGCCCGTCGTCTTTCTGCGCCCGTCGTCTTTTTGCGCCCGTCGTCTTTTTGCGCCCGTCGTCTTTCTGCGCCCGTCGTCTTTTTGCGCCCGTCGTCTTTTTGCGCCCGTCGTCTTTTTGCGCCCGTCCTCATTTTGCGCCCGTCGTCTTTTTGCGCCCGTCCTCTTTTTGCGCCCGTCCTCTTTTTGCGCCCGTCCTCTTTTTGCACCCTTCCTCTTTTTGCGTCCGTCCTCTTTTTGCGTCCGTCCTCTTTTTGCGTCCGTCGTCTTTTTGCGTCCGTCGTCTTTTTGCGTCCGTCGTCTTTATGCGTCCTTCGTCTTTCTGCATCCGTCGTCTTTCTGCGTCCGTCGTCTTTCTGCGCCCATCGTCTTTCTGCGCCTGTCGTCTTTCTGCGCCCATCGTCTTTTTGCGCCCGTCGTCTTTTTGCGCCCATCCTCATTTTGCGCCCGTCGTCTTTTTGCGCCCGTCCTCTTTTTGCGCCCGTCCTCTTTTTGCACCCGTCCTCTTTTTGCGCCCTTCCTCTTTTTGCGTCCGTCCTCTTTTTGCGTCCGTCCTCTTTTTGCGTCCGTCGTCTTTTTGCGTCCGTCGTCTTTTTGCGTTCTTCGTCTTTATGCGTACGTTGTCTTTTTCCGTCTGTTGTCTTTTTGCGTTTGTCGTCTTTTTGCGTCTGTCTTTTTGCGTCCGTCGTCTTTTTTGCGTCCGTCGTCTTTTTTGCGTCCGTCGTCTTTTTGTGTCCGTTCTCTTTTTGCGTTCGTCCTCTTTTTGCGTCCGTCGTCTTTTTGCGTCCGTCGTCTTTTTGCTTTCATCGTCTTTTTGCATTCGTCTTTTTTCATCCGTGGTCTTTTTGCGTACGTTGTCTTTTTGCGTTCCTCGTCTTTTTGCGTTCGTCGTCTTTTTGCGTCCGTCGTCCTTTTGCGTTCGTCGTCTTTTTTCGTCCGTCTTTTTGCGTCCGTCTTTTTGCGTCCGTCGTCTTTTTGCGTCCATCGTCTTTTTGCGTTCATCGTCTTTTTGCGTTCATCGTCTTTTTGCGTTTGTCTTTTTGTGTTCGTCGTCTTTTTGTGTTCGTCGTCTTTTTGCGTTTGTCTTTTTGTGTTCGTCGTCTTTTTGCGTTTGTCTTTTTGCGTTCGTCATTTTCTGCGTCCGTCGTCTTTTTGCGTCCGTCGTCTTTTTGCGTCCGTCATCTTTTTGCGTTCTTCGTCTTTATGCGTACATTGTCTTTTTCCGTCTGTCATCTTTTTGCGTTTGTCGTCTTTTTGCGTTCGTCGTCTTTTTTGCGTTCCTCATCTTTTTGCGTTCCTCGTCTTTTTGCGTTCGTCGTCTTTTTGTGTTCGTCGTCTTTTTGCGTTTGTCTTTTTGTGTCCGTTGTCTTTTTGCGTTCGTCCTCTTTTTGCGTCCGTCGTCTTATTGCGTCCGTCGTCTTTTTGCTTTCATCATCTTTTTGCATTCGTCTTATTGCGTCCGTCGTCTTTTTGCGTATGTTGTCTTTTTGCGTTCCTCGTCTTTTTGCGTTCCTCATCTTTTTGCGTTCGTCGTCTTTTTGTGTTCGTCGTCTTTTTGCGTTTGTCTTTTTGTGTTCGTCGTCTTTTTGCGTTTGCCTTTTTGCGTTCGTCATTTTTCTGCGTCCGTCGTCTTTTTGTGTCCGTCGTCTTTGTGCGCCCATCGTCTTTTTGCGTCCGTCGTCTTTTTGCGTCCTTCGTCTTTTTGCGTCCGTCGTCTTTTTGCGTCCGTCGTCTTTTTGCGTCCGTCGTCTTTTTCCGTCCGTCGTCTTTTTGTGTCCGTTGTCTTTTTGCGTTCGTCCTCTTTTTGCGTTTGTCGTCTTTTTGCGTCCTTCGTCTTTTTGCTTTCATCGTCTTTTTGCATTTGTCTTTTTGCGTCCGTCGTCTTTTTGCGTACGTTGTCTTTTTGCGTTCCTCGTCTGTTTGCGTTCGTCGTCTTTTTGCGTTCGTCGTCCTTTCGCGCCCGTCGTCTTTTCGCGTCCGTCGTCTTTTCGCGTCCGTCGTCTTTTCGCGTCCGTCGTCTTTTCGCGTCCGTCGTCTTTTTGCGTCCGTCGTCTTTTTGCGTTCTTTGCCTTTATGCGTACGTTGTCTTTTTCCGTCTGTTGTCTTTTTGCGTTTGTCGTCTTTTTGCGTCTGTCTTTTTGCTTCCGTCGTGTTTTTTGCGTGCGTCGTCTTTTTGTGTCCGTCGTCTTTTTGCGTTCCTCGTCTTTTTGCGTTCCTCGTCTTTTTGCGTTCGTCGTCTTTTTGTGTTCGTCGTCTTTTTGCGTTTGTCTTTTTATGTTCGTCGTCTTTTTGCGTTTGTCTTTTTGCGTTCGTCATTTTTCTGCGTCCGTCGTCTTTTTGCGCCCATCGTCTTTTTGCGTCAGTCGTCTTTTAGCGTCCGTCGTCTTTTTGCGTCCGTCGTCTTTTTGCGTCCATCGTCTTTTTGCGTTCGTCCTCTTTTTGCGTCCGTCGTCTTTTTGCGTTCTTCGTCTTTATGCGTACGTTGTCTTTTTCCGTCTGTTGTCTTTTTGCGTTTGTCGTCTTTTTGCGCCCGTCGTCTTTTTGTGTCCGTTGTCTTTTTGCTTTCGTCCTCTTTTTGCGTCCGTCGTCTTTTTGCGTCCGTCGTCTTTTTGCTTTCATCGTCTTTTTGCATTCGTCTTTTTGCGTCCGTCGTCTTTTTGCGTGCGTTGTCTTTTTGCGTTCCTCGTCTTTTTGCGTTCCTCGTCTTTTTGCGTTCCTCGTCTTTTTGCGTTCCTCGTCTTTTTGTGTTCGTCGTCTTTTTGCGTTTGTCTTTTTGTGTTCGACGTCTTTTTGCGTTTGTCTTTTTGCGTTCGTCATTTTTCTGCGTCCGTCGTCTTTTTGCGTCCGTCGTCTTTTTCCGTCCGTCGTCTTTTTGCGTCCGTCGTCTTTTTGCGTTCTTCGTCTTTATGCGTACATTGTCTTTTTCCGTCTGTCATCTTTTTGCGTTTGTCGTCTTTTTGCGTTCGTCGTCTTTTTTGCGTCCGTCGTCTTTTTGTGTCCGTTGTCTTTTTGCGTTCGTCCTCTTTTTGCATTTGTCGTCTTTTTGCGTCCTTCGTCTTTTTGCTTTCATCGTCTTTTTGCATTCGTCTTTTTGCGTCCGTCGTCTTTTTGCGTACGTTGTCTTTTTGCGTTCCTCGTCTGTTTGCGTTCGTCGTCTTTTTGCGTTCGTCGTCTTTTCGCGCCCGTCGTCTTTTCGCGTCCGTCGTCTTTTCGCGTCCGTCGTCTTTTCGCGTCCGTCGTCTTTTCGCGTCCGTCGTCTTTTTGCGTCCGTCGTCTTTTTGCGTTCTTTGCCTTTATGCGTACGTTGTCTTTTTCCGTCTGTTGTCTTTTTGCGTTTGTCGTCTTTTTGCGTCTGTCTTTTTGCTTCCGTCGTGTTTTTTGCGTGCGTCGTCTTTTTGTGTCCGTCGTCTTTTTGCGTTCCTCGTCTTTTTGCGTTCCTCGTCTTTTTGCGTTCGTCGTCTTTTTGTGTTCGTCGTCTTTTTACGTTTGTCTTTTTATGTTCGTCGTCTTTTTGCGTTTGTCTTTTTGCGTTCGTCATTTTTCTGCGTCCGTCGTCTTTTTGTGTCCGTCGTCTTTTTGCGCCCATCGTCTTTTTGCGTCAGTCGTCTTTTAGCGTCCGTCGTCTTTTTGCGTCCGTCGTCTTTTTGCGTCCGTCGTCTTTTTGCATCCGTCGTCTTTTTGCGTCCATCGTCTTTTTGCGTTCGTCCTCTTTTTGCGTCCGTCGTCTTTTTGCGTTCTTCGTCTTTATGCGTACGTTGTCTTTTTCCGTCTGTTGTCTTTTTGCGTTTGTCGTCTTTTTGCGCCCGTCGTCTTTTTGTGTCCGTTGTCTTTTTGCGTTCGTCCTCTTTTTGCGTCCGTCGTCTTTTTGCGTCCGTCGTCTTTTTGCTTTCATCGTCTTTTTGCATTCGTCTTTTTGCGTCCGTCGTCTTTTTGCGTGCGTTGTCTTTTTGCGTTCCTCGTCTTTTTGCGTTCCTCGTCTTTTTGCGTTCGTCGTCTTTTTGTGTTCGTCGTCTTTTTGCGTTTGTCTTTTTGTGTTCGACGTCTTTTTGCGTTTGTCTTTTTGCGTTCGTCATTTTCTGCGTCCGTCGTCTTTTTGCGTCCGTCGTCTTTTTGCGCCCGTCGTCTTTTTGCGTTCTTCGTCTTTATGCGTACATTGTCTTTTTCCGTCTGTCATCTTTTTGCGTTTGTCGTCTTTTTGCGTTCGTCGTCTTTTTTGCGTCCGTCGTCTTTTTGTGTCCGTTGTCTTTTTGCGTTCGTCCTCTTTTTGCGTCCGTCGTCTTTTTGCGTTCTTTGCCTTTATGCGTACGTTGTCTTTTTCCGTCTGTTGTCTTTTTGCGTTTGTCGTCTTTTTGCGTCTGTCTTTTTGCTTCCGTCCTGTTTTTTGCGTGCGTCGTCTTTTTGTGTCCGTCGTCTTTTTGCGTTCACCCTCTTTTTGCGTCCGTCGTCTTTTTGCGTCCGTCGTCTTTTTGCTTTCATCGTCTTTTTGCATTCGTCTTTTTGCATCCGTCGTCTTTTTGCGTACGTTGTCTTTTTGCGTTCCTCGTCTTTTTGCGTTCATCGTCTTTTGCGTTCATCGTCTTTTTGTGATCGTCGTCTTTTTGCGTTTGTCTTTTTGTGGTCGTCGTCTTTTTGCGTTTGTCTTTTTGCGTTCGTCCTCTTTTTGCGTCCGTCGTCTTTTTGCGTCCTTCGTCTTTTTGCTTTCATCGTCTTTTTGCATTCGTCTTTTTACATCCGTCGTCTTTTTGCGTACGTTGTCTTTTTGCGTTCCTCGTCTTTTTGCTTTCATCGTCTTTTGCGTCCATCGTCTTTTTGCGTCCGTTGTCTTTTTGCGTCCGTCGTCTTTTTGCATTCGTCGTCTTTTTGCGTCCGTCGTCCTTTTGCGTTCGTCGTTTTTTTTGTTCGTCTTTTTGCGTCCGTCGTCTTTTTGCGTCCGTCGTCTTTTTGCGTCCGTCCTCTTTTTGCGTCCGTCATCTTTTTGCATTCTTCGTCTTTATGCGTACGTTGTCTTTTTCCGTCTGTTGTCTTTTTGCGTTTGTCGTCTTTTTGCGTCTGTCTTTTTGCTTCCGTCGTGTTTTTTGCGTGCGTCGTCTTTTTGTGTCCGTCGTCTTTTTGCGTTCGTCCTCTTTTTGCGTCCGTCGTCTTTTTGCGTCCGTCGTCTTTTTGCTTTCATCGTCTTTTTGCATTCGTCTTTTTGCATCCGTCGTCTTTTTGCGTACGTTGTCTTTTTGCGTTCCTCGTCTTTTTGCGTTCATCGTCTTTTGCGTTCATCGTCTTTTTGTGATCGTCGTCTTTTTGCGTTTGTCTTTTTGTGGTCGTCATCTTTTTGCGTTTGTCTTTTTGCGTTCGTCCTCTTTTTGCGTCCGTCGTCTTTTTGCATCCGTCGTCTTTTTGCTTTCATCGTCTTTTTGCATTCGTCTTTTTGCATCCGTCGTCTTTTTGCATACGTTGTCTTTTTGCGTTCCTCGTCTTTTTGCGTTCATCGTCTTTTTGCGTTCATCGTCTTTTGCGTTCATCGTCTTTTGCGTTCATCGTCTTTTTGTGATCGTCGTCTTTTTGCGTTTGTCTTTTTGTGGTCGTCGTCTTTTTGCGTTTGTCTTTTTGCGTTTGTCATTTTTCTGCGTCCATCGTCTTTTTGCGTTCGTCGTCTTTTTGCGCCATCGTCCTTTTGCGTTCGTCGTTTTTTTTCGTCCGTCTTTTTGCGTCCGTCTTTTTGCGTCCGTCGTCTTTTTGCGTCCGTCGTCTTTTTGCGTCCGTCCTCTTTTTGCGTACGTTGTCTTTTTCCGTCTGTTGTCTTTTTGCGTTTGTCGTCTTTTTGCGTCTGTCTTTTTGCTTCCGTCGTGTTTTTTGCGTACGTCGTCTTTTTGTGTCCGTCGTCTTTTTGCGTTCGTCCTCTTTTTGCGTCCGTCGTCTTTTTGCGTCCGTCGTCTTTTTGCTTTCATCGTCTTTTTGCATTCGTCTTTTTGCATCCGTCGTCTTTTTGCGTACGTTGTCTTTTTGCGTTCCTCGTCTTTTTGCGTTCATCGTCTTTTGCGTTCATCGTCTTTTTGTGATCGTCGTCTTTTTGCGTTTGTCTTTTTGTGGTCGTCATCTTTTTGCGTTTGTCTTTTTGCGTTCGTCCTCTTTTTGCGTCCGTCGTCTTTTTGCATCCGTCGTCTTTTTGCTTTCATCGTCTTTTTGCATTCGTCTTTTTGCATCCGTCGTCTTTTTGCATACGTTGTCTTTTTGCGTTCCTCGTCTTTTTGCGTTCATCGTCTTTTTGCGTTCATCGTCTTTTGCGTTCATCGTCTTTTGCGTTCATCGTCTTTTTGTGATCGTCGTCTTTTTGCGTTTGTTTTTTTGTGGTCGTCGTCTTTTTGCGTTTGTCTTTTTGCGTTTGTCATTTTTCTGCGTCCATCGTCTTTTTGCGTTCGTCGTCTTTTTGCGCCATCGTCCTTTTGCGTTCGTCGTTTTTTTTCGTCCGTCTTTTTGCGTCCGTCTTTTTGCGTCCGTCGTCTTTTTGCGTCCGTCGTCTTTTTGCGTCCGTCCTCTTTTTGCGTACGTTGTCTTTTTCCGTCTGTTGTCTTTTTGCGTTTGTCGTCTTTTTGCGTCTGTCTTTTTGCTTCCGTCGTGTTTTTTGCGTACGTCGTCTTTTTGTGTCCGTCGTCTTTTTGCGTTCGTCCTCTTTTTGCGTCCGTCGTCTTTTTGCGTCCGTCGTCTTTTTGCTTTCATCGTCTTTTTGCATTCGTCTTTTTGCATCCGTCGTCTTTTTGCATACGTTGTCTTTTTGCGTTCATCGTCTTTTTGCGTTCATCGTCTTTTGCGTTCATCGTCTTTTTGTGATCGTCGTCTTTTTGCGTTTGTCTTTTTGTGGTCGTCGTCTTTTTGCGTTTGTCTTTTTGCGTTTGTCATTTTTCTGCGTCCATCGTCTTTTTGCGTCCGTTGTCTTTTTGCGTCCGTCGTCTTTTTGCGTTCGTCGTCTTTTTGCGTCCGTCGTCCTTTTGCGTTCGTCGTTTTTTTTCGTCCGTCTTTTTGCGTCCGTCTTTTTGCGTCCGTCGTCTTTTTGCGTCCGTCATCTTTTTGCGTTCTTCGTCTTTATGCGTACGTTGTCTTTTTCCGTCTGTTGTCTTTTTGCGTTTGTCGCCTTTTTGCGTCTGTCTTTTTGCTTCCGTCGTGTTTTTTGCGTGCGTCGTCTTTTTGTGTCCGTCGTCTTTTTGCGTTCGTCCTCTTTTTGCGTTCGTCGTTTTGCGTTCGTCTTTTTGCGTCCGTCTTTTTGCGTCCGTCTTTTTGCGTCCGTCGTCTTTTTGCGTCCGTCGTCTTTTTGCGTCCGTCGCCTTTTTGCGTCCGTCGTCTTTTTGCGTCCGTCGTCTTTTTGCGTTCTTCGTCTTTATGCGTACGTCGTCTTTTTCCGTCTGTTGTCTTTTTGCGTCTGTCTTTTACGTCCGTCGTCTTTTTTGCGTCCGTCGTCTTTTTGTGTCCGTCGTCTTTTTGCGGTCGTCCTCTTTTTGCGTTCGTCGTTTTGCGTTCGTCTTTTTGCGTCCGTCTTTTTGCGTCCGTCTTTTTGCGTCCGTCGTCTTTTTGCGTCCGTCGTCTTTTTGCGTCCGTCGCCTTTTTGCGTCCGTCGTCTTTTTGCGTCCGTCGTCTTTTTGCGTTCTTCGTCTTTATGCGTACGTCGTCTTTTTCCGTCTGTTGTCTTTTTGCGTCTGTCTTTTTACGTCCGTCGTCTTTTTTGCGTTCCTCGTCTTTTTGCGTTCGTCGTCTTTTTGCGTTCATCGTCTTTTTGTGTTCGTTGTCTTTTTGCGTTTGTCTTTTTGCATTTGTCTTTTTGTGTTCGTCGTCTTTTTGCGTTTGTCTTTTTGCATTTGTCTTTTTGTGTTCGTCGTCTTTTTGCGTTTGTCTTTTTGCGTTCGTTTTTCTGCGTCCGTCGTCTTTTTGCATCCGTCGTCTTTTTGCGTCCGTCGTCTTTTTGCGTCCGTCGTCTTTTTGCGTCTGTCGCCTTTTTGCGTTCGTCGTCTTTTTTCGTTCGGCTTTTTTCGTCCGTCTTTTTGCGTCCGTCGTCTTTTTGCGTCCGTCGTCTTTTTGCGTTCATCGTCTTTTTGCGTTCGTCGTTTTGCGTCCGTCGTCTTTTTGCGTTCATCGTCTTTTTGCGTTCATCGTCTTTTCGCGTTCGTCGTTTTGCGTTCGTCTTTTTGCGTCCATCTTTTTGCGTCCGTCTTTTTGCGTCCGTCGTCTTTTTGCGTCCGTCGTCTTTTTGCGTCTGTTGTCTTTTTGCGTCTGTCTTTTTACGTCCGTCGTCTTTTTTGCGTCCGTCGTCTTTTTGTGTCCGTCGTCTTTTTGCGTTCGTCCTCTTTTTGCGTCCGTCATCTTTTTGCGTTCCTCGTCTTTTTGCGTTCCTCGTCTTTTTGCGTTCGTCGTCTTTTTGCGTTCGTCGTCTTTTTGTGTTCGTCGTCTTTTTGTGTTTGTCTTTTTGCGTTTGTCTTTTTGTGTTCGTCGTCTTTTTGCGTTTGTCTTTTTGCGTTCGTCGTTTTTCTGCGTCCGTCATCTTTTTGCATCCGTCGTCTTTTTGCGTCCGTCGTCTTTTTGCGTCCGTCGTCTTTTTGCGTCCGTCGTCTTTTTGCATCTGTCGTCTTTTTGCGTTCGTCGTCTTTTTTCGTTCGGCTTTTTTCGTCCGTCTTTTTGCGTCCGTCGTCTTTTTGCGTCCGTCATCTTTTTGCGTTCATCGTCTTTTTGCGTTCGTCGTTTTGCGTCCGTCGTCTTTTTGCGTTCATTGTCTTTTTGCGTTCATCGTCTTTTCGCGTTCGTCGTTTTGCGTTCGTCTTTTTGCGTCCATCTTTTTGCGTCCGTCTTTTTGCGTCCGTCGTCTTTTTGCATCTGTCGTCTTTTTGCGTTCGTCGTCTTTTTTCGTTCGGCTTTTTTCGTCCGTCTTTTTGCGTCCGTCGTCTTTTTGCGTCCGTCGTCTTTTTGCGTTCATCGTCTTTTTGCGTTCGTCGTTTTGCGTCCGTCGTCTTTTTGCGTTCATTGTCTTTTTGCGTTCATCGTCTTTTCGCGTTCGTCGTTTTGCGTTCGTCTTTTTGCGTCCATCTTTTTGCGTCCGTCTTTTTGCGTCCGTCGTCTTTTTGCGTCCGTCGTCTTTTTGCGTCTGTTGTCTTTTTGCGTCTGTCTTTTTACGTCCGTCGTCTTTTTTGCGTCCGTCGTCTTTTTGTGTCCGTCGTCTTTTTGCGTTCGTCCTCTTTTTGCGTCCGTCGTCTTTTTGCGTTCCTCGTCTTTTTGCGTTCGTCGTCTTTTTGCGTTCGTCGTCTTTTTGTGTTCGTTGTCTTTTTGTGTTTGTCTTTTTGCGTTTGTCTTTTTGTGTTCGTCGTCTTTTTGCGTTTGTCTTTTTGCGTTCATCGTTTTTCTGCGTCCGTCGTCTTTTTGCATCCGTCGTCTTTTTACGTCCGTCGTCTTTTTGCGTCCGTCGTCTTTTTGCGTCCGTCGTCTTTTTGCATCTGTCGTCTTTTTGCGTTCGTCGTCTTTTTTCGTTCGGCTTTTTTCGTCCGTCTTTTTGCGTCCGTCGTCTTTTTGCGTCCGTCGTCTTTTTGCGTTCATCGTCTTTTTGCGTTCGTCGTTTTGCGTCCGTCGTCTTTTTGCGTTCATTGTCTTTTTGCGTTCATCGTCTTTTCGCGTTCGTCGTTTTGCGTTCGTCTTTTTGCGTCCATCTTTTTGCGTCCGTCTTTTTGCGTCCGTCGTCTTTTTGCATCTGTCGTCTTTTTGCGTTCGTCGTCTTTTTTCGTTCGGCTTTTTTCGTCCGTCTTTTTGCGTCCGTCGTCTTTTTGCGTCCGTCGTCTTTTTGCGTTCATCGTCTTTTTGCGTTCGTCGTTTTGCGTCCGTCGTCTTTTTGCGTTCATTGTCTTTTTGCGTTCATCGTCTTTTCGCGTTCGTCGTTTTGCGTTCGTCTTTTTGCGTCCATCTTTTTGCGTCCGTCTTTTTGCGTCCGTCGTCTTTTTGCGTCCGTCGTCTTTTTGCGTCTGTTGTCTTTTTGCGTCTGTCTTTTTACGTCCGTCGTCTTTTTTGCGTCCGTCGTCTTTTTGTGTCCGTCGTCTTTTTGCGTTCGTCCTCTTTTTGCGTCCGTCGTCTTTTTGCGTTCCTCGTCTTTTTGCGTTCGTCGTCTTTTTGCGTTCGTCGTCTTTTTGTGTTCGTTGTCTTTTTGTGTTTGTCTTTTTGCGTTTGTCTTTTTGTGTTCGTCGTCTTTTTGCGTTTGTCTTTTTGCGTTCATCGTTTTTCTGCGTCCGTCGTCTTTTTGCATCCGTCGTCTTTTTGCGTCCGTCGTCTTTTTGCGTCCGTCGTCTTTTTGCATCCGTCGTCTTTTTGCGTCTGTCGTCTTTTTGCGTTCTTCGTCTTTTTTCGTTCGTCTTTTTTCGTCCGTCTTTTTGCGTCCGTCGTCATTTTGTGTCCGTCGTCTTTTTGCGTTCATCGTCTTTTTGCGTTCGTCTTTTTGCGTCCGTCGTCTTTTTGCGTTCATCGTCTTTTTGCATTCATCGTCTTTTTGCGTTCGTCGTTTTGCGTTCGTCTTTTTGCGTCCGTCTTTTTGCGTCCGTCTTTTTGCGTCCGTCGTCTTTTTGCATCCGTCGTCTTTTTGTGTCCGTCGTCTTTTTGCGCCCGTCGTCTTTCTGCGCCCGTCGTCTTTTTGCGCCCGTCGTCTTTTTGCGCCCGTCCTCATTTTGCGCCCGTCGTCTTTTTGCGCCCGTCCTCTTTTTGCGCCCGTCGTCTTTTTGCGCCCGTCCTCTTTTTGCGCCCGTCCTCTTTTTGCACCCGTCCTCTTTTTGCGCCCTTACTCTTTTTGCGTCCGTCCTCTTTTTGCGTCCGTCCTCTTTTTGCGTCCGTCGCCTTTTTGCGTCCGTCGTCTTTTTGCGTTCTTCGTCTTTATGCGTACGTTGTCTTTTTCCGTCTGTTGTCTTTTTGCGTTTGTCGTCTTTTTGCGTCTGTCTTTTTGCGTCCGTCGTCTTTTTTGCGTCCGTCGACTTTTTTGCGTCCGTCGTCTTTTTGTGTCCGTTCTCTTTTTGCGTTCGTCCTCTTTTTGCATCCGTCGTCTTTTTACGTCCATCGTCTTTTTGCTTTCATCGTTTTTTTGCATTCGTCTTTTTTCATCCGTGGTCTTTTTGCGTACGTTGTCTTTTTGCGTTCCTCGTCTTTTTGCGTTCGTCGTCTTTTTGCGTTTGTCGTCTTTTTGTGTTCGTCGTCTTTTTGCGTTTGTCTTTTTGTGTTCGTTGTCTTTTTGCGTTTGTCTTTTTGCGTTCGTCATTTTTCTGCGTCCGTCGTCTTTTTGTGTCCGTCGTCTTTTTGCACCCATCGTCTTTTTGCGTCAGTTGTCTTTTTGCGTCCGTCGTCTTTTTGCGTCCGTCGTCTTTTTGCGTCCGTCGTCTTTTTGCTTCCATCGTCTTTTTGCGTCCGTCATCTTTTTGCGTTCGTCCTCTTTTTGCGTCCGTCGTCTTTTTGCGTTCTTCGTCTTTATGCGTACGTTGTCTTTTTCCGTCTGTTGTCTTTTTGCGTTCGTCCTCTTTTTGCGTCCGTCGTCTTTTTGCGTCCGTCGTCTTTTTGCTTTCATCGTCTTTTTGCATTCGTCTTTTTGCGTCCGTCGTCTTTTTGAGTGCGTTGTCTTTTTGCGTTCCTCGTCTTTTTGCGTTCCTCGTCTTTTTGCGTTCGTCGTCTTTTTGTGTTTGTCGTCTTTTTGCGTTTGTCTTTTTGTGTTCGTCGTCTTTTTGCGTTTGTCTTTTAGCGTTCGTCATTTTCTGCGTCCGTCGTCTTTTTGCGTCCGTCGTCTTTTTGCGTCCGTCGTCTTTTTGCGTTCTTCGTCTTTATGCGTACATTGTCTTTTTCCGCCTGTCATCTTTTTGCGTTTGTCGTCTTTTTGCGTTCGTCGTCTTTTTTGTGTCCGTCGTCTTTTTGTGTCCGTTGTCTTTTTGCGTTCGTCCTCTTTTTGCGTCCGTCGTCTTTTTGCATCCGTCGTCTTTTTGCTTTCATCATCTTTTTGCATTCGTCTTATTGCGTCCGTCGTCTTTTTGCGTACGTTGTCTTTTTGCGTTCCTCGTCTTTTTGCGTTCCTCGTCTTTTTGCGTTCGTCGTCTTTTTGTGTTCATAGTCTTTTTGCGTTTGTCTTTTTGTGTTCGTCGTCTTTTTGCGTTTTTCCTCTTTTTGCGTCCGTCGTCTTTTTGCGTCCGTCGTCTTTTTGCGTTCTTCGTCTTTATACGTACGTTGTCTTTTTCCGTCTGTTGTCTTTTTGCGTTTGTCGTCTTTTTGCGTCTGTCTTTTTGCGTCCGTCGTCTTTTTTGCGTCCGTCGTCTTTTTTGCATCCGTCGTCTTTTTGTGTCCGTTCTCTTTTTGCGTTCGTCCTCTTTTTGCGTCCGTCGTCTTTTTACGTCCGTCGTCTTTTTGCTTTCATCGTCTTTTTGCATTCGTCTTTTTGCATCCGTGGTCTTTTTGCGTACGTTGTCTTTTTGCGTTCCTCGTCTTTTTGCGTTCGTCGTCTTTTTGCGTTCGTCGTCTTTTTGTGTTCGTCGTCTTTTTGCGTTTGTCTTTTTGTGTTCGTCGTCTTTTTGCGTTTGTCTTTTTGCGTTCGTCATTTTTCTGCGTCCGTCGTCTTTTTGTGTCCGTCGTCTTTTTGCGCCCATCGTCTTTTTGCGTCAGTTGTCTTTTTGCGTCCGTCGTCTTTTTGCGTCCGTCGTCTTTTTGCGTCCGTCGTCTTTTTGCTTCCGTCGTCTTTTTGCGTCCGTCCTCTTTTTGCGTTCGTCCTCTTTTTGCGTCCGTCGTCTTTTTGCGTTCTTCGTCTTTATGCGTACGTTGTCTTTTTCCGTCTGTTGTCTTTTTGCGTTTGTCGTCTTTTTGCGCCCGCCGTCTTTTTGTGTCCGTTGTCTTTTTGCGTTCGTCCTCTTTTTGCGTCCGTCGTCTTTTTGCGTCCGTCGTCTTTTTGCTTTCATCGTCTTTTTGCATTCGTCTTTTTGCGTTCCTCGTCTTTTTGCGTTCGTCGTCTTTTTGTGTTTGTCGTCTTTTTGCGTTTGTCTTTTTGTGTTCGTCGTCTTTTTGCGTTTGTCTTTTTGCGTTCGTCATTTTCTGCGTCCGTCGTCTTTTTGCGTCCGTCGTCTTTTTGCGTCTGTCGTCTTTTTGCGTTCTTCGTCTTTATGCGTACATTGTCTTTTTCTGTCTGTCATCTTTTTGCGTTTGTCGTCTTTTTGCGTTCGTCGTCTTTTTTGTGTCCGTCGTCTTTTTGTGTCCGTTGTCTTTTTGCGTTCGTCCTCTTTTTGCGTCCGTCGTCTTTTTGCGTCCGTCGTCTTTTTGCTTTCATCGTCTTTTTGCATTCGTCTTATTGCGTCCGTCGTCTTTTTGCGTACGTTGTCTTTTTGCGTTCCTCGTCTTTTTGCGTTCCTCGTCTTTTTGCGTTCGTCGTCTTTTTGTGTTCGTCGTCTTTTTGCGTTTGTCTTTTTGTGTTCGTCGTCTTTTTGCGTTTGTCTTTTTGCATTCGTCATTTTTCTGCGTCCGTCGTCTTTTTGTGTCCGTCGTCTTTGTGCGCCCATCGTCTTTTTGCGTCAGTCGTCTTTTTGCGTCCTTCGTCTTTTTGCGTCCGTCGTCTTTTTGCGTCCGTCGTCTTTTTGCGTCCGTCGTCTTTTTGCGTCCGTCGTCTTTTTGCGTCCGTCGTCTTTTTGCGTCCGTCGTCTTTTTGCGTCCGTCGTCTTTTTGCGTCCGTCGTCTTTTTGCGTCCGTCCTCTTTTTGCGTCCGTCATCTTTTTGCGTTCTTCGTCTTTATGCGTACGTTGTCTTTTTCCGTCTGTTGTCTTTTTGCGTTTGTCGTCTTTTTGCATCTGTCTTTTGCGTCCGTCGTATTTTTTGCGCCCGTCGTCTTTTTGTGTCCGTTGTCTTTTTGCGTTCGTCCTCTTTTTGCGTTCGTCGTCTTTTTGCGTCCGTCGTCTTTTTGCTTTCATCGTCTTTTTGCATTCGTCTTTTTGCGTCCGTCGTCTTTTTGCGTACGTTGTCTTTTTGCGTTCCTCGTCTTTTTGCGTTCGTCGTCTTTTTGCGTTCGTCGTCTTTTTGCGTTCGTCGTCTTTTTGTGTTCGTCGTCTTTTTGCGTTTGTCTTTTTGTGTTCGTAGTCTTTTTGCGTTTGTCTTTTTGCGTTCGTCATTTTCTGCGTCCGTCGTCTTTTTGCGTCCGTCGTCTTTTTCCGTCCGTCATCTTTTTGCGTTTGTCGTCTTTTTGCGTTCGTCGCCTTTTTTGTCTGTCTTTTTGTGTCCGTAGTCTTTTTGCATTCGTCGTCTTTTTTGCATTCATCGTCTTTTTTGCGTTTGTCTTTTTGCGTCCGTCGTCTTTTTGCGTGCGTTGTGTTTTTGCGTTCCTCGTCTTTTTGCGTTCCTCGTCTTTTTGCGTTCCTCGTCTTTTTGTGTTCGTCGTCTTTTTGCGTTTGTCTTTTTGTGTTCGTCGACTTTTTGCGTTTGTCTTTTTGCGTTCGTCATTTTCTGCGTCCGTCGTCTTTTTGCGTCCGTCGTCTTTTTACGTCCGTCGTCTTTTTGCTTTGTTTGTCTTTATGCGTACGTTGTCTTTTTCCGTCTGTCATCTTTTTGCGTTTGTCGTCTTTTTGCGTTCGTCGTCTTTTTGCTTTCATCATCTTTTTGCATTCGTCTTATTGCGTCCGTCGTCTTTTTGCGTTTGTCTTTTTGTGTTTGTCGTCTTTTTGCGTTTGCCTTTTTGCGTTCGTCATTTTTCTGCGTCCGTCGTCTTTTTGTGTCCGTCGTCTTTGTGCGCCCATCGTCTTTTTGCGTCAGTCGTTTTTTTGCGTCCTTCGTCTTTTTGCGTCCGTCGTCTTTTTGCGTCCGTCGTCTTTTTGCGTCCGTCCTCTTTTTGCGTCCGTCGTCTTTTTGCGTCCGTCGTCTTTTTTCGTCCGTCGTCTTTTTGCGTCCGTCCTCTTTTTGCGTCCGTCGTCTTTTTGCGTTCTTCGTCTTTATGTGTACGTTGTCTTTTTCCGTCTGTTGTCTTTTTGCGTTTGTCGTCTTTTTGCATCTGTCTTTTGCGTCCGTCGTATTTTTTGCGCCCGTCGTCTTTTTGCGTCCATCGTCTTTTTGCGTGCGTCATCTTTTTGCGTTCATCGTCTTTTTGCGTTCGTCGTCTTTTTGCGTTTGTTGTCTTTTTGCGTTCGTCGTCTTTTTGCGTTCGTCTTTTGCGTCCGTCTTTTTGCGTCCGTCGTCTTTTTGCGTCCGTCGTCTTTTTGCTTTCATCGTCTTTTTGCATTCGTCTTTTTGCGTCCGTCGTCTTTTTGCGTACGTTGTCTTTTTGTGTTCCTCGTCTTTTTGCGCTCATCGTCTTTTTGCGTTCGTCGTCTTTTTGCGTTTGTCTTTTTGTGTTCGTCGTCTTTTTGCGTTTGTCTTTTTGCGTTCGTCATTTTTCTGCGTCCGTCGTCTTTTTGCATCCGTCGTCTTTTTGCGTCCTTCATCTTTTTGCGTCCTTCGTCTTTTTGCGTCCGTCGTCTTTTTGCGTCCGTCGTCTTTCTGCGTTAATCGTCTTTTTGCGTCCGTCGTCTTTTTGCGTCCATCGTCTTTTTGCGTCCGTCTTTTTGCGTCCGTCATCTTTTTGCGTCCGTCGTCTTTTTGCGTCCGTCGTCTTTTTGAGTCCGTCGTCTTTTTGCGTTCCTCGTCTTTTTGCGTCCATCGTCTTTTTGCGTTCATCGTCTTTTTGCGTTCGTCATCTTTTTGCGTTTGTCTTTTTGCGTTCGTCATTTTTCTGCATCCGTCGTCTTTTTGCGTCCGTCGTCTTTTGCGTCCGTCGTCTTTTTGCATTCGTCGTCTTTTTGCGTTCGTCGTCTTTTTTCGTTCGTCTTTTTGCGTCCGTCTTTTTGCGTCCGTCGTCTTTTTGCGTCTATCGTCTTTTTGCGTCCGTCGTCTTTTTGCATTCATCGTCTTTTTGCGTTCGTCGTCTTTTTGCGTTCGTTGTCTTTTTGCGTTCATCGTCTTTTTGCGTTCGTCTTTTTCGTCCGTCTTTTTGCGTCCGTCGTCTTTTTGCGTCCGTCGTCTTTTTGCGTTCGTCGTCTTTTTGCGTTCGTCGTCTTTTTGCGTTCGTCGTCTTTTTCGTCCGTCTTTTTGCGTCCGTCGTCTTTTTGCGTCTGTCGTCTTTTTGCATTCGTCGTCTTTTTGCGTTCGTCGTCTTTTTTCGTTCGTCGTCTTTTTTCGTTCGTCTTTTTGCGTCCGTCTTTTTGCGTCCGTCGTCTTTTTGCGTCTGTCGTCTTTTTGCGTTCCTCTTCTTTTTGCGTTCGTCTTTTTGCGTCCATCGTCTTTTTGCGTCCGTCGTCTTTTTGCGCCCGTCGTCTTTTTGCGTCCGTCGTCTTTTTGCGTCCGTCGTCTTTTTGCGTCCGTCGTCTTTTTGCGTCCGTCGTCTTTTTGCGTCCGTCGTCTTTTTGCGTTCGTCGTCTTTTTGCGTTCGTCGTCTTTTTGCGTACGTCGTCTTTTGCGTCAGTCGTCTTTTTGCGTTCATCGTCTTTTTGCGTTCGTCGTCTTTTTGCGTTCGTCATCTTTTTGCGTTTGTCTTTTTGCGTTCGTCATTTTTCTGCGTCCGTCGTCTTTTTGCGTCCGTCGTCTTTTTGCGTTCGTCGTCTTTTTGCGTTCGTCGTCTTTTTGCGTTCGTCGTCTTTTTCGTCCGTCTTTTTGCGTCCGTCGTCTTTTTGCGTCCTTCGTCTTTTTGCGTCCGTCGTCTTTTTGCGTCCATCGTCTTTTTGCGTCCGTCGTCTTTTTGAGTCCGTCGTCTTTTTGCGTTCCTCGTCTTTTTGCGTCCATCGTCTTTTTGCGTTCATCGTCTTTTTGCGTTCGTCATCTTTTTGCGTTTGTCTTTTTGCGTTCGTCATTTTTCTGCATCCGTCGTCTTTTTGCGTCCGTCGTCTTTTGCGTCCGTCGTCTTTTTGCATTCGTCGTCTTTTTGCGTTCGTCGTCTTTTTTCGTTCGTCTTTTTGCGTCCGTCTTTTTGCGTCCGTCGTCTTTTTGCGTCTATCGTCTTTTTGCGTCCGTCGTCTTTTTGCATTCATCGTCTTTTTGCGTTCGTCGTCTTTTTGCGTTCGTTGTCTTTTTGCGTTCATCGTCTTTTTGCGTTCGTCTTTTTCGTCCGTCTTTTTGCGTCCGTCGTCTTTTTGCGTCCGTCGTCTTTTTGCGTTCGTCGTCTTTTTGCGTTCGTCGTCTTTTTGCGTTCGTCGTCTTTTTCGTCCGTCTTTTTGCGTCCGTCGTCTTTTTGCGTCTGTCGTCTTTTTGCATTCGTCGTCTTTTTGCGTTCGTCGTCTTTTTTCGTTCGTCGTCTTTTTTCGTTCGTCTTTTTGCGTCCGTCTTTTTGCGTCCGTCGTCTTTTTGCGTCTGTCGTCTTTTTGCGTTCCTCTTCTTTTTGCGTTCGTCTTTTTGCGTCCATCGTCTTTTTGCGTCCGTCGTCTTTTTGCGCCCGTCGTCTTTTTGCGTCCGTCGTCTTTTTGCGTCCGTCGTCTTTTTGCGTCCGTCGTCTTTTTGCGTCCGTCGTCTTTTTGCGTCCGTCGTCTTTTTGCGTTCGTCGTCTTTTTGCGTTCGTCGTCTTTTTGCGTACGTCGTCTTTTGCGTCAGTCGTCTTTTTGCGTTCATCGTCTTTTTGCGTTCGTCGTCTTTTTGCGTTCGTCATCTTTTTGCGTTTGTCTTTTTGCGTTCGTCATTTTTCTGCGTCCGTCGTCTTTTTGCGTCCGTCGTCTTTTTGCGTTCGTCGTCTTTTTGCGTTCGTCGTCTTTTTGCGTTCGTCGTCTTTTTCGTCCGTCTTTTTGCGTCCGTCGTCTTTTTGCGTCCTTCGTCTTTTTGCGTCCGTCGTCTTTTTGCGTCCATCGTCTTTTTGCGTTCGTCCTCTTTTTGCGTCCGTCGTCTTTTTGCGTTCTTCGTCTTTATGTGTACGTTGTCTTTTTCCGTCTGTTGTCTTTTTGCGTTTGTCGTCTTTTTGCATCTGTCTTTTGCGTCCGTCGTATTTTTTGCGCCCGTCGTCTTTTTGCGTCCATCGTCTTTTTGCGTCCGTCATCTTTTTGCGTTCATCGTCTTTTTGCGTTCGTCGTCTTTTTGCGTTTGTTGTCTTTTTGCGTTCGTCGTCTTTTTGCGTTCGTCTTTTGCGTCCGTCTTTTTGCGTCCGTCGTCTTTTTGCGTCCGTCGTCTTTTTGCTTTCATCGTCTTTTTGCATTCGTCTTTTTGCGTCCGTCGTCTTTTTGCGTACGTTGTCTTTTTGTGTTCCTCGTCTTTTTGCGCTCATCGTCTTTTTGCGTTCGTCGTCTTTTTGCGTTTGTCTTTTTGTGTTCGTCGTTTTTTTGCGTTTGTCTTTTTGCGTTCGTCATTTTTCTGCGTCCGTCGTCTTTTTGCATCCGTCGTCTTTTTGCGTCCTTCATCTTTTTGCGTCCTTCGTCTTTTTGCGTCCGTCGTCTTTTTGCGTCCGTCGTCTTTCTGCGTTAATCGTCTTTTTGCGTCCGTCGTCTTTTTGCGTCCATCGTCTTTTTGCGTCCGTCTTTTTGCGTCCGTCATCTTTTTGCGTCCGTCGTCTTTTTGCGTCCGTCGTCTTTTTGAGTCCGTCGTCTTTTTGCGTTCCTCGTCTTTTTGCGTCCATCGTCTTTTTGCGTTCATCGTCTTTTTGCGTTCGTCATCTTTTTGCGTTTGTCTTTTTGCGTTCGTCATTTTTCTGCATCCGTCGTCTTTTTGCGTCCGTCGTCTTTTTGCGTCCGTCGTCTTTTTGCGTTCGTCGTCTTTTTGCGTCCGTCGTCTTTTTACGTCCGTTGTCTTTTTGTGTCCGTCGTCTTTTTTGCGCCCGTCGTCTTTTTGTGTCCGTTGTCTTTTTGCGTTCGTCCTCTTTTTGCGTCCATGTCTTTTTGCTTTCATCGTCTTTTTGCATTCGTCTTTTTGCGTCCGTCGTCTTTTTGCGTACGTTGTCTTTTTGTGTTCGTCGTCTTTTTGCGTTTGTCGTCTTTTTGCGTTGGTCGTTATTTTGTGTTCGTCGTCTTTTTGCGTTTGTCTTTTTGCGTTCGTCATTTTTCTGCGTCCGTCGTCTTTTTGCGTCCGTCGACTTTTTGCGTTCTTCCTCTTTATGCGTACGTTGTCTTTTTCCGTCTGTTGTCTTTTTGCGTTTGTCGTCTTTTTGCGTCTGTCTTTTTGCGTCCGTCGTCTTTTTTGCGTCCGTCGTCTTTTTTGCGTCCGTCGTCTTTTTGTGTCCGTTGTCTTTTTGCGTTCATCCTCTTTTTGCGTCCGTCGTCTTTTTGCGTCCGTCGTCTTTTTGCTTTCATCGTCTTTTTGCATTCGTCTTTTTGCGTCCGTCGTCTTTTTGCGTACGTTGTCTTTTTGCGTTCCTCGTCTTTTTGCGTTCGTCGTCTTTTTGCGTTCGTCGTCTTTTTGCGTTCGTCGTCTTTTTGCGTTCGTCGTCTTTTTGTGTTCGTCGTGTTTTTGCGTTTGTCTTTTTGTGTTCGTCGTCTTTTTGCGTCCGTCGTCTTTTTACGTCCATCGTCTTTTTGCGTCCGTCATCTTTTTGCGTTCATCGTCTTTTTGCGTTCGTCGTCTTTTTGCGTTTGTTGTCTTTTTGCGTTCGTCGTCTTTTTGCGTTCGTCTTTTGCGTCCGTCTTTTTGCGTCCGTCGTCTTTTTGCGTCCGTCGTCTTTTTGCTTTCATCGTCTTTTTGCATTCGTCTTTTTGCGTCCGTCGTCTTTTTGCGTACGTTGTCTTTTTGTGTTCCTCGTCTTTTTGCGCTCATCGTCTTTTTGCGTTCGTCGTCTTTTTGCGTTTGTCTTTTTGTGTTCGTCGTCTTTTTGCGTTTGTCTTTTTGCGTTCGTCATTTTTCTGCGTCCGTCGTCTTTTTGCATCCGTCGTCTTTTTGCGTCCTTCATCTTTTTGCGTCCTTCGTCTTTTTGCGTCCGTCGTCTTTTTGCGTCCGTCGTCTTTCTGCGTTAATCGTCTTTTTGCGTCCGTCGTCTTTTTGCGTCCATCGTCTTTTTGCGTCCGTCTTTTTGCGTCCGTCATCTTTTTGCGTCCGTCGTCTTTTTGCGTCCGTCGTCTTTTTGAGTCCGTCGTCTTTTTGCGTTCCTCGTCTTTTTGCGTCCATCGTCTTTTTGCGTTCATCGTCTTTTTGCGTTCGTCATCTTTTTGCGTTTGTCTTTTTGCGTTCGTCATTTTTCTGCATCCGTCGTCTTTTTGCGTCCGTCGTCTTTTTGCGTCCGTCGTCTTTTTGCGTTCGTCGTCTTTTTGCGTCCGTCGTCTTTTTACGTCCGTTGTCTTTTTGTGTCCGTCGTCTTTTTTGCGCCCGTCGTCTTTTTGTGTCCGTTGTCTTTTTGCGTTCGTCCTCTTTTTGCGTCCATGTCTTTTTGCTTTCATCGTCTTTTTGCATTCGTCTTTTTGCGTCCGTCGTCTTTTTGCGTACGTTGTCTTTTTGTGTTCGTCGTCTTTTTGCGTTTGTCGTCTTTTTGCGTTGGTCGTTATTTTGTGTTCGTCGTCTTTTTGCGTTTGTCTTTTTGCGTTCGTCATTTTTCTGCGTCCGTCGTCTTTTTGCGTCCGTCGACTTTTTGCGTTCTTCCTCTTTATGCGTACGTTGTCTTTTTCCGTCTGTTGTCTTTTTGCGTTTGTCGTCTTTTTGCGTCTGTCTTTTTGCGTCCGTCGTCTTTTTTGCGTCCGTCGTCTTTTTTGCGTCCGTCGTCTTTTTGTGTCCGTTGTCTTTTTGCGTTCATCCTCTTTTTGCGTCCGTCGTCTTTTTGCGTCCGTCGTCTTTTTGCTTTCATCGTCTTTTTGCATTCGTCTTTTTGCGTCCGTCGTCTTTTTGCGTACGTTGTCTTTTTGCGTTCCTCGTCTTTTTGCGTTCGTCGTCTTTTTGCGTTCGTCGTCTTTTTGCGTTCGTCGTCTTTTTGCGTTCGTCGTCTTTTTGTGTTCGTCGTGTTTTTGCGTTTGTCTTTTTGTGTTCGTCGTCTTTTTGCGTCCGTCGTCTTTTTACGTCCGTTGTCTTTTTGCGTCCGTCGCCTTTTTTGCGCCCGTCGTCTTTTTGTGTCCGTTGTCTTTTTGCGTTCGTCCTCTTTTTGCGTCCGTGTCTTTTTGCTTTCATCGTCTTTTTGCATTCGTCTTTTTGCGACGGCGTCTTTTTGCGTACGTTGTCTTTTTGCGTTCCTCGTCTTTTTGCGTTCGTCGTCTTTTTGCGTTTGTCGTTATTTTGTGTTCGTCGTCTTTTTGCGTTTGTCTTTTTGTGTTCGTCGTCTTTTTGCGTTTGTCTTTTTGCGTTCGTCATTTTTCTGCGTCCGTCGTCTTTTTGCGTCTGTCTTTTTGCGTCCATCGTCTTTTTTGCGTCCGTCGTCTTTTTTGCGTCCGTCGTCTTTTTGTGTCCGTTGTCTTTTTGCGTTCATCCTCTTTTTGCGTCCGTCGTCTTTTTGCGTCCGTCGTCTTTTTGCTTTCATCGTCTTTTTGCATTCGTCTTCTTGCGTCCGTCGTCTTTTTGCGTACGTTGTCTTTTTGCGTTCCTCGTCTTTTTGCGTTTGTCGTCTTTTTGCGTTCGTCGTCTTTTTGTGTTCGTCGTCTTTTTGCGTTTGTCTTTTTGTGTTCGTCGTCTTTTTGCGTCCGTCGTCTTTTTACGTCCGTTGTCTTTTTGCGTCCGTCGTCTTTTTTGCGCCCGTCGTCTTTTTGTGTCCGTTGTCTTTTTGCGTTTGTCTTTTTGTGTTCGTCGTCTTTTTGCGTTTGTCTTTTTGCGTTCGTCATTTTTCTGCGTCCGTCGTCTTTTTGCGTCTGTCTTTTTGCGTCCATCGTCTTTTTTGCGTCCGTCGTCTTTTTTGCGTCCGTCGTCTTTTTGTGTCCGTTGTCTTTTTGCGTTCATCCTCTTTTTGCGTCCGTCGTCTTTTTGCGTCCGTCGTCTTTTTGCTTTCATCGTCTTTTTGCATTCGTCTTTTTGCATCCGTCGTCTTTTTGCGTACGTTGTCTTTTTGCGTTCCTCGTCTTTTTGCGTTCGTCGTCTTTTTGCGTTCGTCGTCTTTTTGTGTTCGTCGTCTTTTTGCGTTTGTCTTTTTGTGTTCGTCGTCTTTTTGCGTTTGTCTTTTTGCGTTCGTCATTTTTCTGCGTCCGTCGTCTTTTTGTGTCCGTCGTCTTTGTGCGCTCATCGTCTTTTTGCGTCAGTCGTCTTTTTGCGTCCTTCGTCTTTTTGCGTCCGTCGTCTTTTTGCGTCCGTCGTCTTTTTGCGTCCGTCGTCTTTTTGCGTCCGTCGTCTTTTTGCGTCCGTCGTCTTTTTGCGTCCGTCGTCTTTTTGCGTTCGTCGTCTTTTTGCGTCCGTCGTCTTTTTACGTCCATTGTCTTTTTGTGTCCGTCGTCTTTTTTGCGCCCGTCGTCTTTTTTTGTCCGTTGTCTTTTTGCGTTCGTCCTCTTTTTGCGTCCGTGTCGTTTTGCTTTCATCGTCTTTTTGCATTCGTCTTTTTGCGTCCGTCGTCTTTTTGCGTACGCTGTCTTTTTGCATTCCTCGTCTTTTTGCGTACGTCGTCTTTTTGCCTTCGTCGTTATTTTGTGTTCGTCGTCTTTTTGCGTTTGTCTTTTTGTGTTCGTCGTCTTTTTGCGTTTGTCTTTTTGCGTTCGTCATTTTTCTGCGTCCGTCGTCTTTTTGCGTCCGTCGACTTTTTGCGTTCTTCGTCTTTATGCGTACGTTGTCTTTTTCCGTCTGTTGTCTTTTTGCGTTTGTCGTCTTTTTGCGTCTGTCTTTTTGCGTCCGTCGTCTTTTTTGCGTCCGTCGTCTTTTTTGCGTCCGTCGTCTTTTTTTGTCCGTTGTCTTTTTGCGTCCGTCGTCTTTTTGCGTTCTTCGTCTTTATGCGTACGTTGTCTTTTTCCGTCTGTCATCTTTTTGCGTTTGTCGTCTTTTTGCTTTCATCATCTTTTTGCATTCGTCGTCTTTTTTGCGTCCGTCGTCTTTTTGCGTACGTTGTCTTTTTGCGTTCCTCGTCTTTTTGCGTCCGTCGTCTTTTTGCTTTCATCATCTTTTTGCATTCGTCTTATTGCGTCCGTCGTCTTTTTGCGTACGTTGTCTTTTTGCGTTCCTCGTCTTTTTGCGTTCCTCGTCTTTTTGCGTTCGTCGTCTTTTTGTGTTCGTCGTCTTTTTGCGTTTGTCTTTTTGTGTTCGTCGTCTTTTTGCGTTTGCCTTTTTGCGTTCGTCATTTTTCTGCGTCCGTCGTCTTTTTGTGTCCGTCGTCTTTGTGCGCCCATCGTCTTTTTGCGTCAGTCGTCTTTTTGCGTCCTTCGTCTTTTTGCGTCCTTCATCTTTTTGCGTCCGTCGTCTTTTTGCGTCCGTCGTCTTTTTGCGTCCGTCGTCTTTTTGCGTGCGTCGTCTTTTTGCGTCCGTCGTCTTTTTGCGTCCGTCGTCTTTTTGCGTCAGTCGTCTTTTTGCGTCCGTCGTCTTCTTGCGTCCGTCGTCTTCTTGCGTTCGTCGTCTTTTTGCGTCCGTCGTCTTTTTGCGTTCGTCGTCTTTTTGCGTCCGTCGTCTTTTTACGTCCGTTGTCTTTTTGCGTCCGTCGTCTTTTTTGCGCCCGTCGTCTTTTTGTGTCCGTTGTCTTTTTGCGTTCGTCCTCTTTTTGCGTCCGTGTCTTTTTGCTTTCATCGTCTTTTTGCATTCGTCTTTTTGCGTCCGTCGTCTTTTTGCGTTCGTCCTCTTTTTGCGTCCGTCGTCTTTTTGCGTCCGTCGTCTTTTTGCTTTCTTCATCTTTTTGCATTCGTCTTATTGCGTCCGTCGTCTTTTTGCGTATGTTGTCTTTTTGCGTTCCTCGTCCTTTTGCATTCCTCGTCTTTTTGCGTTCGTCGTCTTTTTGTGTTCGTCGTCTTTTTGCGTTTGTCTTTTTGTGTTCGTCGTCTTTTTGCGTTTGTCTTTTTGCGTTCATCATTTTTCTGCGTCCGTCGTCTTTTTGTGTCCGTCGTCTTTGTGCGCTCATCGTCTTTTTGCGTCAGTCGTCTTTTTGCGTCCTTCGTCTTTTTGCGTCCGTCGTCTTTTTGCGTCCGTCGTCTTTTTGCGTCCGTCGTCTTTTTGCGTCCGTCGTCTTTTTGCGTCCGTCGTCTTTTTGTGTCCGTCGTCTTTTTGAGTCCGTCGTCTTTTTGCGTTCGTCGTCTTTTTGCGTCCGTCGTCTTTTTACGTCCATTGTCTTTTTGTGTCCGTCGTCTTTTTTGCGCCCGTCGTCTTTTTTTGTCCGTTGTCTTTTTGCGTTCGTCCTCTTTTTGCGTCCGTGTCGTTTTGCTTTCATCGTCTTTTTGCATTCGTCTTTTTGCGTCCGTCGTCTTTTTGCGTACGCTGTCTTTTTGCATTCCTCGTCTTTTTGCGTACGTCGTCTTTTTGCCTTCGTCGTTATTTTGTGTTCGTCGTCTTTTTGCGTTTGTCTTTTTGTGTTCGTCGTCTTTTTGCGTTTGTCTTTTTGCGTTCGTCATTTTTCTGCGTCCGTCGTCTTTTTGCGTCCGTCGACTTTTTGCGTTCTTCGTCTTTATGCGTACGTTGTCTTTTTCCGTCTGTTGTCTTTTTGTGTTTGTCGTCTTTTTGCGTCTGTCTTTTTGCGTCCGTCGTCTTTTTTGCGTCCGTCGTCTTTTTTGCGTCCGTCGTCTTTTTTTGTCCGTTGTCTTTTTGCGTCCGTCGTCTTTTTGCGTTCTTCGTCTTTATGCGTACGTTGTCTTTTTCCGTCTGTCATCTTTTTGCGTTTGTCGTCTTTTTGCATTCGTCGTCTTTTTTGCGTCCGTCGTCTTTTTGTGTCCGTTGTCTTTTTGCGTTCGTCCTCTTTTTGCGTCCGTCGTCTTTTTGCGTCCGTCGTCTTTTTGCTTTCATCATCTTTTTGCATTCGTCTTATTGCGTCCGTCGTCTTTTTGCGTACGTTGTCTTTTTGCGTTCCTCGTCTTTTTGCGTTCCTCGTCTTTTTGCGTTCGTCGTCTTTTTGTGTTCGTCGTCTTTTTGCGTTTGTCTTTTTGTGTTCGTCGTCTTTTTGCGTTTGCCTTTTTGCGTTCGTCATTTTTCTGCGTCCGTCGTCTTTTTGTGTCCGTCGTCTTTGTGCGCCCATCGTCTTTTTGCGTCAGTCGTCTTTTTGCGTCCTTCGTCTTTTTGCGTCCTTCATCTTTTTGCGTCCGTCGTCTTTTTGCGTCCGTCGTCTTTTTGCGTCCGTCGTCTTTTTGCGTGCGTCGTCTTTTTGCGTCCGTCGTCTTTTTGCGTCCGTTGTCTTTTTGCGTCAGTCGTCTTTTTGCGTCCGTCGTCTTCTTGCGTTCGTCGTCTTTTTGCGTCCGTCGTCTTTTTGCGTTCGTCGTCTTTTTGCGTCCGTCGTCTTTTTACGTCCGTTGTCTTTTTGCGTCCGTCGTCTTTTTTGCGCCCGTCGTCTTTTTGTGTCCGTTGTCTTTTTGCGTTCGTCCTCTTTTTGCGTCCGTGTCTTTTTGCTTTCATCGTCTTTTTGCATTCGTCTTTTTGCGTCCGTCGTCTTTTTGCGTTCGTCCTCTTTTTGCGTCCGTCGTCTTTTTGCGTCCGTCGTCTTTTTGCTTTCTTCATCTTTTTGCATTCGTCTTATTGCGTCCGTCGTCTTTTTGCGTACGTTGTATTTTTTGCGTTCCTCGTCTTTTTGCGTTCCTCGTCTTTTTGCGTTCGTCGTCTTTTTGTGTTCGTCGTCTTTTTGCGTTTGTCTTTTTGTGTTCGTCGTCTTTTTGCGTTTGCCTTTTTGCGTTCGTCATTTTTCTGCGTCCGTCGTCTTTTTGTGTCCGTCGTCTTTGTGCGCCCATCGTCTTTTTGCGTCAGTCGTCTTTTTGCGTCCTTCGTCTTTTTGCGTCCGTCGTCTTTTTGCGTCCGTCGTCTTTTTGCGTCCGTCGTCTTTTTGCGTCCGTCGTCTTTTTGCGTCCGTCGTCTTTTTGCGTCCGTCGTCTTTTTGCGTCCGTCGTCTTTTTGCGTCCGTCGTCTTTTTACGTCCGTTGTCTTTTTGCGTCCGTCGTCTTTTTTGCGCCCGTCGTCTTTTTGTGTCCGTTGTCTTTTTGCGTTCGTCCTCTTTTTGCGTCCGTGTCTTTTTGCTTTCATCGTCTTTTTGCATTCGTCTTTTTGCGTCCGTCGTCTTTTTGCGTACGTTGTCTTTTTGCGTTCCTCGTCTTTTTGCGTTCGTCGTCTTTTTGCGTTCGTCGTTATTTTGTGTTCGTCGTCTTTTTGCGTTTGTCTTTTTGTGTTCGTCGTCTTTTTGCGTTTGTCTTTTTGCGTTCGTCATTTTTCTGGGTCCGTCGTCTTTTTGTGTCCGTCGACTTTTTGCATTCTTCGTCTTTATGCGTACGTTGTCTTTTTCCGTCTGTTGTCTTTTTGCGTTTGTCGTCTTTTTGCGTCTGTCTTTTTGCGTCCGTCGTCTTTTTTGCGTCCGTCGTCTTTTTTGCGTCCGTCGTCTTTTTGAGTCCGTTGTCTTTTTGCGTTCGTCCTCTTTTTGCGTCCGTCGTCTTTTTGTGTCCGTCGTCTTTTTGCTTTCATCGTCTTTTTGCATTCGTCTTTTTGCATCCGTCGTCTTTTTGCGTACGTTGTCTTTTTGCGTTCCTCGTCTTTTTGCGTTCCTCGTCTTTTTGCGTTCGTCGTCTTTTTGCGTTCGTCGTCTTTTTGTGTTCGTCGTCTTTTTGCGTTTGTCTTTTTGTGTTCGTCGTCTTTTTGCGTTTGTCTTTTTGCGTTCGTCATTTTTCTGCGTCCGTCGTCTTTTTGTGTCCGTCGTCTTTTTGCACCCATCGTCTTTTTGCGTCAGTCGTCTTTTTGCGTCCGTCGTCTTTTTGCTTCCGTCGTCTTTTTGCGTCCGTCGTCTTTTTGCGTTCTTCGTCTTTATGCGTATGTTGTCTTTTTCCGTCTGTTGTCTTTTTGCGTTTGTCGTCTTTTTGCGCCCGTCGTCTTTTTGTGTCCGTTGTCTTTTTGCGTTCGTCCTCTTTTTGCGTCCGTCGTCTTTTTGCGTCCGTCGTCTTTTTGCGTCCGTCGTCTTTTTGCTTTCATCGTCTTTTTGCATTCGTCTTTTTGCGTCCGTCGTCTTTTTGCGTGCGTTGTCTTTTTGCGTTCCTCGTCTTTTTGCGTTCCTCGTCTTTTTGCGTTCGTCGTCTTTTTGTGTTCGTCGTCTTTTTGCGTTTGTCTTTTTGTGTTCGTCATCTTTTTGCGTTTGTCTTTTTGCGTTCGTCATTTTCTGCGTCCGTCGTCTTTTTGCATCCGTCGTCTTTTTGCGTCCGTCGTCTTTTTGCGTTCTTCGTCTTTATGCGTACATTGTCTTTTTCCGTCTGTCATCTTTTTGCGTTTGTCGTCTTTTTGCGTTCGTCGTCTTTTTTGCGTCCGTCGTCTTTTTGTGTCCGTTGTCTTTTTGCGTTCGTCCTCTTTTTGCGTCCGTCATCTTTTTGCGTCCGTCGTCTTTTTGCTTTCATCATCTTTTTGCATTCGTTTTATTGCGTCCGTCGTCTTTTTGCGTACGTTGTCTTTTTGCGTTCCTCGTCTTTTTGCGTTCCTCGTCTTTTTGCGTTCCTCGTCTTTTTGCGTTTGTCTTTTTGTGTTCGTCGTCTTTTTGCGTTTGCCTTTTTGCGTTCGTCATTTTTCTGCGTCCGTCGTCTTTTTGTGTCCGTCGTCTTTGTGCGCCCATCGTCTTTTTGCGTCAGTCGTCTTTTTGCGTCCTTCGTCTTTTTGCGTCCGTCGTCTTTTTGCGTCCGTCGTCTTTTTGCGTCCGTCGTCTTTTTGCGTCCGTCGTCTTTTTGCGTCCGTCGTATTTTTGCGTCCGTCGTCTTTTTGCGTCCGTCGTCTTTTTGCGTCCGTCGTCTTTTTGCGTCCGTCATCTTTTTGCGTTCTTCGTCTTTATGCGTACGTTGTCTTTTTCCGTCTGTTGTCTTTTTGCGTTTGTCGTCTTTTTGCATCTGTCTTTTGCGTCCGTCGTATTTTTTGCGCCCGTCGTCTTTTTGTGTCCGTTGTCTTTTTGCGTTCGTCCTCTTTTTGCGTTCGTCGTCTTTTTGCGTCCGTCGTCTTTTTGCTTTCATCGTCTTTTTGCATTCGTCTTTTTGCGTCCGTCGTCTTTTTGCGTACGTTGTCTTTTTGCGTTCCTCGTCTTTTTGCGTTCGTCGTCTTTTTGCGTTCGTCGTCTTTTTGCGTTCGTCGTCTTTTTGTGTTCGTCGTCTTTTTGCGTTTGTCTTTTTGTGTTCGTAGTCTTTTTGCGTTCTTCGTCTTTATGCGTACGTTGTCTTTTTCCATCTGTTGTCTTTTTGCGTTTGTCGTCTTTTTGCGCCCGTCGTCTTTTTGTGACCGTTGTCTTTTTGCGTTCGTATTCTTTTTGCGTCCGTCGTCTTTTTGCGTCCGTCGTCTTTTTGCTTTCATCGTCTTTTTGCATTCGTCTTTTTGCGTCCGTCGTCTTTTTGCGTGCGTTGTCTTTTTGCGTTCCTCGTCTTTTTGCGTTCCTCGTCTTTTTGCGTTCGTCGTCTTTTTGTGTTCGTCGTCTTTTTGCGTTTGTCTTTTTGTGTTCGTCGTCTTTTTGCGTTTGCCTTTTTGCGTTCGTCATTTTTCTGCGTCCGTCGTCTTTTTGTGTCCGTCGTCTTTGTGCGCCCATCGTCTTTTTGCGTCAGTCGTCTTTTTGCGTCCTTCGTCTTTTTGCGTCCGTCGTCTTTTTGCGTCCGTCGTCTTTTTGCGTCCGTCGTCTTTTTGCGTCCGTCGTCTTTTTGCGTCCGTCGTCTTTTTGCGTCCGTCGTCTTTTTGCGTCCGTCGTCTTTTTGCGTCCGTCGTCTTTTTACGTCCGTTGTCTTTTTGCGTCCGTCGTCTTTTTTGCGCCCGTCGTCTTTTTGTGTCCGTTGTCTTTTTGCGTTCGTCCTCTTTTTGCGTCCGTGTCTTTTTGCTTTCATCGTCTTTTTGCATTCGTCTTTTTGCGTCCGTCGTCTTTTTGCGTACGTTGTCTTTTTGCGTTCCTCGTCTTTTTGCGTTCGTCGTCTTTTTGCGTTCGTCGTTATTTTGTGTTCGTCGTCTTTTTGCGTTTGTCTTTTTGTGTTCGTCGTCTTTTTGCGTTTGTCTTTTTGCGTTCGTCATTTTTCTGGGTCCGTCGTCTTTTTGTGTCCGTCGACTTTTTGCATTCTTCGTCTTTATGCGTACGTTGTCTTTTTCCGTCTGTTGTCTTTTTGCGTTTGTCGTCTTTTTGCGTCTGTCTTTTTGCGTCCGTCGTCTTTTTTGCGTCCGTCGTCTTTTTTGCGTCCGTCGTCTTTTTGAGTCCGTTGTCTTTTTGCGTTCGTCCTCTTTTTGCGTCCGTCGTCTTTTTGTGTCCGTCGTCTTTTTGCTTTCATCGTCTTTTTGCATTCGTCTTTTTGCATCCGTCGTCTTTTTGCGTACGTTGTCTTTTTGCGTTCCTCGTCTTTTTGCGTTCCTCGTCTTTTTGCGTTCGTCGTCTTTTTGCGTTCGTCGTCTTTTTGTGTTCGTCGTCTTTTTGCGTTTGTCTTTTTGTGTTCGTCGTCTTTTTGCGTTTGTCTTTTTGCGTTCGTCATTTTTCTGCGTCCGTCGTCTTTTTGTGTCCGTCGTCTTTTTGCACCCATCGTCTTTTTGCGTCAGTCGTCTTTTTGCGTCCGTCGTCTTTTTGCTTCCGTCGTCTTTTTGCGTCCGTCGTCTTTTTGCGTTCTTCGTCTTTATGCGTATGTTGTCTTTTTCCGTCTGTTGTCTTTTTGCGTTTGTCGTCTTTTTGCGCCCGTCGTCTTTTTGTGTCCGTTGTCTTTTTGCGTTCGTCCTCTTTTTGCGTCCGTCGTCTTTTTGCGTCCGTCGTCTTTTTGCGTCCGTCGTCTTTTTGCTTTCATCGTCTTTTTGCATTCGTCTTTTTGCGTCCGTCGTCTTTTTGCGTGCGTTGTCTTTTTGCGTTCCTCGTCTTTTTGCGTTCCTCGTCTTTTTGCGTTCGTCGTCTTTTTGTGTTCGTCGTCTTTTTGCGTTTGTCTTTTTGTGTTCGTCATCTTTTTGCGTTTGTCTTTTTGCGTTCGTCATTTTCTGCGTCCGTCGTCTTTTTGCATCCGTCGTCTTTTTGCGTCCGTCGTCTTTTTGCGTTCTTCGTCTTTATGCGTACATTGTCTTTTTCCGTCTGTCATCTTTTTGCGTTTGTCGTCTTTTTGCGTTCGTCGTCTTTTTTGCGTCCGTCGTCTTTTTGTGTCCGTTGTCTTTTTGCGTTCGTCCTCTTTTTGCGTCCGTCATCTTTTTGCGTCCGTCGTCTTTTTGCTTTCATCATCTTTTTGCATTCGTTTTATTGCGTCCGTCGTCTTTTTGCGTACGTTGTCTTTTTGCGTTCCTCGTCTTTTTGCGTTCCTCGTCTTTTTGCGTTCCTCGTCTTTTTGCGTTTGTCTTTTTGTGTTCGTCGTCTTTTTGCGTTTGCCTTTTTGCGTTCGTCATTTTTCTGCGTCCGTCGTCTTTTTGTGTCCGTCGTCTTTGTGCGCCCATCGTCTTTTTGCGTCAGTCGTCTTTTTGCGTCCTTCGTCTTTTTGCGTCCGTCGTCTTTTTGCGTCCGTCGTCTTTTTGCGTCCGTCGTCTTTTTGCGTCCGTCGTCTTTTTGCGTCCGTCGTATTTTTGCGTCCGTCGTCTTTTTGCGTCCGTCGTCTTTTTGCGTCCGTCGTCTTTTTGCGTCCGTCATCTTTTTGCGTTCTTCGTCTTTATGCGTACGTTGTCTTTTTCCGTCTGTTGTCTTTTTGCGTTTGTCGTCTTTTTGCATCTGTCTTTTGCGTCCGTCGTATTTTTTGCGCCCGTCGTCTTTTTGTGTCCGTTGTCTTTTTGCGTTCGTCCTCTTTTTGCGTTCGTCGTCTTTTTGCGTCCGTCGTCTTTTTGCTTTCATCGTCTTTTTGCATTCGTCTTTTTGCGTCCGTCGTCTTTTTGCGTACGTTGTCTTTTTGCGTTCCTCGTCTTTTTGCGTTCGTCGTCTTTTTGCGTTCGTCGTCTTTTTGCGTTCGTCGTCTTTTTGTGTTCGTCGTCTTTTTGCGTTTGTCTTTTTGTGTTCGTAGTCTTTTTGCGTTCTTCGTCTTTATGCGTACGTTGTCTTTTTCCATCTGTTGTCTTTTTGCGTTTGTCGTCTTTTTGCGCCCGTCGTCTTTTTGTGACCGTTGTCTTTTTGCGTTCGTATTCTTTTTGCGTCCGTCGTCTTTTTGCGTCCGTCGTCTTTTTGCTTTCATCGTCTTTTTGCATTCGTCTTTTTGCGTCCGTCGTCTTTTTGCGTGCGTTGTCTTTTTGCGTTCCTCGTCTTTTTGCGTTCCTCGTCTTTTTGCGTTCGTCGTCTTTTTGTGTTCGTCGTCTTTTTGCGTTTGTCTTTTTGTGTTCGTCATCTTTTTGCGTTTGTCTTTTTGCGTTCGTCATTTTCTGTGTCCGTCGTCTTTTTGCATCCATCGTCTTTTTGCGTCCGTCGTCTTTTTGCGTTCTTCGTCTTTATGCGTACATTGTCTTTTTCCGTCTGTCATCTTTTTGCGTTTGTCGTCTTTTTGCGTTCGTCGTCTTTTTTGCGTCCGTCGTCTTTTTGTGTCCGTTGTCTTTTTGCGTTCGTCCTCTTTTTGCGTCCGTCGTCTTTTTGCGTCCGTCGTCTTTTTGCTTTCATCATCTTTTTGCATTCGTCTTATTGCGTCCGTCGTCTTTTTGCGTACGTTGTCTTTTTGCGTTCCTCGTCTTTTTGCGTTCCTCGTCTTTTTGCGTTCCTCGTCTTTTTGCGTTTCTCGTCTTTTTGCGTTCGTCGTCTTTTTGCGTTTGCCTTTTTGCGTTCGTCATTTTTCTGCGTCCGTCGTCTTTTTGTGTCCGTCGTCTTTGTGCGCCCATCGTCTTTTTGCGTCAGTCGTCTTTTTGCGTCCTTCGTCTTTTTGCGTCCGTCGTCTTTTTGCGTCCGTCGTCTTTTTGCGTCCGTCGTCTTTTTGCGTCCGTCGTATTTTTGCGTCCGTCGTCTTTTTGCATCAGTCGTCTTTTTGCGTCCGTCCTCTTTTTGCGTCCGTCATCTTTTTGCGTTCTTCGTCTTTATGCGTACGTTGTCTTTTTCCGTCTGTTGTCTTTTTGCGTTTGTCGTCTTTTTGTGTCCGTTGTCTTTTTGCGTTCGTCCTCTTTTTGCGTTCGTCGTCTTTTTGCGTCCGTCGTCTTTTTGCTTTCATCGTCTTTTTGCATTCGTCTTTTTGCGTCCGTCGTCTTTTTGCGTACGTTGTCTTTTTGCGTTCCTCGTCTTTTTGCGTTCCTCGTCTTTTTGCGTTCCTCGTCTTTTTGCGTTCGTCGTCTTTTTGTGTTCGTCGTCTTTTTGCGTTTGTCTTTTTGTGTTCGTAGTCTTTTTGCGTTTGTCTTTTTGCGTTCGCCATTTTCTGCGTCCGTCGTCTTTTTGCGTCCATCGTCTTTTTCCGTCTGTCATCTTTTTGCGTTCGTCGCCTTTTTGCGTTCGTTGTCTTTTTGCGTCTGTCTTTTTGCGTCCGTAGTCTTTTTGCATTCGTCGTCTTTTTTTGCGTTCATCGTCTTTTTTGCGTTTGTCTTTTTGCGTCCGTCGTCTTTTTGCGTACGTTGTCTTTTTGCGTTCCTCGTCTTTTTGCGTTCGTCGTCTTTTTGCGTTCGTCGTCTTTTTGCGTTCGTCGTCTTTTTGTGTTCGTCGTCTTTTTGCGTTTGTCTTTTTGCGTTTGTCTTTTTGTGTTTGTCGTCTTTTTGCGTTTGTCTTTTTGCGTTCGTCATTTTTCTGCGTCCGTCGTCTTTTTGTGTCCGTCGTCTTTTAGCGTTCATCGTCTTTTTGTGTTCGTCTTTTTGCGTCCGTCGTCTTTTTGCATCCGTCGTCTTTTTGCGTTCATCGTCTTTTTGCGTTCATCGTCTTTTTCCATTCGTCGTCTTTTTGCGTTGTCGTCTTTTTGTGTCCGTCGTCTTTGTGCGCCCATCGTCTTTTTGCGTCAGTCGTCTTTTTGCGTCCGTCGTCTTTGTGCGCCCATCGTCTTTTTGCGTCTGTCGTCTTTTTGCGTCCGTCGTCTTTTTGCGTCCGTCGTATTTTTGCGTCCGTCGTCTTTTTGCGTCCGTCGTCTTTTTGCGTCCGTCCTCTTTTTGCGTCCGTCATCTTTTTGCGTTCTTCGTCTTTATGCGTACGTTGTCTTTTTCCGTCTGTTGTCTTTTTGCGTTTGTCGTCTTTTTGTGTCCGTTGTCTTATTGCGTTCGTCCTCTTTTTGCGTTCGTCGTCTTTTTGCGTCCGTCGTCTTTTTGCTTTCATCGTCTTTTTGCATTCGTCTTTTTGCGTCCGTCGTCTTTTTGCGTACGTTGTCTTTTTGCGTTTCTCGTCTTTTTGCGTTCGTCGTCTTTTTGCGTTCGTCGTCTTTTTGCGTTCGTCGTCTTTTTGTGTTCGTCGTCTTTTTGCGTTTGTCTTTTTGTGTTCGTAGTCTTTTTGCGTTTGTCTTTTTGCGTTCGCCATTTTCTGCGTCCGTCGTCTTTTTGCGTCCGTCGTCTTTTTCCGTCTGTCATCTTTTTGCGTTCGTCGCCTTTTTGCGTTCGTCGTCTTTTTGCGTCTGTCTTTTTGCGTCCGTAGTCTTTTTGCATTCGTCGTCTTTTTTTGCGTTCATCGTCTTTTTTGCGTTTGTCTTCTTTTTTGCGTCCGTCGTCTTTTTGTGTCCGTCGTCTTTTTGCGTTCACCCTCTTTTTGCGTCCGTCGTCTTTTTGCGTCCGTCGTCTTTTTGCTTTCATCGTCTTTTTGCATTCGTCTTTTTGCGTCCTTCGTCTTTTTGCGTCCGTCGTCTTTTTGCGTCCGTCGTCTTTTTGCATCAGTCGTCTTTTTGCGTTCGTCGTCTTTTTGTGTTCGTCGTCTTTTTGTGTTCGTCGTCTTTTTGCATTTGTCTTTTTGCGTTTGTTGTCTTTCTGCGTCCGTCGTCTTTTTGTGTCCGTCGTCTTTTTGCGCCCGTCGTCTGTTTGTGTCAGTCGTCTTTTTGCGTCCTTCGTCTTTTTGCGTCCGTCGTCTTTTTGCGTCCTTCGTCTTTTTGCGTCCGTCGTCTTTTCGCGTTCGTCGTCTTTTCGCGTCCGTCGTCTTTTCGCGTCCGTCGTCTTTTCGCGTCCGTCGTCTTTTCGCGTCCGTCGTCTTTTTGCGTTCTTTGCCTTTATGCGTACGTTGTCTTTTTCCGTCTGTTGTCTTTTTGCGTTTGTCGTCTTTTTGCGTCTGTCTTTTTACGTCCGTCGTCTTTTTTGCGTCCGTCGTCTTTTTGTGTCCGTCGTCTTTTTGCGTTCGTCCTCTTTTTGCGTCCGTCATCTTTTTGCGTTCCTCGTCTTTTTGCGTTCGTCGTCTTTTTGCGTTCGTCGTCTTTTTGTGTTCGTTGTCTTTTTGTGTTTGTCTTTTTGCGTTTGCCTTTTTGTGTTCGTCGTCTTTTTGCGTTTGTCTTTTTGCGTTCGTCGTTTTTCTGCGTCCGTCGTCTTTTTGCATCCGTCGTCTTTTTGCGTCCGTCGTCTTTTTGCGTCCGTCGTCTTTTTGCGTCCGTCGTCTTTTTGCGTCCGTCGTCTTTTTGCATCTGTCGTCTTTTTGCGTTCGTCGTCATTTTTCGTTCGGCTTTTTTCGTCCGTCTTTTTGCGTCCGTCGTCTTTTTGCGTCCGTCGTCTTTTTGCGTTCATCGTCTTTTTGCGTTCGTCGTTTTGCGTCCGTCGTCTTTTTGCGTTCATTGTCTTTTTGCGTTCATCGTCTTTTCGCGTTCGTCGTTTTGCGTTCGTCTTTTTGCGTCCATCTTTTTGCGTCCGTCTTTTTGCGTCCGTCGTCTTTTTGCGTCCGTCGTCTTTTTGCGTCCGTCGTCTTTTTGCGTCAGTCTTTTTACGTCCGTCGTCTTTTTTGCGTCCGTCGTCTTTTTGTGTCCGTCGTCTTTTTGCGTTCGTCCTCTTTTTGCGTCCGTCGTCTTTTTGCGTTCCTCGTCTTTTTGCGTTCGTCGTCTTTTTGCGTTCGTCGTCTTTTTGTGTTCGTTGTCTTTTTGTGTTTGTCTTTTTGCGTTTGTCTTTTTGTGTTCGTCGTCTTTTTGCGTTTGTCTTTTTGCGTTCCTCGTTTTTCTGCGTCCGTCATCTTTTTGCATCCGTCGTCTTTTTGCGTCCGTCGTCTTTTTGCGTCCGTCGTCTTTTTGCGTCCGTCGTCTTTTTGCGTCTGTCGTCTTTTTGCGTTCGTCGTCTTTTTTCGTTCGTCTTTTTTCGTCCGTCTTTTTGCGTCCGTCGTCTTTTTGTGTCCGTCGTCTTTTTGCGTTCATCGTCTTTTTGCGTTCGTCTTTTTGCGTCCGTCGTCTTTTTGCGTTCATCGTCTTTTTGCATTCATCGTCTTTTTGCGTTCGTCGTTTTGCGTTCGTCTTTTTGCGTCCGTCTTCTTGCGTCCGTCTTTTTGCGTCCGTCGTCTTTTTGCGTCCGTCGTCTTTTTGCGTCCGTCGTCTTTTTGCGCCCGTCGTCTTTCTGCGCCCGTCGTCTTTTTGCGCCCGTCGTCTTTTTGCGCCCGTCGTCTTTCTGCGCCCGTCGTCTTTCTGCGCCCGTCGTCTTTTTGCGCCCGTCGTCTTTTTGCGCCCGTCCTCATTTTGCGCCCGTCGTCTTTTTGCGCCCGTCCTCTTTTTGCGCCCGTCCTCTTTTTGCACCCGTCCTCTTTTTGCACCCTTCCTCTTTTTGCGTCCGTCCTCTTTTTGCGTCTGTCCTCTTTTTGCGTCCGTCGTCTTTTTGCGTCCGTCGTCTTTATGCGTCCTTCGTCTTTCTGCATCCGTCGTCTTTCTGCGTCCGTCGTCTTTCTGCGCCCATCGTCTTTCTGCGCCGTCATCTTTCTGCGCCTGTCGTCTTTCTGCGCCCATCGTCTTTTTGCGCCCGTCGTCTTTTTGCGCCCATCCTCATTTTGCGCCCGTCGTCTTTTTGCGCCCGTCCTCTTTTTGCGCCCGTCCTCTTTTTGCACCCGTCCTCTTTTTGCGCCCTTCCTCTTTTTGCGTCCGTCCTCTTTTTGCGTCCGTCCTCTTTTTGCGTCCGTCGTCTTTTTGCGTCCGTCGTCTTTTTGCGTTCTTCGTCTTTATGCGTACGTTGTCTTTTTCCGTCTGTTGTCTTTTTGCGTTTGTCGTCTTTTTGCGTCTGTCTTTTTGCGTCCGTCGTCTTTTTTGCGTCCGTCGTCTTTTTTGCGTCCGTCGTCTTTTTGTGTCCGTTCTCTTTTTGCGTTCGTCCTCTTTTTGCGTCCGTCGTCTTTTTGCGTCCGTCGTCTTTTTGCTTTCATCGTCTTTTTGCATTCGTCTTTTTTCATCCGTGGTCTTTTTGCGTACGTTGTCTTTTTGCGTTCCTCGTCTTTTTGCGTTCGTCGTCTTTTTGCGTCCGTCGTCCTTTTGCGTTCGTCGTCTTTTTTCGTCCGTCTTTTTGCGTCCGTCTTTTTGCGTCCGTCGTCTTTTTGCGTCCATCGTCTTTTTGCGTCCATCGTCTTTTTGCGTTCATCGTCTTTTTGCGTTCATCGTCTTTTTGCGTTTGTCTTTTTGTGTTCGTCGTCTTTTTGTGTTCGTCGTCTTTTTGCGTTTGTCTTTTTGTGTTCGTCGTCTTTTTGCGTTCGTCATTTTCTGCGTCCGTCGTCTTTTTGCGTCCGTCGTCTTTTTGCGTCCGTCATCTTTTTGCGTTCTTCGTCTTTATGCGTACATTGTCTTTTTCCGTCTGTCATCTTTTTGCGTTTGTCGTCTTTTTGCGTTCGTCGTCTTTTTTGCGTTCCTCATCTTTTTGCGTTCCTCGTCTTTTTGCGTTCGTCGTCTTTTTGTGTTCGTCGTCTTTTTGCGTTTGTCTTTTTGTGTCCGTTGTCTTTTTGCGTTCGTCCTCTTTTTGCGTCCGTCGTCTTATTGCGTCCGTCGTCTTTTTGCTTTCATCATCTTTTTGCATTCGTCTTATTGCGTCCGTCGTCTTTTTGCGTATGTTGTCTTTTTGCGTTCCTCGTCTTTTTGCGTTCCTCATCTTTTTGCGTTCGTCGTCTTTTTGTGTTCGTCGTCTTTTTGCGTTTGTCTTTTTGTGTTCGTCGTCTTTTTGCGTTTGCCTTTTTGCGTTCGTCATTTTTCTGCGTCCGTCGTCTTTTTGTGTCCGTCGTCTTTGTGCGCCCATCGTCTTTTTGCGTCCGTCGTCTTTTTGCGTCCTTCGTCTTTTTGCGTCCGTCGTCTTTTTGCGTCCGTCGCCTTTTTGCGTCCGTCGTCTTTTTCCGTCCGTCGTCTTTTTGTGTCCGTTGTCTTTTTGCGTTCGTCCTCTTTTTGCGTTTGTCGTCTTTTTGCGTCCTTCGTCTTTTTGCTTTCATCGTCTTTTTGCATTTGTCTTTTTGCGTCCGTCGTCTTTTTGCGTACATTGTCTTTTTGCGTTCCTCGTCTGTTTGCGTTCGTCGTCTTTTTGCATTCGTCGTCCTTTCGCGCCCGTCGTCTTTTCGCGTCCGTCGTCTTTTCGCGTCCGTCGTCTTTTCGCGTCCGTCGTCTTTTCGCGTCCGTCGTCTTTTTGCGTCCGTCGTCTTTTTGCGTTCTTTGCCTTTATGCGTACGTTGTCTTTTTCCGTCTGTTGTCTTTTTGCGTTTGTCGTCTTTTTGCGTCTGTCTTTTTGCTTCCGTCGTGTTTTTTGCGTGCGTCGTCTTTTTGTGTCCGTCGTCTTTTTGCGTTCCTCGTCTTTTTGCGTTCCTCGTCTTTTTGCGTTCGTCGTCTTTTTGTGTTCGTCGTCTTTTTGCGTTTGTCTTTTTATGTTCGTCGTCTTTTTGCGTTTGTCTTTTTGCGTTCGTCATTTTTCTGCGTCCGTCGTCTTTTTGTGTCCGTCGTCTTTTTGCGCCCATCGTCTTTTTGCGTCAGTCGTCTTTTAGCGTCCGTCGTCTTTTTGCGTCCGTCGTCTTTTTGCATCCGTCGTCTTTTTGCTTCCGTCGTCTTTTTGCGTCCATCGTCTTTTTGCGTTCGTCCTCTTTTTGCGTCCGTCGTCTTTTTGCGTTCTTCGTCTTTATGCGTACGTTGTCTTTTTCCGTCTGTTGTCTTTTTGCGTTTGTCGTCTTTTTGCGCCCGTCGTCTTTTTGTGTCCGTTGTCTTTTTGCGTTCGTCCTCTTTTTGCGTCCGTCGTCTTTTTGCGTCCGTCGTCTTTTTGCTTTCATCGTCTTTTTGCATTCGTCTTTTTGCGTCCGTCGTCTTTTTGCGTGCGTTGTCTTTTTGCGTTCCTCGTCTTTTTGCGTTCCTCGTCTTTTTGCGTTCGTCGTCTTTTTGTGTTCGTCGTCTTTTTGCGTTTGTCTTTTTGTGTTCGACGTCTTTTTGCGTTTGTCTTTTTGCGTTCGTCATTTTCTGCGTCCGTCGTCTTTTTGCGTCCGTCGTCTTTTTGCGTCCGTCGTCTTTTTGCGTTCTTCGTCTTTATGCGTACATTGTCTTTTTCCGTCTGTCATCTTTTTGCGTTTGTCGTCTTTTTGCGTTCGTCGTCTTTTTTGCGTCCGTCGTCTTTTTGTGTCCGTTGTCTTTTTGCGTTCGTCCTCTTTTTGCGTCCGTCGTCTTTTTGCATTCTTTGCCTTTATGCGTACGTTGTCTTTTTCCGTCTGTTGTCTTTTTGCGTTTGTCGTCTTTTTGCGTCTGTCTTTTTGCTTCCGTCCTGTTTTTTGCGTGCGTCGTCTTTTTGTGTCCGTCGTCTTTTTGCGTTCACCCTCTTTTTGCGTCCGTCGTCTTTTTGCGTCCGTCGTCTTTTTGCTTTCATCGTCTTTTTGCATTCGTCTTTTTGCATCCGTCGTCTTTTTGCGTACGTTGTCTTTTTGCGTTCCTCGTCTTTTTGCGTTCATCGTCTTTTGCGTTCATCGTCTTTTTGTGATCGTCGTCTTTTTGCGTTTGTCTTTTTGTGGTCGTCGTCTTTTTGCATTTGTCTTTTTGCGTTCGTCCTCTTTTTGCGTCCGTCGTCTTTTTGCGTCCTTCGTCTTTTTGCTTTCATCGTCTTTTTGCATTCGTCTTTTTACATCCGTCGTCTTTTTGCGTACGTTGTCTTTTTGCGTTCCTCGTCTTTTTGCTTTCATCGTCTTTTGCGTCCATCGTCTTTTTGCGTCCGTTGTCTTTTTGCGTCCGTCGTCTTTTTGCGTTCGTCGTCTTTTTGCGTCCGTCGTCCTTTTGCGTTCGTCGTTTTTTTTGTTCGTCTTTTTGCGTCCGTCGTCTTTTTGCGTCCGTCGTCTTTTTGCGTCCGTCCTCTTTTTGCGTCCGTCATCTTTTTGCATTCTTCGTCTTTATGCGTACGTTGTCTTTTTCCGTCTGTTGTCTTTTTGCGTTTGTCGTCTTTTTGCGTCTGTCTTTTTGCTTCCGTCGTGTTTTTTGCGTGCGTCGTCTTTTTGTGTCCGTCGTCTTTTTGCGTTCGTCCTCTTTTTGCGTCCGTCGTCTTTTTGCGTCCGTCGTCTTTTTGCTTTCATCGTCTTTTTGCATTCGTCTTTTTGCATCCGTCGTCTTTTTGCGTACGTTGTCTTTTTGCGTTCCTCGTCTTTTTGCGTTCATCGTCTTTTGCGTTCATCGTCTTTTTGTGATCGTCGTCTTTTTGCGTTTGTCTTTTTGTGGTCGTCATCTTTTTGCGTTTGTCTTTTTGCGTTCGTCCTCTTTTTGCGTCCGTCGTCTTTTTGCATCCGTCGTCTTTTTGCTTTCATCGTCTTTTTGCATTCGTCTTTTTGCATCCGTCGTCTTTTTGCATACGTTGTCTTTTTGCATTCCTCGTCTTTTTGCGTTCATCGTCTTTTTGCGTTCATCGTCTTTTGCGTTCATCGTCTTTTGCGTTCATCGTCTTTTTGTGATCGTCGTCTTTTTGCGTTTGTCTTTTTGTGGTCGTCGTCTTTTTGCGTTTGTCTTTTTGCGTTTGTCATTTTTCTGCGTCCATCGTCTTTTTGCGTTCGTCGTCTTTTTGCGCCATCGTCCTTTTGCGTTCGTCGTTTTTTTTCGTCCGTCTTTTTGCGTCCGTCTTTTTGCGTCCGTCGTCTTTTTGCGTCCGTCGTCTTTTTGCGTCCGTCCTCTTTTTGCGTACGTTGTCTTTTTCCGTCTGTTGTCTTTTTGCGTTTGTCGTCTTTTTGCGTCTGTCTTTTTGCTTCCGTCGTGTTTTTTGCGTACGTCGTCTTTTTGTGTCCGTCGTCTTTTTGCGTTCGTCCTCTTTTTGCGTCCGTCGTCTTTTTGCGTCCGTCGTCTTTTTGCTTTCATCGTCTTTTTGCATTCGTCTTTTTGCATCCGTCGTCTTTTTGCATACGTTGTCTTTTTGCGTTCATCGTCTTTTTGCGTTCATCGTCTTTTGCGTTCATCGTCTTTTTGTGATCGTCGTCTTTTTGCGTTTGTCTTTTTGTGGTCGTCGTCTTTTTGCGTTTGTCTTTTTGCGTTTGTCATTTTTCTGCGTCCATCGTCTTTTTGCGTCCGTTGTCTTTTTGCGTCCGTCGTCTTTTTGCGTTCGTCGTCTTTTTGCGTCCGTCGTCCTTTTGCGTTCGTCGTTTTTTTTCGTCCGTCTTTTTGCGTCCGTCTTTTTGCGTCCGTCGTCTTTTTGCGTCCGTCGTCTTTTTGCGTCCGTCCTCTTTTTGCGTCCGTCATCTTTTTGCGTTCTTCGTCTTTATGCGTACGTTGTCTTTTTCCGTCTGTTGTCTTTTTGCGTTTGTCGCCTTTTTGCGTCTGTCTTTTTGCTTCCGTCGTGTTTTTTGCGTGCGTCGTCTTTTTGTGTCCGTCGTCTTTTTGCGTTCGTCCTCTTTTTGCGTTCGTCGTTTTGCGTTCGTCTTTTTGCGTCCGTCTTTTTGCGTCCGTCTTTTTGCGTCCGTCGTCTTTTTGCGTCCGTCGTCTTTTTGCGTCCGTCGCCTTTTTGCGTCCGTCGTCTTTTTGCGTCCGTCGTCTTTTTGCGTTCTTCGTCTTTATGCGTACGTCGTCTTTTTCCGTCTGTTGTCTTTTTGCGTCTGTCTTTTTACGTCCGTCGTCTTTTTTGCGTCCGTCGTCTTTTTGTGTCCGTCGTCTTTTTCGTTCGTCCTCTTTTTGCGTTCGTCGTTTTGCGTTCGTCTTTTTGCGTCCGTCTTTTTGCGTCCGTCTTTTTGCGTCCGTCGTCTTTTTGCGTCCGTCGTCTTTTTGCGTCCGTCGCCTTTTTGCGTCCGTCGTCTTTTTGCGTCCGTCGTCTTTTTGCGTTCTTCGTCTTTATGCGTACGTCGTCTTTTTCCGTCTGTTGTCTTTTTGCGTCTGTCTTTTTACGTCCGTCGTCTTTTTTGCGTCCGTCGTCTTTTTGTGTCCGTCGTCTTTTTGCGTTCGTCCTCTTTTTGCGTCCGTCGTCTTTTTGCGTTCCTCGTCTTTTTGCGTTCGTCGTCTTTTTGCGTTCATCGTCTTTTTGTGTTCGTTGTCTTTTTGCGTTTGTCTTTTTGCATTTGTCTTTTTGTGTTCGTCGTCTTTTTGCGTTTGTCTTTTTGCGTTCGTTTTTCTGCGTCCGTCGTCTTTTTGCGTTCCTCGTCTTTTTGCGTTCGTCGTCTTTTTGCGTTCATCGTCTTTTTGTGTTCGTTGTCTTTTTGCGTTTGTCTTTTTGCATTTGTCTTTTTGTGTTCGTCGTCTTTTTGCGTTTGTCTTTTTGCGTTCGTTTTTCTGCGTCCGTCGTCTTTTTGCATCCGTCGTCTTTTTGCGTCCGTCGTCTTTTTGCGTCCGTCGTCTTTTTGCGTCCGTCGTCTTTTTGCGTCTGTCGTCTTTTTGCGTTCGTCGTCTTTTTTCGTTCGGCTTTTTTCGTCCGTCTTTTTGCGTCCGTCGTCTTTTTGCGTCCGTCGTCTTTTTGCGTTCATCGTCTTTTTGCGTTCGTCGTTTTGCGTCCGTCGTCTTTTTGCGTTCATCGTCTTTTTGCGTTCATCGTCTTTTCGCGTTCGTCGTTTTGCGTTCGTCTTTTTGCGTCCATCTTTTTGCGTCCGTCTTTTTGCGTCCGTCGTCTTTTTGCGTCCGTCGTCTTTTTGCGTCTGTTGTCTTTTTGCGTCTGTCTTTTTACGTCCGTCGTCTTTTTTGCGTCCGTCGTCTTTTTGTGTCCGTCGTCTTTTTGCGTTCGTTCTCTTTTTGCGTCCGTCATCTTTTTGCGTTCCTCGTCTTTTTGCGTTCCTCGTCTTTTTGCGTTCGTCGTCTTTTTGCGTTCGTCGTCTTTTTGTGTTCGTTGTCTTTTTGTGTTTGTCTTTTTGCGTTTGTCTTTTTGTGTTCGTCGTCTTTTTGCGTTTGTCTTTTTGCGTTCGTCGTTTTTCTGCGTCCGTCATCTTTTTGCATCCGTCGTCTTTTTGCGTCCGTCGTCTTTTTGCGTCCGTCGTCTTTTTGCGTCCGTCGTCTTTTTGCATCTGTCGTCTTTTTGCGTTCGTCGTCTTTTTTCGTTCGGCTTTTTTCGTCCGTCTTTTTGCGTCCGTCGTCTTTTTGCGTCCGTCATCTTTTTGCGTTCATCGTCTTTTTGCGTTCGTCGTTTTGCGTCCGTCGTCTTTTTGCGTTCATTGTCTTTTTGCGTTCATCGTCTTTTCGCGTTCGTCGTTTTGCGTTCGTCTTTTTGCGTCCATCTTTTTGCGTCCGTCTTTTTGCGTCCGTCGTCTTTTTGCATCTGTCGTCTTTTTGCGTTCGTCGTCTTTTTTCGTTCGGCTTTTTTCGTCCGTCTTTTTGCGTCCGTCGTCTTTTTGCGTCCGTCGTCTTTTTGCGTTCATCGTCTTTTTGCGTTCGTCGTTTTGCGTCCGTCGTCTTTTTGCGTTCATTGTCTTTTTGCGTTCATCGTCTTTTCGCGTTCGTCGTTTTGCGTTCGTCTTTTTGCGTCCATCTTTTTGCGTCCGTCTTTTTGCGTCCGTCGTCTTTTTGCGTCCGTCGTCTTTTTGCGTCTGTTGTCTTTTTGCGTCTGTCTTTTTACGTCCGTCGTCTTTTTTGCGTCCGTCGTCTTTTTGTGTCCGTCGTCTTTTTGCGTTCGTCCTCTTTTTGCGTCCGTCGTCTTTTTGCGTTCCTCGTCTTTTTGCGTTCGTCGTCTTTTTGCGTTCGTCGTCTTTTTGTGTTCGTTGTCTTTTTGTGTTTGTCTTTTTGCGTTTGTCTTTTTGTGTTCGTCGTCTTTTTGCGTTTGTCTTTTTGCGTTTATCGTTTTTCTGCGTCCGTCGTCTTTTTGCATCCGTCGTCTTTTTGCGTCCGTCGTCTTTTTGCGTCCGTCGTCTTTTTGCGTCCGTCGTCTTTTTGCATCTGTCGTCTTTTTGCGTTCGTCGTCTTTTTTCGTTCGGCTTTTTTCGTCCGTCTTTTTGCGTCCGTCGTCTTTTTGCGTCCGTCGTCTTTTTGCGTTCATCGTCTTTTTGCGTTCGTCGTTTTGCGTCCGTCGTCTTTTTGCGTTCATTGTCTTTTTGCGTTCATCGTCTTTTCGCGTTCGTCGTTTTGCGTTCGTCTTTTTGCGTCCATCTTTTTGCGTCCGTCTTTTTGCGTCCGTCGTCTTTTTGCATCTGTCGTCTTTTTGCGTTCGTCGTCTTTTTTCGTTCGGCTTTTTTCGTCCGTCTTTTTGCGTCCGTCGTCTTTTTGCGTCCGTCGTCTTTTTGCGTTCATCGTCTTTTTGCGTTCGTCGTTTTGCGTCCGTCGTCTTTTTGCGTTCATTGTCTTTTTGCGTTCATCGTCTTTTCGCGTTCGTCGTTTTGCGTTCGTCTTTTTGCGTCCATCTTTTTGCGTCCGTCTTTTTGCGTCCGTCGTCTTTTTGCGTCCGTCGTCTTTTTGCGTCTGTTGTCTTTTTGCGTCTGTCTTTTTACGTCCGTCGTCTTTTTTGCGTCCGTCGTCTTTTTGTGTCCGTCGTCTTTTTGCGTTCGTCCTCTTTTTGCGTCCGTCGTCTTTTTGCGTTCCTCGTCTTTTTGCGTTCGTCGTCTTTTTGCGTTCGTCGTCTTTTTGTGTTCGTTGTCTTTTTGTGTTTGTCTTTTTGCGTTTGTCTTTTTGTGTTCGTCGTCTTTTTGCGTTTGTCTTTTTGCGTTCATCGTTTTTCTGCGTCCGTCTTTTTTTTGCATCCGTCGTCTTTTTGCGTCCGTCGTCTTTTTGCGTCCGTCGTCTTTTTGCGTCCGTCGTCTTTTTGCGTCTGTCGTCTTTTTGCGTTCGTCGTCTTTTTTCGTTCGTCTTTTTTCGTCCGTCTTTTTGCGTCCGTCGTCATTTTGTGTCCGTCGTCTTTTTGCGTTCATCGTCTTTTTGCGTTCGTCTTTTTGCGTCCGTCGTCTTTTTGCGTTCATCGTCTTTTTGCATTCATCGTCTTTTTGCGTTCGTCGTTTTGCGTTCGTCTTTTTGCGTCCGTCTTTTTGCGTCCGTCTTTTTGCGTCCGTCGTCTTTTTGCGTCCGTCGTCTTTTTGTGTCCGTCGTCTTTTTGCGCCCGTCGTCTTTCTGCGCCCGTCGTCTTTTTGCGCCCGTCGTCTTTTTGCGCCCGTCGTCTTTTTGCGCCCGTCCTCATTTTGCGCCCGTCGTCTTTTTGCGCCCGTCCTCTTTTTGCGCCCGTCCTCTTTTTGCACCCGTCCTCTTTTTGCGCCCTTACTCTTTTTGCGTCCGTCCTCTTTTTGCGTCCGTCCTCTTTTTGCGTCCGTCGCCTTTTTGCGTCCGTCGTCTTTTTGCGTTCTTCGTCTTTATGCGTACGTTGTCTTTTTCCGTCTGTTGTCTTTTTGCGTTTGTCGTCTTTTTGCGTCTGTCTTTTTGCGTCCGTCGTCTTTTTTGCGTCCGTCGACTTTTTTGCGTCCGTCGTCTTTTTGTGTCCGTTCTCTTTTTGCGTTCGTCCTCTTTTTGCATCCGTCGTCTTTTTACGTCCATCGTCTTTTTGCTTTCATCGTCTTTTTGCATTCGTCTTTTTTCATCCGTGGTCTTTTTGCGTACGTTGTCTTTTTGCGTTCCTCGTCTTTTTGCGTTCGTCGTCTTTTTGCGTTCGTCGTCTTTTTGTGTTCGTCGTCTTTTTGCGTTTGTCTTTTTGTGTTCGTTGTCTTTTTGCGTTTGTCTTTTTGCGTTCGTCATTTTTCTGCGTCCGTCGTCTTTTTGTGTCCGTCGTCTTTTTGCACCCATCGTCTTTTTGCGTCAGTTGTCTTTTTGCGTCCGTCGTCTTTTTGCGTCCGTCGTCTTTTTGCGTCCGTCGTCTTTTTGCTTCCATCGTCTTTTTGCGTCCGTCATCTTTTTGCGTTCGTCCTCTTTTTGCGTCCGTCGTCTTTTTGCGTTCTTCGTCTTTATGCGTACGTTGTCTTTTTCCGTCTGTTGTCTTTTTGCGTTCGTCCTCTTTTTGCGTCCGTCGTCTTTTTGCGTCCGTCGTCTTTTTGCTTTCATCGTCTTTTTGCATTCGTCTTTTTGCGTCCGTCGTCTTTTTGAGTGCGTTGTCTTTTTGCGTTCCTCGTCTTTTTGCGTTCCTCGTCTTTTTGCGTTCGTCGTCTTTTTGTGTTCGTCGTCTTTTTGCGTTTGTCTTTTTGTGTTCGTTGTCTTTTTGCGTTTGTCTTTTTGCGTTCGTCATTTTTCTGCGTCCGTCGTCTTTTTGTGTCCGTCGTCTTTTTGCACCCATCGTCTTTTTGCGTCAGTTGTCTTTTTGCGTCCGTCGTCTTTTTGCGTCCGTCGTCTTTTTGCGTCCGTCGTCTTTTTGCTTCCATCGTCTTTTTGCGTCCGTCATCTTTTTGCGTTCGTCCTCTTTTTGCGTCCGTCGTCTTTTTGCGTTCTTCGTCTTTATGCGTACGTTGTCTTTTTCCGTCTGTTGTCTTTTTGCGTTCGTCCTCTTTTTGCGTCCGTCGTCTTTTTGCGTCCGTCGTCTTTTTGCTTTCATCGTCTTTTTGCATTCGTCTTTTTGCGTCCGTCGTCTTTTTGAGTGCGTTGTCTTTTTGCGTTCCTCGTCTTTTTGCGTTCCTCGTCTTTTTGCGTTCGTCGTCTTTTTGTGTTTGTCGTCTTTTTGCGTTTGTCTTTTTGTGTTCGTCGTCTTTTTGCGTTTGTCTTTTAGCGTTCGTCATTTTCTGCGTCCGTCGTCTTTTTGCGTCCGTCGTCTTTTTGCGTCCGTCGTCTTTTTGCGTTCTTCGTCTTTATGCGTACATTGTCTTTTTCCGCCTGTCATCTTTTTGCGTTAGTCGTCTTTTTGCGTTCGTCGTCTTTTTTGTGTCCGTCGTCTTTTTGTGTCCGTTGTCTTTTTGCGTTCGTCCTCTTTTTGCGTCCGTCGTCTTTTTGCATCCGTCGTCTTTTTGCTTTCATCATCTTTTTGCATTCGTCTTATTGCGTCCGTCGTCTTTTTGCGTACGTTGTCTTTTTGCGTTCCTCGTCTTTTTGCGTTCCTCGTCTTTTTGCGTTCGTCGTCTTTTTGTGTTCATCGTCTTTTTGCGTTTGTCTTTTTGTGTTCGTCGTCTTTTTGCGTTTTTCCTCTTTTTGCGTCCGTCGTCTTTTTGCGTCCGTCGTCTTTTTGCGTTCTTCGTCTTTATGCGTACGTTGTCTTTTTCCGTCTGTTGTCTTTTTGCGTTTGTCGTCTTTTTGCGTCTGTCTTTTTGCGTCCGTCGTCTTTTTTGCGTCCGTCGTCTTTTTTGCGTCCGTCGTCTTTTTGTGTCCGTTCTCTTTTTGCGTTCGTCCTCTTTTTGCGTCCGTCGTCTTTTTACGTCCGTCGTCTTTTTGCTTTCATCGTCTTTTTGCATTCGTCTTTTTGCATCCGTGGTCTTTTTGCGTACGTTGTCTTTTTGCGTTCCTCGTCTTTTTGCGTTCGTCGTCTTTTTGCGTTCGTCGTCTTTTTGTGTTCGTCGTCTTTTTGCGTTTGTCTTTTTGTGTTCGTCGTCTTTTTGCGTTTGTCTTTTTGCGTTCGTCATTTTTCTGCGTCCGTCGTCTTTTTGTGTCCGTCGTCTTTTTGCGCCCATCGTCTTTTTGCGTCAGTTGTCTTTTTGCGTCCGTCGTCTTTTTGCGTCCGTCGTCTTTTTGCGTCCGTCGTCTTTTTGCTTCCGTCGTCTTTTTGCGTCCGTCATCTTTTTGCGTTCGTCCTCTTTTTGCGTCCGTCGTCTTTTTGCGTTCTTCGTCTTTATGCGTACGTTGTCTTTTTCCGTCTGTTGTCTTTTTGCGTTTGTCGTCTTTTTGCGCCCGCCGTCTTTTTGTGTCCGTTGTCTTTTTGCGTTCGTCCTCTTTTTGCGTCCGTCGTCTTTTTGCGTCCGTCGTCTTTTTGCTTTCATCGTCTTTTTGCATTCGTCTTTTTGCGTTCCTCGTCTTTTTGCGTTCGTCGTCTTTTTGTGTTTGTCGTCTTTTTGCGTTTGTCTTTTTGTGTTCGTCGTCTTTTTGCGTTTGTCTTTTTGCGTTCGTCATTTTCTGCGTCCGTCGTCTTTTTGCGTCCGTCGTCTTTTTGCGTCTGTCGTCTTTTTGCGTTCTTCGTCTTTTTGCGTTCTTCGTCTTTTTCTGTCTGTCATCTTTTTGCGTTTGTCGTCTTTTTGCGTTCGTCGTCTTTTTTGTGTCCGTCGTCTTTTTGTGTCCGTTGTCTTTTTGCGTTCGTCCTCTTTTTGCGTCCGTCGTCTTTTTGCGTCCGTCGTCTTTTTGCTTTCATCGTCTTTTTGCATTCGTCTTATTGCGTCCGTCGTCTTTTTGCGTACGTTGTCTTTTTGCGTTCCTCGTCTTTTTGCGTTCCTCGTCTTTTTGCGTTCGTCGTCTTTTTGTGTTCGTCGTCTTTTTGCGTTTGTCTTTTTGTGTTCGTCGTCTTTTTGCGTTTGTCTTTTTGCATTCGTCATTTTTCTGCGTCCGTCGTCTTTTTGTGTCCGTCGTCTTTGTGCGCCCATCGTCTTTTTGCGTCAGTCGTCTTTTTGCGTCCTTCGTCTTTTTGCGTCCGTCGTCTTTTTGCGTCCGTCGTCTTTTTGCGTCCGTCGTCTTTTTGCGTCCGTCGTCTTTTTGCGTCCGTCGTCTTTTTGCGTCCGTCGTCTTTTTGCGTCCGTCCTCTTTTTGCGTCCGTCATCTTTTTGCGTTCTTCGTCTTTATGCGTACGTTGTCTTTTTCCGTCTGATGTCTTTTTGCGTTTGTCGTCTTTTTGCATCTGTCTTTTGCGTCCGTCGTATTTTTTGCGCCCGTCGTCTTTTTGTGTCCGTTGTCTTTTTGCGTTCGTCCTCTTTTTGCGTTCGTCGTCTTTTTGCGTCCGTCGTCTTTTTGCTTTCATCGTCTTTTTGCATTCGTCTTTTTGCGTCCGTCGTCTTTTTGCGTACGTTGTCTTTTTGCGTTCCTCGTCTTTTTGCGTTCGTCGTCTTTTTGCGTTCGTCGTCTTTTTGCGTTCGTCGTCTTTTTGTGTTCGTCGTCTTTTTGCGTTTGTCTTTTTGTGTTCGTAGTCTTTTTGCGTTTGTCTTTTTGCGTTCGTCATTTTCTGCGTCCGTCGTCTTTTTGCGTCCGTCGTCTTTTTCCGTCCGTCATCTTTTTGCGTTTGTCGTCTTTTTGCGTTCGTCGCCTTTTTTGTCTGTCTTTTTGTGTCCGTAGTCTTTTTGCATTCGTCGTCTTTTTTTGCATTCATCGTCTTTTTTGCGTTTGTCTTTTTGCGTCCGTCGTCTTTTTGCGTGCGTTGTGTTTTTGCGTTCCTCGTCTTTTTGCGTTCCTCGTCTTTTTGCGTTCCTCGTCTTTTTGTGTTCGTCGTCTTTTTGCGTTTGTCTTTTTGTGTTCGTCGACTTTTTGCGTTTGTCTTTTTGCGTTCGTCATTTTCTGCGTCCGTCGTCTTTTTGCGTCCGTCGTCTTTTTACGTCCGTCGTCTTTTTGCTTTGTTTGTCTTTATGCGTACGTTGTCTTTTTCCGTCTGTCATCTTTTTGCGTTTGTCGTCTTTTTGCGTTCGTCGTCTTTTTGCTTTCATCATCTTTTTGCATTCGTCTTATTGCGTCCGTCGTCTTTTTGCGTTTGTCTTTTTGTGTTTGTCGTCTTTTTGCGTTTGCCTTTTTGCGTTCATCATTTTTCTGCGTCCGTCGTCTTTTTGTGTCCGTCGTCTTTGTGCGCCCATCGTCTTTTTGCGTCAGTCGTCTTTTTGCGTCCTTCGTCTTTTTGCGTCCGTCGTCTTTTTGCGTCCGTCGTCTTTTTGCGTCCGTCCTCTTTTTGCGTCCGTCGTCTTTTTGCGTCCGTCGTCTTTTTTCGTCCGTCGTCTTTTTGCGTCCGTCCTCTTTTTGCGTCCGTCGTCTTTTTGCGTCCGTCCTCTTTTTGCGTCCGTCGTCTTTTTGCGTTCTTCGTCTTTATGTGTACGTTGTCTTTTTCCGTCTGTTGTCTTTTTGCGTTTGTCGTCTTTTTGCATCTGTCTTTTGCGTCCGTCGTATTTTTTGCGCCCGTCGTCTTTTTGCGTCCATCGTCTTTTTGCGTCCGTCATCTTTTTGCGTTCATCGTCTTTTTGCGTTCGTCGTCTTTTTGCGTTTGTTGTCTTTTTGCGTTCGTCGTCTTTTTGCGTTCGTCTTTTGCGTCCGTCTTTTTGCGTCCGTCGTCTTTTTGCGTCCGTCGTCTTTTTGCTTTCATCGTCTTTTTGCATTCGTCTTTTTGCGTCCGTCGTCTTTTTGCGTACGTTGTCTTTTTGTGTTCCTCGTCTTTTTGCGCTCATCGTCTTTTTGCGTTCGTCGTCTTTTTGCGTTTGTCTTTTTGTGTTCGTCGTCTTTTTGCGTTTGTCTTTTTGCGTTCGTCATTTTTCTGCGTCCGTCGTCTTTTTGCATCCGTCGTCTTTTTGCGTCCTTCATCTTTTTGCGTCCTTCATCTTTTTGCGTCCGTCGTCTTTTTGCGTCCGTCGTCTTTCTGCGTTAATCGTCTTTTTGCGTCCGTCGTCTTTTTGCGTCCATCGTCTTTTTGCGTCCGTCTTTTTGCGTCCGTCATCTTTTTGCGTCCGTCGTCTTTTTGCGTCCGTCGTCTTTTTGAGTCCGTCGTCTTTTTGCGTTCCTCGTCTTTTTGCGTCCATCGTCTTTTTGCGTTCATCGTCTTTTTGCGTTCGTCATCTTTTTACGTTTGTCTTTTTGCGTTCGTCATTTTTCTGCATCCGTCGTCTTTTTTGCGTCCGTCGTCTTTTTTGCGTCCGTCGTCTTTTTGTGTCCGTTCTCTTTTTGCGTTCGTCCTCTTTTTGCGTCCGTCGTCTTTTTACGTCCGTCGTCTTTTTGCTTTCATCGTCTTTTTGCATTCGTCTTTTTGCATCCGTGGTCTTTTTGCGTACGTTGTCTTTTTGCGTTCCTCGTCTTTTTGCGTTCGTCGTCTTTTTGCGTTCGTCGTCTTTTTGTGTTCGTCGTCTTTTTGCGTTTGTCTTTTTGTGTTCGTCGTCTTTTTGCGTTTGTCTTTTTGCGTTCGTCATTTTTCTGCGTCCGTCGTCTTTTTGTGTCCGTCGTCTTTTTGCGTCCGTCGTCTTTTTGCATTCGGCGTCTTTTTGCGTTCGTCGTCTTTTTTCGTTCGTCTTTTTGCGTCCGTCTTTTTGCGTTCCTCGTCTTTTTGCGTTCGTCTTTTTGCGTCCATCGTCTTTTTGCGTCCGTCGTCTTTTTGCGTTCATCGTCTTTTTGCGTTCGTCTTTTTGTGTTCGTCTTTTTGCGTCCGTCGTCTTTTTGCGTCCGTCGTCTTTTTGCGTTCGTCGTCTTTTTGCGTTCGTCGTCTTTTTGCGTTCGTCGTCTTTTTCGTCCGTCTTTTTGCGTCCGTCGTCTTTTTGCGTCCGTCGTCTTTTTGTGTCCATCGTCTTTTTGCGTTCATCGTCTTTTTGCGTTCGTCATCTTTTTGCGTTTGTCTTTTTGCGTTCGTCATTTTTCTGCGTCCGTCGTCTTTTTGCGTTCGTCGTCTTTTTCGTCTGTCTTTTTGCGTCCGTCGTCTTTTTGCGTCCGTCGTCTTTTTGTGTCCATCGTCTTTTTGTGTTCATCGTCTTTTTGTGTTCGTCATCTTTTTGCGTTTGTCTTTTTGCGTTCGTCATTTTTCTGCGTCCGTCGTCTTTTTGCGTCCGTCGTCTTTTTGCGTCCGTCGTCTTTTTGCGTCTTTTTGCGTCCGTCGTCTTTTTGCGTCAGTCGTCTTTTTGCGTTCATCGTCTTTTTGCGTTCGTCGTCTTTTTGCGTTCGTCGTCTTTTTGCGTTCCTCGTCTTTTTGCGTTCGTCTTTTTGCGTCCATCGTCTTTTTGCGTCCGTCGTCTTTTTGCGTTCATCGTCTTTTTGCGTTCGTCGTCTTTTTGCGTTCGTTGTCTTGTTGCGTTCGTCGTCTTTTTGCGTTCGTCTTTTTCGTCCGTCTTTTTGCGTCCGTCGTCTTTTTGCGTCCGTCGTCTTTTTGCTTTCATCGTCTTTTTGCATTCGTCTTTTTGCGCCCGTCGTCTTTTTGCGTACGTTGACTTTTTGCGTCCGTCGTCTTTTTGCGTCCGTCGTCTTTCTGCGTTCATCGTCTTTTTGTGTTCGTCTTTTTGCGTCCGTCGTCTTTTTGCGTCCATCTTTTTGCGTCCGTCGTCTCTTTGCGTCCATCGTCTTTTTGCGTTCGTCGTCTTTTTGCGTTTGTCGTCTTTTTGCGTTCGTCTTTTTGCGTTCGTCTTTTTGCGTCCATCTTTTTACGTCCGTCGTCTTTTTGCGTCCGTTGTCTTTTTGCGTCCGTCGTCTTTTTGAGTTCGTCGTCTTTTTGTGTTGGTCGTCTTTTTGCGTTTGTCTTTTTACGTTCGTCATTTTTCTGCGTCCGTCGTCTTTTTGCGTCCGTCGTCTTTTTGCGTCCGTCGTCTTTTTGCGTTCATCGTCTTTCTGCGTTCGTTGTCTTTTTTCGTTCGTCTTTTTGCGTCCGTCTTTTTGCGTCCGTCGTCTTTTTGCGTCCGTCGTCTTTTTGCGTCCGTCGTCTTTTTGCATTCCTCGTCTTTTTGCATCCGTCGTCTTTTTGCGTCAGTCGTCTTTTTGCGTTCATCGTCTTTTTGCGTTCGTCATTTTTCTGCGTCCGTCGTCTTTTTGCGTCCGTCGTCTTTTTGCGTCCGTCATCTTTTTGCATTCGGCGTCTTTTTGCGTTCGTCGTCTTTTTTCGTTCGTCTTTTTGCGTCCGTCTTTTTGCGTTCCTCGTCTTTTTGCGTTCGTCTTTTTGCGTCCATCGTCTTTTTGCGTCCGTCGTCTTTTTGCGTTCATCGTCTTTTTGCGTTCGTCTTTTTGTGTTCGTCTTTTTGCGTCCGTCGTCTTTTTGCGTCCGTCGTCTTTTTGCGTTCGTCGTCTTTTTGCGTTCGTCGTCTTTTTGTGTTCGTCGTCTTTTTCGTCCGTCTTTTTGCGTCCGTCGTCTTTTTGCGTCCGTCGTCTTTTTGCGTCCATCGTCTTTTTGCGTTCATCGTCTTTTTGCGTTCGTCATCTTTTTGCGTTTGTCTTTTTGCGTTCGTCATTTTTCTGCGTCCGTCGTCTTTTTGCGTTCGTCGTCTTTTTCGTCCGTCTTTTTGCGTCCGTCGTCTTTTTGCGTCCGTCGTCTTTTTGTGTCCATCGTCTTTTTGCGTTCATCGTCTTTTTGCGTTTGTCATCTTTTTGCGTCTGTCTTTTTGCGTTCGTCATTTTTCTGCGTCCGTCGTCTTTTTGCGTCCGTCGTCTTTTTGCGTCCGTCGTCTTTTTGCGTCTTTTTGCGTCCGTCGTCTTTTTGCGTCAGTCGTCTTTTTGCGTTCATCGTCTTTTTGCGTTCGTCGTCTTTTTGCGTTCGTCGTCTTTTTGCGTTCCTCGTCTTTTTGCGTTCGTCTTTTTGCGTCCATCGTCTTTTTGCGTCCGTCGTCTTTTTGCGTTCATCGTCTTTTTCCGTTCGTCGTCTTTTTGCGTTCGTTGTCTTGTTGCGTTCGTCGTCTTTTTGCGTTCGTCTTTTTCGTCCGTCTTTTTGCGTCCGTCGTCTTTTTGCGTCCGTCGTCTTTTTGCTTTCATCGTCTTTTTGCATTCGTCTTTTTGCGCCCGTCGTCTTTTTGCGTACGTTGACTTTTTGCGTACGTCGTCTTTTTGCGTCCGTCGTCTTTCTGCGTTCATCGTCTTTTTGTGTTCGTCTTTTTGCGTCCGTCGTCTTTTTGCGTCCATCTTTTTGCGTCCGTCGTCTCTTTGCGTCCATCGTCTTTTTGCGTTCGTCGTCTTTTTGCGTTTGTCGTCTTTTTGCGTTCGTCTTTTTGCGTTCGTCTTTTTGCGTCCATCTTTTTACGTCCGTCGTCTTTTTGCGTCCGTCGTCTTTTTGCGTCCGTCGTCTTTTTGAGTTTGTCGTCTTTTTGTGTTGGTCGTCTTTTTGAGTTCGTCGTCTTTTTGTGTTGGTCGTCTTTTTGCGTTTGTCTTTTTACGTTCGTCATTTTTCTGCGTCCGTGGTCTTTTTGCGTCCGTCGTCTTTTTGCGTCCGTCGTCTTTTTGCGTTCATCGTCTTTCTGCGTTCGTTGTCTTTTTTCGTTCGTCTTTTTGCGTCCGTCTTTTTGCGTCCGTCGTCTTTTTGCGTCCGTCGTCTTTTTGCGTCCGTCGTCTTTTTGCGTTCCTCGTCTTTTTGCATCCGTCGTCTTTTTGCGTTCCTCGTCTTTTTGCATCCGTCGTCTTTTTGCGTCAGTCGTCTTTTTGCGTTCATCGTCTTTTTGCGTTCATCGTCTTTTTGCGTTCGTCGTCTTTTTGCGTTCGTCGTCTTTTTGCGTTTGTTGTCTTTTTGCGTTCGTCTTTTTCGTCCGTCTTTTTGCGTTCGTCGTCTTTTTGCGTTCGTCGTCTTTTTGCGTTCCTCGTCTTTTTGCGTTCGTCTTTTTGCGTCCATCGTCTTTTTGCGTCCGTCGTCTTTTTGCGTTCATCGTCTTTTTCCGTTCGTCGTCTTTTTGCGTTCGTTGTCTTGTTGCGTTCGTCGTCTTTTTGCGTTCGTCTTTTTCGTCCGTCTTTTTGCGTCCGTCGTCTTTTTGCGTCCGTCGTCTTTTTGCTTTCATCGTCTTTTTGCATTCGTCTTTTTGCGCCCGTCGTCTTTTTGCGTACGTTGACTTTTTGCGTACGTCGTCTTTTTGCGTCCGTCGTCTTTCTGCGTTCATCGTCTTTTTGTGTTCGTCTTTTTGCGTCCGTCGTCTTTTTGCGTCCATCTTTTTGCGTCCGTCGTCTCTTTGCGTCCATCGTCTTTTTGCGTTCGTCGTCTTTTTGCGTTTGTCGTCTTTTTGCGTTCGTCTTTTTGCGTTCGTCTTTTTGCGTCCATCTTTTTACGTCCGTCGTCTTTTTGCGTCCGTCGTCTTTTTGCGTCCGTCGTCTTTTTGAGTTCGTCGTCTTTTTGTGTTGGTCGTCTTTTTGCGTTTGTCTTTTTACGTTCGTCATTTTTCTGCGTCCGTCGTCTTTTTGCGTCCGTCGTCTTTTTGCGTCCGTCGTCTTTTTGCGTTCATCGTCTTTCTGCGTTCGTTGTCTTTTTTCGTTCGTCTTTTTGCGTCCGTCTTTTTGCGTCCGTCGTCTTTTTGCGTCCGTCGTCTTTTTGCGTCCGTCGTCTTTTTGCGTTCCTCGTCTTTTTGCATCCGTCGTCTTTTTGCGTTCCTCGTCTTTTTGCATCCGTCGTCTTTTTGCGTCAGTCGTCTTTTTGCGTTCATCGTCTTTTTGCGTTCATCGTCTTTTTGCGTTCGTCGTCTTTTTGCGTTCGTCGTCTTTTTGCGTTTGTTGTCTTTTTGCGTTCGTCTTTTTCGTCCGTCTTTTTGCGTCCGTCGTCTTTTTGCATCCGTCGTCTTTTTGCGTCCGTCGTCTTTTTGCGTCCGTCGTCTTTTTGCGTCCGTCGTCTTTTTGCGTCCGTCGTCTTTTTGCGTCCGTCGTCTTTTTGCGTCCGTCGTCTTTTTGCGTCCGTCGTCTTTTTGCGTCCGTCGTCTTTTTGCGTCAGTCGTCTTTTTGCGTCCGTCGTCTTTTTGCGTCCGTCGTCTTTTTGCGTCCGTCGTCTTGTTGCGTCCGTCGTCTTGTTGCGTTCGTTGTCTTGTTGCGTTCGTCGTCTTTTTGCGTTCGTCGTCTTTTTGCGTTCGTCGTCTTTTTCGTCCGTCTTTTTGCGTCTGTAGTCTTTTTGCGTCCGTCGTCTTTTTGCATCCATCGTCTTTTTGCGTTCATCGTCTTTTTGCGTTCGTCATCTTTTTGCGTTTGTCTTTTTGCGTTCGTCATTTTTCTGCGTCCGTCGTCTTTTTGCGTCCGTCGTCTTTTTGCGTCCGTCGTCTTTTTGCATTCGGCGTCTTTTTGCGTTCGTCGTCTTTTTTCGTTCGTCTTTTTGCGTCCGTCTTTTTGCGTTCCTCGTCTTTTTGCGTTCGTCTTTTTGCGTCCATCGTCTTTTTGCGTCCGTCGTCTTTTTGCGTTCATCGTCTTTTTGCGTTCGTCTTTTTGTGTTCGTCTTTTTGCGTCCGTCGTCTTTTTGCGTCCGTCGTCTTTTTGCGTTCGTCGTCTTTTTGCGTTCGTCGTCTTTTTGCGTTCGTCGTCTTTTTCGTCCGTCTTTTTGCGTCCGTCGTCTTTTTGCGTCCGTCGTCTTTTTGTGTCCATCGTCTTTTTGCGTTCATCGTCTTTTTGCGTTCGTCATCTTTTTGCGTTTGTCTTTTTGCGTTCGTCATTTTTCTGCGTCCGTCGTCTTTTTGCGTCCGTCGTCTTTTTGCGTCCGTCGTCTTTTTGCATTCGTCGTCTTTTTGCGTTCGTCGTCTTTTTTCGTTCGTCTTTTTGCGTCCGTCTTTTTGCGTCCGTCGTCTTTTTGCGTCGGTCGTCTTTTTACGTTCCTCGTCTTTTTGCGATCGTCTTTTTGCGTCCATCGTCTTTCTGCGTCCGTCGTCTTTTTGCGTTCATCGTCTTTTTGCGTCCGTCGTCTTTTTGCGTTCGTTGTCTTTTTGCGTTCGTCGTCTTTTTGCGTTCGTCTTTTTCGTCCGTCTTTTTGCGTCCGTCGTCTTTTTGCGTCCGTCGTCTTTTTGCTTTCATCGTCTTTTTGCATTCGTCTTTTTGCGTCCGTCGTCTTTTTGCGTACGTTGACTTTTTGCGTTCCTCGTCTTTTTGCGTTCATCGTCTTTTTGCGTCCGTCATCTTTTTGCGTTGGTCGTCTTTTTGCGTTTGTCTTTTTACGTTCGTCATTTTTCTGCGTCCGTCGTCTTTTTGCGTCCGTCGTCTTTTTGCGTTCATCGTCTTTCTGCGTTCGTTGTCTTTTTTCGTTCGTCTTTTTGCGTCCGCTTATTTCGTCCGTCGTCTTTTTGCGTCCGTCGTCTTTTTGCGTCCGTCGTCTTTTTGCGTTCCTCGTCTTTTTGCGTCCGTCGTCTTTTTGCGTCAGTCGTCTTTTTGCGTTCATCGTCTTTTTGCGTTCGTCGTCTTTTTGCGTCCATCTTCTTTTTGCGTGCATCGTCTTTTTGCGTCCGTCGTCTTTTTGCGTCCGTCGTCTTTTTGCGTCCGTCGTCTTTTTGCGTTCGTCGTCTTTTTGCGTTTGTCTTTTTGCGTGCGTCATTTTTCTGCGTCCGTCGTCTTTTTGCGTCCGTCGTCTTTTTGCGTCCGTCGTCTTTTTGCGTCCGTCGTCTTTTTGCGTCTGTCGTCTTTTTACGTTCCTCGTCTTTTTGCGTTCATCGTCTTTTTGCGTCCGTCATCTTTTTGCGTTTGTCTTTTTGCGTTCGTCATTTTTCTGCGTCCGTCGTCTTTTTGCGTCCGTCGTCTTTTTGCGTCCGTCGTCTTTTTGCATTCGTCGTCTTTTTGCGTTCGTCGTCTTTTTTCGTTCGTCTTTTTGCGTCCGTCTTTTTGCATTCCTCGTCTTTTTGCGTTCGTCTTTTTGCGTCCATCGTCTTTTTGCGTCCGTCGTCTTTTTGCGTTCATCGTCTTTTTGCGTTCGTCGTCTTTTTGCGTTCGTTGTCTTTTTGCGTTCATCGTCTTTTTGCGTTCGTCTTTTTCGTCCGTCTTTTTGCGTCCGTCGTCTTTTTGCGTCTGTCGTCTTTTTTGCGTTCGTCGTCTTTTTGCGTTCGTCGTCTTTTTGCGTTCGTCGTCTTTTTCGTCCGTCTTTTTGCGTCCGTCGTCTTTTTGCGTCCGTCGTCTTTTTGCGTTCCTTGTCTTTTTGCGTCCGTCGTCTTTTTGCGTCAGTCGTCTTTTTGCGTTCATCGTCTTTTTGCGTTCGTCGTCTTTTTGCGTTTGTCGTCTTTTTGCGTTCGTCTTTTTCGTCCGCCTTTTTGCGTCCGTCGTCTTTTTGCGTCCGTCGTCTTTTTGCGTCCGTCGTCTTTTTGCGTCCGTCGTCTTTTTGCGTCCGTCGTCTTTTTGCGTTCGTCGTCTTTTTGCGTCCGTCGTCTTTTTGCGTCCGTCGTCATTTTGCGTTCGTCATCTTTTTGCGTTTGTCTTTTTACGTTCGTCATTTTTCTGCGTCCGTCGTCTTTTTGCGTCCGTCATCTTTTTGCGTCCGTCGTCTTTTTGCGTTCGTCGTCTTTTTGCGTTCGTCGTCTTTTTTCGTTCGTCTTTTTGCGTCCGTCTTTTTGCGTCCGTCGTTTTTTTGCGTCCGTCGTCTTTTTGCATTCCTCGTCTTTTTGCGTCCCTCGTCTTTTTGCGTCCGTCGTCTTTTTGCGTCCGTCGTCTTTTTGCGTTCGTCGTCTTTTTGCGTCCGTCGTCTTGTTGCGTCCGTCGTCTTTTTGCGTCCGTCGTCTTTTTGCGTCCGTCGTCTTTTTGCGTCCGTCGTCTTTTTGCGTCCGTCGTCTTTTTGCGTCCGTCGTCTTTTTGCGTCCGTCGTCTTTTTGCGTCCGTCGTCATTTTGCGTTCGTCATCTTTTTGCGTTTGTCTTTTTACGTTCGTCATTTTTCTGCGTCCGTCGTCTTTTTGCGTCCGTCATCTTTTTGCGTCCGTCGTCTTTTTGCGTTCGTCGTCTTTTTGCGTTCGTCGTCTTTTTTCGTTCGTCTTTTTGCGTCCGTCGTCTTTTTGCGTCCGTCTTTTTGCATTCCTCGTCTTTTTGCGTTCGTCTTTTTGCGTCCATCGTCTTTTTGCGTCCGTCGTCTTTTTGCGTTCATCGTCTTTTTGCGTTCGTCGTCTTTTTGCGTTCGTTGTCTTTTTGCGTTCATCGTCTTTTTGCGTTCGTCTTTTTCGTCCGTCTTTTTGCGTCCGTCGTCTTTTTGCGTCTGTCGTCTTTTTTGCGTTCGTCGTCTTTTTGCGTTCGTCGTCTTTTTGCGTTCGTCGTCTTTTTCGTCCGTCTTTTTGCGTCCGTCGTCTTTTTGCGTCCGTCGTCTTTTTGCGTTCCTTGTCTTTTTGCGTCCGTCGTCTTTTTGCGTCAGTCGTCTTTTTGCGTTCATCGTCTTTTTGCGTTCGTCGTCTTTTTGCGTTTGTCGTCTTTTTGCGTTCGTCTTTTTCGTCCGTCTTTTTGCGTCCGTCGTCTTTTTGCGTCCGTCGTCTTTTTGCGTCCGTCGTCTTTTTGCGTCCGTCGTCTTTTTGCGTCCGTCGTCTTTTTGCGTCCGTCGTCTTTTTGCGTCCGTCGTCTTTTTGCGTCCGTCGTCATTTTGCGTTCGTCATCTTTTTGCGTTTGTCTTTTTACGTTCGTCATTTTTCTGCGTCCGTCGTCTTTTTGCGTCCGTCATCTTTTTGCGTCCGTCGTCTTTTTGCGTTCGTCGTCTTTTTGCGTTCGTCGTCTTTTTTCGTTCGTCTTTTTGCGTCCGTCTTTTTGCGTCCGTCGTTTTTTTGCGTCCGTCGTCTTTTTGCATTCCTCGTCTTTTTGCGTCCCTCGTCTTTTTGCGTCCGTCGTCTTTTTGCGTCCGTCGTCTTTTTGCGTTCGTCGTCTTTTTGCGTCCGTCGTCTTGTTGCGTCCGTCGTCTTTTTGCGTCCGTCGTCTTTTTGCGTCCGTCGTCTTTTTGCGTCCGTCGTCTTTTTGCGTCCGTCGTCTTTTTGCGTCCGTCGTCTTTTTGCGTCCGTCGTCATTTTGCGTTCGTCATCTTTTTGCGTTTGTCTTTTTACGTTCGTCATTTTTCTGCGTCCGTCGTCTTTTTGCGTCCGTCATCTTTTTGCGTCCGTCGTCTTTTTGCGTTCGTCGTCTTTTTGCGTTCGTCGTCTTTTTTCGTTCGTCTTTTTGCGTCCGTCTTTTTGCGTCCGTCGTTTTTTTGCGTCCGTCGTCTTTTTGCATTCCTCGTCTTTTTGCGTCCCTCGTCTTTTTGCGTCCGTCGTCTTTTTGCGTCCGTCGTCTTTTTGCGTCCGTCGTCTTTTTGCGTCCGTCGTCTTGTTGCGTTCGTCGTCTTGTTGCGTTCGTCGTCTTGTTGCGTTCGTCGTCTTGTTGCGTTCGTCGTCTTTTTGCGTTCGTCGTCTTTTTGCGTTCGTCGTCTTTTTCGTCCGTCTTTTTGCGTCCGTCGTCTTTTTGCGTCCGTCGTCTTTTTGCATCCATCGTCTTTTTGCGTTCATCGTCTTTTTGCGTTCGTCATCTTTTTGCGTTTGTCTTTTTGCGTTCGTCATTTTTCTGCGTCCGTCGTCTTTTTGCGTCCGTCGTCTTTTTGCGTCCGTCGTCTTTTTGCATTCGTCGTCTTTTTGCGTTCGTCGTCTTTTTTCGTTCGTCTTTTTGCGTCCGTCTTTTTGCGTTCCTCGTCTTTTTGCGTTCGTCTTTTTGCGCCCATCGTCTTTTTGCGTCCGTCGTCTTTTTGCTTTCATCGTCTTTTTGCGTTCGTCGTCTTTTTGCGTTCGTTGTCTTTTTGCGTTCATCGTCTTTTTGCGTTCGTCTTTTTGTGTTCGTCTTTTTGCGTCCGTCGTCTTTTTGCGTCCGTCGTCTTTTTGCGTTCGTCGTCTTTTTGCGTTCGTCGTCTTTTTGCGTTCGTCGTCTTTTTCGTCCGTCTTTTTGCGTCCGTCGTCTTTTTGCGTCCGTCGTCTTTTTGTGTCCATCGTCTTTTTGCGTTCATCGTCTTTTTGCGTTCGTCATCTTTTTGCGTTTGTCTTTTTGCGTTCGTCATTTTTCTGCGTCCGTCGTCTTTTTGCGTCCGTCGTCTTTTTGCGTCCGTCGTCTTTTTGCATTCGTCGTCTTTTTGCGTTCGTCGTCTTTTTTCGTTCGTCTTTTTGCGTCCGTCTTTTTGCGTCCGTCGTCTTTTTGCGTCTGTCGTCTTTTTACGTTCCTCGTCTTTTTGCGTTCGTCTTTTTGCGTCCATCGTCTTTTTGCGTCCGTCGTCTTTTTGCGTTCATCGTCTTTTTGCGTTCGTCGTCTTTTTGTGTTCGTTGTCTTTTTGCGTTCGTCGTCTTTTTGCGTTCGTCGTCTTTTTGCGTTCGTCTTTTTCGTCCGTCTTTTTGCGTCCGTCGTCTTTTTGCGTCCGTCGTCTTTTTGCTTTCATCGTCTTTTTGCATTCGTCTTTTTGCGTCCGTCGTCTTTTTGCGTACGTTGACTTTTTGCGTTCCTCGTCTTTTTGCGTTCATCGTCTTTTTGCGTACGTCGTCTTTTTGCGTTGGTCGTCTTTTTGCGTTTGTCTTTTTACATTCGTCATTTTTCTGCGTCCGTCGTCTTTTTGCGTCCGTCGTCTTTTTGCATTCATCGTCTTTCTGCGTTCGTTGTCTTTTTTCGTTCGTCTTTTTGCGTCCGCTTTTTGCGTCCGTCGTCTTTTTGCGTCCGTCGTCTTTTTGCGTCCGTCGTCTTTTTGCGTCCGTCGTCTTTTTGCGTTCCTCGTCTTTTTGCATCCGTCGTCTTTTTGCGTTCGTCGTCTTTTTGCGTTCGTCGTCTTTTTGCGTTCGTCTTTTTCGTCCGTCTTTTTGCGTCCGTCGTCTTTTTGCGTCCGTCGTCTTTTTGCGTCCGTCATCTTTTTGCGTCCGTCGTCTTTTTGCGTCCGTCGTCTTTTTGCGTCCGTCGTCTTTTTGCGTCCGTCGTCTTTTTGCGTTCGTCATCTTTTTGCGTTTGTCTTTTTGCGTTCGTCATTTTTCTGCGTCCGTCGTCTTTTTGCGTCTGTCGTCTTTTTGCGTCCGTCGTCTTTTTGCGTTCGTCGTCTTTCTGCGTTCGTCGTCTTTTTTCGTTCGTCTTTTTGCGTCCGTCTTTTTGCGTTCCTCGTCTTTTTGCGTTCGTCTTTTTGCGTCCGTCGTCTTTTTGCGTCCGTCGTCTTTTTGCGTTCATCGTCTTTTTGCGTTCGTCGTCTTTTTGCGTTCGTTGTCTTTTTGCGTTCATCGTTTTTTTGCGTTCGTCTTTTTGCGTCCGTCGTCTTTTTGCGTCCGTCGTCTTTTTGCGTCCGTCGTCTTTTTGCGTCCGTCGTCTTTTTGCGTCCGTCGTGTTTTTGCGTTCGTCGTCTTTTTCGTCCGTCTTTTTGCGTCCGTCGTCTTTTTGCGTCCGTCGTCTTTTTGTGTCCATCGTCTTTTTGCGTTCATCGTCTTTTTGCGTTCGTCATCTTTTTGCGTTTGTCTTTTTGCGTTCGTCATTTTTCTGCGTCCGTCGTCTTTTTGCGTCCGTCGTCTTTTTGCGTCCGTCGTCTTTTTGCATTCGTCGTCTTTTTGCGTTCGTCGTCTTTTTTCGTTCGTCTTTTTGCGTCCGTCTTTTTGCGTCCGTCGTCTTTTTGCGTCTGTCGTCTTTTTACGTTCCTCGTCTTTTTGCGTTCGTCTTTTTGCGTCCATCGTCTTTTTGCGTCCGTCGTCTTTTTGCGTCCGTCGTCTTTTTGCTTTCATCGTCTTTTTGCATTCGTCTTTTTACGTCCGTTGTCTTTTTGCGTACCTTGACTTTTTGCGTTCCTCGTCTTTTTGCATTCATCGTCTTTTTGCGTCCGTCGTCTTTTTGCGTTGGTCGTCTTTTTGCGTTTGTCTTTTTACGTTCGTCATTTTTCTGCGTCCGTCGTCTTTTTGCGTCCATCGTCTTTTTGCGTCCGTCGTCTTTTTGCGTTCATCGTCTTTTTGCGTTCGTCGTCTTTTTTCGTTCGTCTTTTTGCGTCCGTCTTTTTGCATTCCTCGTCTTTTTGCGTTCGTCTTTTTGCGTCCATCGTCTTTTTGCGTCCGTCGTCTTTTTGCGTTCATCGTCTTTTTGCGTTCGTCGTCTTTTTGCGTTCATCGTCTTTTTGCGTTCGTCTTTTTCGTCCGTCTTTTTGCGTCCGTCGTCTTTTTGCGTCTGTCGTCTTTTTTGCGTTCGTCGTCTTTTTGCGTTCGTCGTCTTTTTGCGTTCGTCGTCTTTTTCGTCCGTCTTTTTGCGTCCGTCGTCTTTTTGCGTCCGTCGTCTTTTTGCGTTCCTCGTCTTTTTGCGTCGGTCGTCTTTTTGCGTCCGTCGTCTTTTTGCGTTCGTCGTCTTTTTGCATTCGTCGTCTTTTTGCGTTCGTCGTCTTTATGCGTTCGTCGTCTTTTTGCGTCAGTCGTCTTTTTGCGTTCATCGTCTTTTTGCGTTCGTCGTCTTTTTGCGTCCGTCGTCTTGTTGCGTTCGTCGTCTTTTTGCGTTCGTCGTCTTTTTGAGTTCGTCGTCTTTTTCGTCCGTCTTTTTGCGTCCGTCATCTTTTTGCGTCCGTCGTCTTTTTGCGTCCATCGTCTTTTTCCGTTCATCGTCTTTTTGCATTCGTCATCTTTTTGCGTTTGTCTTTTTGCGTTCGTCATTTTTCTGCGTCCGTCGTCTTTTTGCGTCCGTCGTCTTTTTGCGTCCGTCGTCTTTTTGCATGCGGCGTCTTTTTGGGTTCGTCATCTTTTTGCGTTCGTCGTCTTTTTGCGTTCGTCGTCTTTTTCGTCCGTCTTTTTGCGTCCGTCGTCTTTTTGCGTCAGTCGTCTTTTTGCGTTCGTCGTCTTTTTGCGTTCGTCGTCTTTTTCGTCCGTCTTTTTGCGTTCGTCGTCTTTTTGCGTTCGTCGTCTTTTTGCGTTCGTCGTCTTTTTCGTCCGTCTTTTTGCGTCCGTCGTCTTTTTGCGTTCGTCGTTATTTTGAGTTTGTCGTCTTTTTGCGTTTGTCTTTTTGTGTTCGTCGTCTTTTTGCATTTGTCTTTTTGCGTTCGTCATTTTTCTGCGTCCGTCGTCTTTTTGCATCCGTTGTCTTTTTGCGTCCTTCATCTTTTTGCGTCCTTCGTCTTTTTGCGTCCGTCGTCTTTTTGCGTCCGTCGTCTTTCTGCGTTCATCGTCTTTTTGTGTTCGTCTTTTTGCGTCCTTCGTCTTTTTGCGTCCGTCTTTTTGCGTCCGTCGTCTCTTTGCGTCCATCGTCTTTTTGCGTTCATCGTCTTTTTGCGTTTGTCGTCTTTTTGCGTTCGTCGTTATTTTGAGTTCGTCGTCTTTTTGCGTTTGTCTTTTTGTGTTCGTCGTCTTTTTGCGTTTGTCTTTTTGCGTTCGTCATTTTTCTGCGTCCGTCGTCTTTTTGCATCCGTCGTCTTTTTGCGTCCTTCATCTTTTTGCGTCCTTCGTCTTTTTGCGTCCGTCGTCTTTTTGCGTCCGTCATCTTTCTGCGTTCATCGTCTTTTTGTGTTCGCTTTTTGCGTCCGTCGTCTTTTTGCGTCCGTCTTTTTGCGTCCGTCGTCTCTTTGCGTCCATCGTCTTTTTGCGTTCGTCGTCTTTTTGCGTTTGTCGTCTTTTTGCGTTTGTCGTCTTTTTGCGTTCGTCTTTTTGCGTTCGTCTTTTTGCGTCCATCTTTTTACGTCCGTCGTCTTTTTGCGTCCGTCGTCTTTTTGCGTCCGTCGTCTTTTTGAGTTCGTCGTCTTTTTGCGTTGGTCGTCTTTTTGCGTTTGTCTTTTTACGTTCGTCATTTTTCTGCGTCCGTCGTCTTTTTGCGTCCGTCGTCTTTTTGCGTCCGTCGTCTTTTTGCGTTCATCGTCTTTCTGCGTTCGTCGTCTTTTTTCGTTCGTCTTTTTGCGTCCGTCTTTTTGCGTCCGTCGTCTTTTTGCGTCCGTCTTCTTTTTGCGTCCGTCGTCTTTTTGCTTCCGTCGTCTTTTTGCGTCCGTCGTCTTTTTGCGTCCGTCGTCTTTTTGCGTTCGTCGTCTTTTTGCGTTTGTCTTTTTGCGTGCGTCATTTTTCTGCGTCCGTCATTTTTTTGCGTTCGTCGTCTTTTTGCGTTCGTCTTTTTCGTCCGTTTTTTTGCGCCCGTCGTCGTTTTGCGTCCGTCATCTTTTTGCGTCCATCTTCTTTTTGCGTCCATCGTCTTTTTGCGTCCGTCGTCTTTTTGCGTCCGTCGTCTTTTTGCGTCCGTCGTCTTTTTGCGTTCGTCGTCTTTTTGCGTTTGTCTTTTTGCGTGCGTCATTTTTCTGCGTCCGTCGTCTTTTTGCGTTCGGCGTCTTTTTGCGTTCGGCGTCTTTTTGCGTTCGGCGTCTTTTTGCGTTCGTCGTCTTTTTGCGTTCGTCTTTTTGCGTCCGTCCTTTTGCGTCCGTTGTCTTTTTGCGTCCGTCATCTTTTTGCGTTCCTCGTCTTTTTGCGTTCGTCTTTTTGCGTCCGTCGCCTTTTTGCGTGCGTCTTTTTGCATCCGTCATCTTTTTGCGTCCGTCGTCTTTTTGCGTTCGTCTTTTTGCGTCCGTCTTTTTGCGTCCGTCGTCTTTTTGCGTCCGTCGTCTTTTCGCGTTCCTCGTCTTTTTGTGTTCGTCTTTTTGCGTCCATCGTCTTTTTGCGTCCGTCGTCTTTTTGCGTTCATCGTCTTTTTGCGTTCGTCGTCTTTTTGCGTTCGTCGTCTTTTTGCGTTCGTCGTCTTTTTGCGTTCGTCTTTTTCGTCCGTCTTTTTGCGTCCGTCGTCTTTTTGCGTCCGTCGACTTTTTGCGTGCGTCGTCTTTTTGCGTTTGTCGTCTTTTTACGTTCGTCTTTTTGCGTTTGTCTTTTTGCGTCCGTCTTTTTGCGTCCGTCGTATTTTTGCTTCCGTCGTCTTTTTGTGTTCGTCGTCTTTTTGCGTTCGTCGTCTTTTTGCGTTTGTCTTTTTGCGTTCGTCATTTTTCTGCGTTCGTCGTTTTTTTCGTTCGTCTTTTTGCGTCCGTCTTTTTGCGTCCGTCGTCTTTTTGAGTTCCTCATCTTTTTGCGTTCGTCGTCTTTTTGCGTTCGTCTTTTTCGTCCGTCTTTTTGCGTCCGTCGTCTTTTTGCGTCGTCGTCTTTTTGCGTCCATCGTCTTTTTGCTTCCGTCGTCTTTTTGCGTCCGTCGTCTTTTTGCGTCCGTCGTCTTTTTGCGTTCGTCGTCTTTTTGCGTTTGTCTTTTTGCGTGCGTCATTTTTCTGCGTCCGTCATTTTTTTGCGTTCGTCGTCTTTCTGCGTTCGTCGTCTTTTTTCGTTCGTCTTTTTGCGTCCGTCTTTTTGCGTCCGTCGTCTTTTTGCGTTCGTCGTCTTTTTGCGTTCGTCGTCTTTTTGCGTTCGTCTTTTTCGTCCGTTTTTTTGCGCCCGTCGTCTTTTTGCGTCCGTCATCTTTTTGCGTCCATCTTCTTTTTGCGTCCATCGTCTTTTTGCGTCCGTCGTCTTTTTGCGTCCGTCGTCTTTTTGCGTCCGTCGTCTTTTTGCGTTCGTCGTCTTTTTGCGTTTGTCTTTTTGCGTGCGTCATTTTTCTGCGACCGTCGTCTTTTTGCGTTCGGCGTCTTTTTGCGTTCGGCGTCTTTTTGCGTTCGTCGTCTTTTTGCGTTCGTCTTTTTGCGTCCGTCCTTTTGCGTCCGTTGTCTTTTTGCGTCCGTCATCTTTTTGCGTTCCTCGTCTTTTTGCGTTCGTCTTTTTGCGTCCGTCGTCTTTTTGCGTCCGTCTTTTTGCATCCGTCATCTTTTTGCGTCCGTCGTCTTTTTGCGTTCGTCTTTTTGCGTCCGTCTTTTTGCGTCCGTCGTCTTTTTGCGTCCGTCGTCTTTTCGCGTTCCTCGTCTTTTTGCGTTCGTCTTTTTGCGTCCATCGTCTTTTTGCGTCCGTCGTCTTTTTGCGTTCATCGTCTTTTTGCGTTCGTCGTCTTTTTGCGTTCGTCGTCTTTTTGCGTTCGTCGTCTTTTTGCGTTCGTCGTCTTTTTCGTCCGTCTTTTTGCGTCCGTCTTTTTGCGTCCGTCGTCTTTTTGCGTCCGTCGTCTTTTTGCGTCCGTCGTCTTTTTGCGTCCGTCGTCTTTTAGCGTTCATCGTCTTTTTGTGTTTGTCTTTTTGCGTCCGTCGTCTTTTTGCGTCCGTCGTCTTTTTGCGTTCATCGTCTTTTTGCGTTCATCGTCTTTTTGCGTTCGTCGTCTTTTTTGCGTTTGTCTTTTTGCGTCCGTCGTCTTTTTGCGTACGTTGTCTTTTTGCGTTCCTCGTCTTTTTGCGTTCGTCGTCTTTTTGCACTCGTCGTCTTTTTGTGTTCGTCGTCTTTTTGCGTTTGTCTTTTTGTGTTTGTCGTCTTTTTGCGTTTGTCTTTTTGCGTTCGTCATTTTTCTGCGTCCGTCGTCTTTTGGTGTCCGTCGTCATTTAGCGTTCATCGTCTTTTTGTGTTCGTCTTTTTGCGTCCGTCGTCTTTTTGCGTCCGTCGTCTTTTTGCGTTCATCGTCTTTTTGCGTTCATCGTCTTTTTGCGTTCGTCGTCTTTTTGCGTTTGTCGTCTTTTTGTGTTCGTTGTCTTTTTGCTTTGGCTTTTTGTGTTTGTCGTCTTTTTGCGTTTGACTTTTTGCTTTCGTCATTTTTCTGCGTCCGTCGTCTTTTTGCGTTCGTCGTCTTTTTGCGTCCGTCGTCTTTTTGCGTCCGTCGTCTTTTTGCGTCCGTCGTCTTTTTGCGTCCGTCGTCTTTTTGCGTCCGTCGTCTTTTTGCGTTCATCATCTTTTTGCTTTTGTCGTCTTTTTGCGTTCGTCGTCTTTTTGCGTCCGTCGTCTTTTTGCGTTCGTCTTTTTGCGTCAGTCTTTTTGCATCCGACGTCTTTTTGCGTCCGTCGTCTTTTTGCGTCCGTCGTCTTTTTGCATCAGTCGTCTTTTTGCGTTCGTCGCCTTTTTGTGTGCGTCGTCTTTTTGTGTTTGTCGTCTTTTTGCATTTGTCTTTTTGCGTTTGTCATCTTTCTGCGTCCGTCGTCTTTTTGTGTCCGTCGTCTTTTTGCGTCCGTCGTCTTTTTGCGTCCGTCGTCTTTTTGCGTCCGTCGTCTTTTTGCGTCTGTCGTCTTTTTACGTTCCTCGTCTTTTTGCGTTCGTCTTTTTGCGTCCAACGTCTTTTTGCGTCCGTCGTCTTTTTGCGTTTATCGTCTTTTTGCGTTCGTCGTCTTTTTGCGTTCGTTGTCTTTTTGCGTTCGTCGTCTTTTTGCGTTCGTCTTTTTCGTCCGTCTTTTTGCGTCCGTCGTCTTTTTGCGTCCGTCGTCTTTTTGCGTCCGTCGTCTTTTTGCTTTCGTCTTTTTGCGTCCGTCGTCTTTTTGCGTACGTTGACTTTTTGCGTTCCTCGTCTTTTTGCGTTCATCGTCTTTTTGCGTTCGTCGTCTTTTTGCGTTCGTCGTTATTTTGAGTTTGTCGTCTTTTTGCGTTTGTCTTTTTGTGTTCGTCGTATTTTTGCGTTTGTCTTTTTGCGTTCGTCATTTTTCTGCGTCCGTCGTCTTTTTGCATCCGTCGTCTTTTTGCGTCCTTCATCTTTTTGCGTCCTTCGTCTTTTTGCGTTCGGCGTCTTTTTGCGTTCGGCGTCTTTTTGCGTTCGTCGTCTTTTTGCGTTCGTCTTTTTGCGTCCGCCCTTTTGCGTCCGTTGTCTTTTTGCGTCCGTCATCTTTTTGCGTTCCTCGTCTTTTTGCGTTCGTCTTTTTGCGTCCGTCGTCTTTTTGCGTCCGTCTTTTTGCGTCCGTCATCTTTTTGCGTCCGTCGTCTTTTTGCGTTCGTCTTTTTGCGTCCGTCTTTTTGCGTCCGTCGTCTTTTTGCGTCCGTCGTCTTTTCGCGTTCCTCGTCTTTTTGCGTTCGTCTTTTTGCGTCCATCGTCTTTTTGCGTCCGTCGTCTTTTTGCGTTCATCGTCTTTTTGCGTTCGTCGTCTTTTTGCGTTCGTCGTCTTTTTGCGTTCGTCGTCTTTTTGCGTTCGTCTTTTTCGTCCGTCTTTTTGCGTCCGTCTTTTTGCGTCCGTCGTCTTTTTGCGTCCGTCGTCTTTTTGCGTCCGTCGTCTTTTAGCGTTCATCGTCTTTTTGTGTTCGTCTTTTTGCGTCCGTCGTCTTTTTGCGTCCGTCGTCTTTTTGCGTTCATCGTCTTTTTGCGTTCATCGTCTTTTTGCGTTCGTCGTCTTTTTTGCGTTTGTCTTTTTGCGTCCGTCGTCTTTTTGCGTACGTTGTCTTTTTGCGTTCCTCGTCTTTTTGCGTTCGTCGTCTTTTTGCACTCGTCGTCTTTTTGTGTTCGTCGTCTTTTTGCGTTTGTCTTTTCGTGTTCATCGTCTTTTTGTGTTCGTCTTTTTGCGTCCGTCGTCTTTTTGCGTCCATCGTCTTTTTGCGTTCATCGTCTTTTTGCGTTCATCGTCTTTTTGCGTTCGTCGTCTTTTTGCGTTTGTCGTCTTTTTGTGTTCGTTGTCTTTTTGCTTTGGCTTTTTGTGTTTGTCGTCTTTTTGTGTTCGTCTTTTTGCGTCCGTCGTCTTTTTGCATCCGTCGTCTTTTTGCGTCCGTCGTCTTTTTGCGTCCGTCGTCTTTTTGCATCAGTCGTCTTTTTGCGTTCGTCGTCTTTTTGTGTGCGTCGTCTTTTTGAGTTTGTCGTCTTTTTGCATTTGTCTTTTTGCGTTTGTCATCTTTCTGCGTCCGTCGTCTTTTTGCGTCCGTCATCTTTTTGCGTCCGTCGCATTTTGCGTCCGTCGTCTTTTTGCGTCCGTCGTCTTTTTGCGTCCGTCGTCTTTTTGCGTCTGTCGTCTTTTTACGTTCCTCGTCTTTTTGCGTTCGTCTTTTTGCGTCCATCGTCTTTTTGCGTCCGTCGTCTTTTTGCGTTTATCGTCTTTTTGCGTTCGTCGTCTTTTTGCGTTCGTTGTCTTTTTGCGTTCGTCGTCTTTTTGCGTTCGTCTTTTTCGTCCGTCTTTTTGCGTCCGTCGTCTTTTTGCGTCCGTCGTCTTTTTGCTTTCATCGTCTTTTTGCTTTCATCGTCTTTTTGCATTCGTCTTTTTGCGTCCGTCGTCTTTTTGCGTACGTTGACTTTTTGCGTTCCTCGTCTTTTTGCGTTCATCGTCTTTTTGCGTTCGTCGTCTTTTTGCGTTCGTCGTTATTTTGAGTTTGTCGTCTTTTTGCGTTTGTCTTTTTGTGTTCGTCGTATTTTTGCGTTTGTCTTTTTGCGTTCGTCATTTTTCTGTGTCCGTCGTCTTTTTGCATCCGTCGTCTTTTTGCGTCCTTCATCTTTTTGCGTCCTTCGTCTTTTTGCGTCCGTCGTCTTTTTGCGTCTGTCGTCTTTCTGCGTTCATCGTCTTTTTGTGTTCGTCTTTTTGCGTCCGTCGTCTTTTTGCGTCCGTCTTTTTGCGTCCGTCGTCTCTTTGCGTCCATCGTCTTTTTGCGTTCGTCGTCTTTTTGCGTTTGTCGTCTTTTTGCGTTCATCGTTATTTTGAGTTCGTCGTCTTTTTGCGTTTGTCTTTTTGTGTTCGTCGTATTTTTGCATTTGTCTTTTTGCGTTCGTCATTTTTCTGCGTCCGTCGTCTTTTTGCATCCGTCGTCTTTTTGCGTCCTTCATCTTTTTGCGTCCTTCGTCTTTTTGCATCCGTCGTCTTTTTGCGTCCGTCATCTTTCTGCGTTCATCGTCTTTTTGTGTTCGTCTTTTTACGTCCGTCGTCTTTTTGCGTCCGTCTTTTTGCGTCCGTCGTCTCTTTGCGTCCATCGTCTTTTTGCGTTCGTCGTCTTTTTGCGTTTGTCGTCTTTTTGCGTTTGTCGTCTTTTTGCGTTCGTCTTTTTGCGTTCGTCTTTTTGCGTCCATCTTTTTACGTCCGTCGTCTTTTTGCGTCCGTCGTCTTTTTGCCTCCGTCGTCTTTTTGAGTTCGTCGTCTTTTTGCGTTGTTCGTCTTTTTGCGTTTGTCTTTTTACGTTCGTCATTTTTCTGCGTCCGTCGTCTTTTTGCGTCCGTCGTCTTTTTGCGTCCGTCGTCTTTTTGCGTCCGTCGTCTTTTTGCGTTCATCGTCTTTCTGCGTTCGTTGTCTTTTTTCGTTCGTCTTTTTGCGTCCGTCTTTTTGCGTCCGTCGTCTTTTTGCGTCCGTCGTCTTTTTGCGTCCGTCGTCTTTTTGCGTTCCTCGTCTTTTTGCGTCCGTCGTCTTTTTGCGTCAGTCGTCTTTTTGCGTCAGTCGTCTTTTTGCGTTCATCGTCTTTTTGCGTTCGTCGTCTTTTTGTGTTTGTCGTCTTTTTGCGTTCGTCGTCTTTTTGCGTTCGTCTTTTTCGTCCGTCTTTTTGCGTCCGTCGTCTTTTTGCGTCCGTCGTCTTTTTGCGTCCGTCGTCTTTTTGCGTCCGTCGTCTTTTTGCGTCCGTCGTCTTTTTGCGTCCGTCGTCTTTTTGCGTCCGTCGTCTTTTTGCGTCCGTCGTCTTTTTGCGTCCGTCGTCTTTTTGCGTTCGTCATCTTTTTGCGTTTGTCTTTTTGCGTTCGTCATTTTTCTGCGTCCGTCGTCTTTTTGCGTCCGTCGTCTTTTTGCGTCCGTCGTCTTTTTGCGTTCGTCGTCTTTTTGCGTTCGTCGTCTTTTTTCGTTCGTCTTTTTGCGTCCGTCTTTTTGCGTCCGTCGTCTTTTTGCGTCCGTCGTCTTTTTGCGTTCCTCGTCTTTTTGCGTTCGTCTTTTTGCGTCCATCGTCTTTTTGCGTCCGTCGTCTTTTTGCGTTCATCGTCTTTTTGCGTTCGTCGTCTTTTTGCGTTCGTCGTCTTTTTGCGTTCGTCGTCTTTTTGCGTTCGTCTTTTTCGTCCGTCTTTTTGCGTCCGTCGTCTTTTTGCTTTCATCGTCTTTTTGCATTCGTCTTTTTGCATCCGTCGTCTTTTTGCGTACGTTGTCTTTTTGCGTTCCTCGTCTTTTTGCGTTTGTCGTCTTTTTGCGTTCGTCGTTATTTGGTGTTCGTCGTCTTTTTGCGTTTGTCTTTTTGTGTTCGTCGTCTTTTTGCATTTGTCTTTTTGCGTTCGTCATTTTTCTGCGTCCGTCGTCTTTTTGCGTCCGTCGACTTTTTGCGTTCGTCGTCTTTTTGCGTTTGTCGTCTTTTTACGTTCGTCTTTTTGCGTTTGTCTTTTTGCGTCCATCTTTTTGCGTCTGTCGTCTTTTTGCTTCCGTCGTCTTTTTGCGTCCGTCGTCTTTTTGTGTTCGTCGTCTTTATGCGTTTGTCTTTTTGCGTTCGTCATTTTTCTGCATCCGTCATCTTTTTGCGTCCGTCGTCTTTTTGCGTCCGTCGTCTTTTTGCGTTCGTCGTCTTTCTGCGTTTGTCGTCTTTTTTCATTCGTCTTTTTGCGTCCGTCTTTTTGCGTCCATCGTCTTTTTGCGTCCGTCGTCTTTTTGCGTTCATCGCCTTTTTGCGTTCGTCTTTTTGCGTCCGTCGTCTTTTTGCGTTCATCGTCTTTTTGCGTTCGTCGTCTTTTTGCGTTCGTCGTCTTTTTGCGTTCGTCTTTTTGCGTTCGTCTTTTTCGTCCGACTTTTTTCGTCCGTCGTCTTTTTGCGTCCGTCGTCTTTTTGCTTTCATCGTCTTTTTGCATTCGTCTTTTTGCGTCCGTCGTCTTTTTGCGTACGTTGTCTTTTTCCGTTCCTCGTCTTTTTGCGTTCATCGTCTTTTTGTGTTCCTCGTCTTTTTGCGTTCGTCGTCTTTTTGTGTTCGTCGTCTTTTTGCGTTTGTCTTTTTGTGTTCATCGTCTTTTTGCGTTCATCGTCTTTTTGCGTTCGTCATTTTTCTGCGTCCGTTGCCTTTTTGCGTCAGTCGTCTTTTTGCGTCCTTCGTCTTTTTGCGTCAGTCGTCTTTTTGCGTCCTTCGTCTTTTTGCGTCCTTCGTCTTTTTGCGTCCTTCGTCTTTTTGCGTCCGTCGTCTTTTTGCGCCCGTCGTCTTTTTTCGTTCGTCTTTTTGCGTTCGTCGTCTTTTTGCATTTGTCGTCTTTTTGCGTTCGTCTTTTTGCGTTCGTCTTTTTCGTCCGTCTTTTTGCGTCCGTCGTCTTTTTGCGTTCGTCGTCTTTTTGCGTTCATCGTCTTTTTGCGTTCATCGTCTTTTTGCGTTCATCGTCTTTTTGCATTCATCGTCTTTTTGTATTCGTCGTCTTTTTGCGTTTGTCTTTTTGCGTTCGTCATTTTTCTGCGTCCGTCGTCTTTTTGCGTCCGTCGTCTTTTTGCGTCCGTCGCCTTTTTGCGTTAGTCGTCTTTTTGCGTTAGTCGTCTTTTTGCGTTCTTCGTCTTTTTGCGTCCTTCGTCTTTTTGCGTCCGTCGTCTTTTTGCGTCCGTCGTCTTTTTTCGTTCGTCTTTTTGCGTTCGTGGTCTTTTTGCGTTCGTCGTCTTTTTGCGTACGTCTTTTTGCGTTCGTCTTTTCCGTCCGTCTTTTTGCGTCCGTCGTCTTTTTGCATTCGTCGTCTCTTTGCGTCCATCGTCTTTTTGCGTTCGTCGTCTTTTTGCATTTGTCGTCTTTTTGCGTTCATCGTTATTTTGAGTTCGTCGTCTTTTTGCGTTTGTCTTTTTGTGTTCGTCGTCTTTTTGCGTTTGTCTTTTTGCGTTCGTCATTTTTCTGCGTCCGTCGTCTTTTTGCATCCGTCGTCTTTTTGCGTCCTTCATCTTTTTGCGTCCTTCGTCTTTTTGCGTCCGTCGTCTTTTTGCGTCCGTCATCTTTCTGCGTTCATCGTCTTTTTGTGTTCGTCTTTTTACGTCCGTCGTCTTTTTGCGTCCGTCTTTTTGCGTCCGTCGTCTCTTTGCGTCCATCGTCTTTTTGCGTTCGTCGTCTTTTTGCGTTTGTCGTCTTTTTGCGTTTGTCGTCTTTTTGCGTTCGTCTTTTTGCGTTCGTCTTTTTGCGTCCATCTTTTTACGTCCGTCGTCTTTTTGCGTCCGTCGTCTTTTTGCCTCCGTCGTCTTTTTGAGTTCGTCGTCTTTTTGCGTTGTTCGTCTTTTTGCGTTTGTCTTTTTACGTTCGTCATTTTTCTGCGTCCGTCGTCTTTTTGCGTCCGTCGTCTTTTTGCGTCCGTCGTCTTTTTGCGTCCGTCGTCTTTTTGCGTCCGTCGTCTTTTTGCGTTCATCGTCTTTCTGCGTTCGTTGTCTTTTTTCGTTCGTCTTTTTGCGTCCGTCTTTTTGCGTCCGTCGTCTTTTTGCGTCCGTCGTCTTTTTGCGTCCGTCGTCTTTTTGCGTTCCTCGTCTTTTTGCGTCCGTCGTCTTTTTGCGTCAGTCGTCTTTTTGCGTCAGTCGTCTTTTTGCGTTCGTCGTCTTTTTGCGTTCGTCGTCTTTTTGTGTTTGTCGTCTTTTTGCGTTCGTCGTCTTTTTGCGTTCGTCTTTTTCGTCCGTCTTTTTGCGTCCGTCGTCTTTTTGCGTCCGTCGTCTTTTTGCGTCCGTCGTCTTTTTGCGTCCGTCGTCTTTTTGCGTCCGTCGTCTTTTTGCGTCCGTCGTCTTTTTGCGTCCGTCGTCTTTTTGCGTCCGTCGTCTTTTTGCGTTCGTCATCTTTTTGCGTTTGTCTTTTTGCGTTCGTCATTTTTCTGCGTCCGTCGTCTTTTTGCGTCCGTCGTCTTTTTGCGTCCGTCGTCTTTTTGCGTTCGTCGTCTTTTTGCGTTCGTCGTCTTTTTTCGTTCGTCTTTTTGCGTCCGTCTTTTTGCGTCCGTCGTCTTTTTGCGTCCGTCGTCTTTTTGCGTTCCTCGTCTTTTTGCGTTCGTCTTTTTGCGTCCATCGTCTTTTTGCGTCCGTCGTCTTTTTGCGTTCATCGTCTTTTTGCGTTCGTCGTCTTTTTGCGTTCGTCGTCTTTTTGCGTTCGTCGTCTTTTTGCGTTCGTCTTTTTCGTCCGTCTTTTTGCGTCCGGCGTCTTTTTGCTTTCATCGTCTTTTTGCATTCGTCTTTTTGCATCCGTCGTCTTTTTGCGTACGTTGTCTTTTTGCGTTCCTCGTCTTTTTGCGTTTGTCGTCTTTTTGCGTTCGTCGTTATTTGGTGTTCGTCGTCTTTTTGCGTTTGTCTTTTTGTGTTCGTCGTCTTTTTGCATTTGTCTTTTTGCGTTCGTCATTTTTCTGCGTCCGTCGTCTTTTTGCGTCCGTCGACTTTTTGCGTTCGTCGTCTTTTTGCGTTTGTCGTCTTTTTACGTTCGTCTTTTTGCGTTTGTCTTTTTGCGTCCATCTTTTTGCGTCTGTCGTCTTTTTGCTTCCGTCGTCTTTTTGCGTCCGTCGTCTTTTTGTGTTCGTCGTCTTTATGCGTTTGTCTTTTTGCGTTCGTCATTTTTCTGCATCCGTCATCTTTTTGCGTCCGTCGTCTTTTTGCGTCCGTCGTCTTTTTGCGTTCGTCGTCTTTCTGCGTTTGTCGTCTTTTTTCATTCGTCTTTTTGCGTCCGTCTTTTTGCGTCCATCGTCTTTTTGCGTCCGTCGTCTTTTTGCGTTCATCGTCTTTTTGCGTTCATCGCCTTTTTGCGTTCGTCTTTTTGCGTCCGTCGTCTTTTTGCGTTCATCGTCTTTTTGCGTTCGTCGTCTTTTTGCGTTCGTCGTCTTTTTGCGTTCGTCTTTTTGCGTTCGTCTTTTTCGTCCGTCTTTTTTCGTCCGTCGTCTTTTTGCGTCCGTCGTCTTTTTGCTTTCATCGTCTTTTTGCATTCGTCTTTTTGCGTCCGTCGTCTTTTTGCGTACGTTGTCTTTTTGCGTTCCTCGTCTTTTTGCGTTCATCGTCTTTTTGCGTTCCTCGTCTTTTTGCGTTCATCGTCTTTTTGTGTTCGTCGTCTTTTTGCGTTCATCGTCTTTTTGCGTTCGTCATTTTTCTGCGTCCGTTGCCTTTTTGCGTCAGTCGTCTTTTTGCGTCCTTCGTCTTTTTGCGTCAGTCGTCTTTTTGCGTCCTTCGTCTTTTTGCGTCCTTCGTCTTTTTGCGTCCTTCGTCTTTTTGCGTCCGTCGTCTTTTTGCGTCCGTCGTCTTTTTGCGTCCGTCGTCTTTTTGCGTCCGTCGTCTTTTTGCGTCCGTCGTCTTTTTGCGTCCGTCGTCTTTTTGCGTCCGTCGTCTTTTTGCGTCCGTCGTCTTTTTGCGTCCGTTGTCTTTTTGCGTCCGTCGTCTTTTTGCGTTCGTCATCTTTTTGCGTTTGTCTTTTTGCGTTCGTCATTTTTCTGCGTCCGTCGTCTTTCTGCATCCGTCGTCTTTTTGCGTCCGTCGTCTTTTTGCGTTCGTCGTCTTTTTGCGTTCGTCGTCTTTTTTCGTTCGTCTTTTTGCGTCCGTCTTTTTGCGTCCGTCGTCTTTTTGCGTCCGTCGTCTTTTTGCGTTCCTCGTCTTTTTGCGTTCGTCTTTTTGCGTCCATCGTCTTTTTGCGTCCGTCGTCTTTTTGCGTTCATCGTCTTTTTGCGTTCGTCGTCTTTTTGCGTTCGTCGTCTTTTTGCGTTCGTCGTCTTTTTGCGTTCGTCTTTTTCGTCCGTCTTTTTGCGTCCGTCGTCTTTTTGCTTTCATCGTCTTTTTGCATTCGTCTTTTTGCATCCGTCGTCTTTTTGCGTACGTTGTCTTTTTGCGTTCCTCGTCTTTTTGCGTTTGTCGTCTTTTTGCGTTCGTCGTTATTTGGTGTTCGTCGTCTTTTTGCGTTTGTCTTTTTGTGTTCGTCGTCTTTTTGCATTTGTCTTTTTGCGTTCGTCATTTTTCTGCGTCCGTCGTCTTTTTGCGTCCGTCGACTTTTTGCGTTCGTCGTCTTTTTGCGTTTGTCGTCTTTTTACGTTCGTCTTTTTGCGTTTGTCTTTTTGCGTCCATCTTTTTGCGTCTGTCGTCTTTTTGCTTCCGTCGTCTTTTTGCGTCCGTCGTCTTTTTGTGTTCGTCGTCTTTATGCGTTTGTCTTTTTGCGTTCGTCATTTTTCTGCATCCGTCATCTTTTTGCGTCCGTCGTCTTTTTGCGTCCGTCGTCTTTTTGCGTTCGTCGTCTTTCTGCGTTTGTCGTCTTTTTTCATTCGTCTTTTTGCGTCCGTCTTTTTGCGTCCATCGTCTTTTTGCGTCCGTCGTCTTTTTGCGTTCATCGCCTTTTTGCGTTCGTCTTTTTGCGTCCGTCGTCTTTTTGCGTTCATCGTCTTTTTGCGTTCGTCGTCTTTTTGCGTTCGTCGTCTTTTTGCGTTCGTCTTTTTGCGTTCGTCTTTTTCGTCCGACTTTTTTCGTCCGTCGTCTTTTTGCGTCCGTCGTCTTTTTGCTTTCATCGTCTTTTTGCATTCGTCTTTTTGCGTCCGTCGTCTTTTTGCTTTCATCGTCTTTTTGCATTCGTCTTTTTGCGTCCGTCGTCTTTTTGCGTACGTTGTCTTTTTGCGTTCCTCGTCTTTTTGCGTTCATCGTCTTTTTGCGTTCCTCGTCTTTTTGCGTTCCTCGTCTTTTTGTGTTCGTCGTCTTTTTGCGTTTGTCTTTTTGTGTTCATCGTCTTTTTGCGTTCATCGTCTTTTTGCGTTCGTCATTTTTCTGCGTCCGTTGCCTTTTTGCGTCAGTCGTCTTTTTGCGTCCTTCGTCTTTTTGCGTCAGTCGTCTTTTTGCGTCCTTCGTCTTTTTGCGTCCTTCGTCTTTTTGCGTCCTTCGTCTTTTTGCGTCCGTCGTCTTTTTGCGTCCGTCGTCTTTTTTCGTTCGTCTTTTTGCGTTCGTCGTCTTTTTGCATTTGTCGTCTTTTTGCGTTCGTCTTTTTGCGTTCGTCTTTTTCGTCCGTCTTTTTGCGTCCGTCGTCTTTTTGCGTTCGTCGTCTTTTTGCGTTCATCGTCTTTTTGCGTTCATCGTCTTTTTGCGTTCATCGTCTTTTTGCGTTCATCGTCTTTTTGTATTCGTCGTCTTTTTGCGTTTGTCTTTTTGCGTTCGTCATTTTTCTGCGTCCGTCGTCTTTTTGCGTCCGTCGTCTTTTTGCGTCCGTCGCCTTTTTGCGTTAGTCGTCTTTTTGCGTTAGTCGTCTTTTTGCGTTCTTCGTCTTTTTGCGTCCTTCGTCTTTTTGCGTCCGTCGTCTTTTTGCGTCCGTCGTCTTTTTTCGTTCGTCTTTTTGCGTTCGTGGTCTTTTTGCGTTCGTCGTCTTTTTGCGTACTTCTTTTTGCGTTCGTCTTTTCCGTCTGTCTTTTTGCGTCCGTCGTCTTTTTGCATTCGTCGTCTTTTTGCGTTCATCGTCTTTTTGCGTTCGTCGTCTTTTTGCGTTTGTCGTCTTTTTGCGTTCGTCTTTTTGCGTCCGTCTTTTTGCGTCCGTCGTCTTTTTGCGTCCGTCGTCTTTTTGCGTCCGTCGTCTTTTTGTGTTCGTCATCTTTTTGCGTTCGTCGTCTTTTTGCGTTTGCCTTTTTGCGTTCGTCATTTTTCTGCATCCGTCGTCTTTTTGCGTCCGTCGTCTTTTTGCGACCGTCGTCTTTTTGCGTTCGTCGTCTTTCTGCGTTCGTCGTCTTTTTTCATTCGTCTTTTTGCGTCCGTCTTTTTGCGTCCGTCGTCTTTTTGCGTCCGTCGTCTTTTTGCGTTCATCGTCTTTTTGTGTTCGTCTTTTTGCGTCCGTCGTCTTTTTGCGTTCATCGTCTTTTTGCGTTCGTCGTCTTTTTGCGTTCGTCGTCTTTTTGCATTCGTCTTTTTGCGTTCGTCTTTTTCGTCCGCCTTTTTGCATCCGTCGTCTTTTTGCGTCCGTCGTCTTTTTGCTTTCATCGTCTTTTTGCATTCGTCTTTTTGCGTCCGTCGTCTTTTTGCGTACGTTGTCTTTTTCCGTTCCTCGTCTTTTTGCGTTCATCGTCTTTTTGCGTTTGTCGTCTTTTTGCGTTCGTCGTCTTTTTGTGTTCGTCGTCTTTTTGCCTTTGTCTTTTTGTGTTCATCTTCTTTTTGCGTTTGTCTTTTTGCGTTCGTCATTTGTCTGCGTCCGTAGTCTTTTTGCGTCCGTCGTCTTTTTGCGTCCGTCGTCTTTTTGCGTCCATCGCCTTTTTGCGTTAGTCGTCTTTTTGCGTCCTTCGTCTTTTTGCGTCCTTCATCTTTTTGCGTCCGTCGTCTTTTTGCGTTCGTCGTCTTTTTGCGTTCGTCGTCTTTTTGCGTTCGTCTTTTTGCGTTCGTCTTTTTCGTCCGTCTTTTTGCGTCCGTCGTCTTTTTGCGTTCGTCTTTTTCGTCCGTCTTTTTGCGTCCGTCGTCTTTTTGCGTCCGCCGTCTTTTTGCTTTCATCTTCTTTTTGCATTTGTCTTTTTGTGTCCGTCGTCTTTTTGGGTACGTTGTCTTTTTGCGTTCCTTGTCTTTTTGCGTTCATCGTCTTTTTGCGTTTGTCGTCTTTTTGGGTTTGTCGTCTTTTTGTGTTCGTCGTCTTTTTGCGTTTGTCTTTTTGTGTTCGTCGTCTTTTTGCGTTTGTCTTTTTGCGTTCGTCATTTTTCTGCGTCCGTCGTCTTTTTGCGTCAGTCGTCTTTTTGCGTCCGTTGCCTTTTTGCGTTAGTCGTCTTTTTGCGTCCTTCGTCTTTTTGCGTCCTTCATCTTTTTGCGTCCGTCGTCTTTTTGCGTCTGTCGTCTTATTGCGTTCATCGTCTTTTTGCATCCGTTGTCTTTTTGCATCCGTCGTCTTTTTGCGTTCGTCGTCTTTTTGCGTTCATCGTCTTTTTGCGTTCGTCGTCTTTTTGCGTTCGTCGTCTTTTTGCGTTTGTCGTCTTTTTGTGTTCGTCGTCTTTTTGCGTTTGTCTTTTTGTGTTCGTCGTCTTTTTGCGTTTGTCTTTTTGCGTTCGTCATTTTTCTGCGTCCGTCGTCTTTTTGCGTCAGTCGTCTTTTTGCGTCCGTTGCCTATTTGCGTTAGTCGTCTTTTTGCGTCCTTCGTCTTTTTGCGTCCTTCGTCTTTTTGCGTCCGTCGTCTTTTTGCGTCTGTCGTCTTATTGTGTTCATCGTCTTTTTGCGTTCGTCTTTTTGCATCCGTCGTCTTTTTGCATCCGTCGTCTTTTTGCGTTCATCGTCTTTTTGCGTTCATCGTCTTTTTGCGTTCGTTGTCTTTTTGCGTTCGTCGTCTTTTTGCGTTCATCGTCTTTTTGCGTTCGTCTTTTTGCATCCGTCGTCTTTTTGCATCCGTCGTCTTTTTGCGTTCATCGTCTTTTTGCGTTCATCGTCTTTTTGCGTTCGTCGTCTTTTTGCGTTCATCGTCTTTTTGCGTTTGTCGTCTTTTTGCGTTCATCGTGTTTTTGCGTACGTCGTCTTTTTGTCTTCGTCATCTTTTTGCGTTTGTCTTTTTGTGTTCGTCGTCTTTTTGCATTTGTCTTTTTGCATTCGTCCTTTTTCTCCGTCCGTCGTCTTTTTGCGTCCGTCGTCTTTTTGCGATCGTCGCCTTTTTGCGTTCGTCGTCTTTTTGCGTCCGTCGTCTTTTTGCGTCCGTCGCCTTTTTGCGTCAGTTGTCTTTTTGCGTCCTTCGTCTTTTTGCGTCCTTCGTCTTTTTGCGTCCGTCGTCTTTTTGCGTCTGTTGCCTTTTTGCGTTAGTCGTCTTTTTGCGTCCTTCGTCTTTTTGCGTCCTTCGTCTTTTTGCGTCCGTTGTCTTTTTGCGTCTGTCGTCTTATTGTGTTCATCGTCTTTTTGCGTTCGTCTTTTTCCATCCGTCGTCTTTTTGCATCCGTCGTCTTTTTGCGTTCATCGTCTTTTTGCATTCATCGTCTTTTTGCGTTCGTCGTCTTTTTGCGTTCGTCGTCTTTTTGCGTTCATCGTCTTTTTGCGTTCGTCTTTTTGCATCCGTCGTCTTTTTGCATCCGTCGTCTTTTTGTGTTCATCGTCTTTTTCCGTTCATCGTCTTTTTGCGTTCGTCGTCTTTTTGCGTTCATCGTCTTTTTGCGTTTGTCGTCTTTTTGCGTTCATCGTCTTTTTGCGTACGTCGTCTTTTTGTGTTCGTCATCTTTTTGCGTTTGTCTTTTTGTGTTCGTCGTCTTTTTGCATTTGTCTTTTTGCATTCGTCCTTTTTCTGCGTCCGTCGTCTTTTTGCGTCCGTCGTCTTTTTGCGATCGTCGCCTTTTTGGGTTCGTCGTCTTTTTGCGTCCGTCGTCTTTTTGCGTCCGTCGCCTTTTTGCGTTAGTTGTCTTTTTGCGTCCGTCGTCTTTTTGCGTCCGTCGTCTTTTTTCGTTCGTCTTTTTGCGTTCGTCGTTTTTTGCGTTCGTCGTCTTTTTGCGTTCGTCTTTTTGCGTTTGTCTTTTTCGTCCGTCTTTTAGCGTCCGTCGTCTTTTTGCGTCCGTCGTCTTTTTGCGTCGGTCGTCTTTTTGCGTTCATCGTCTTTTTGCGTTCGTCGTCTTTTTGCGTTTGTCGTCTTTTTGTGTTCGTCTTTTTGCGTTCGTCTTTTTGCATCCGTCTTTTTGCGTCCGTCGTCTTTTTGCGTCCGTCGTCTTTTTGCGTCCGTCGTCTTTTTGTGTTCGTCATCTTTTTGCGTTTGTCGTCTTTTTGCGTTTGCCTTTTTGCGTTCGTCATTTTTCTGCATCCGTCGTCTTTTTGCGTCCGTCGTCTTTTTGCGACCGTCGTCTTTTTGCGTTCGTCGTCTTTCTGCGTTCGTCGTCTTTTTTCATTCGTCTTTTTGCGTCCGTCTTTTTGCGTCCGTCGTCTTTTTGCGTCTGTCGTCTTTTTGCGTTCATCGTCTTTTTGTGTTCGTCTTTTTGCGTCCGTCGTCTTTTTGCGTTCATCGTCTTTTTGCGTTCGTCGTCTTTTTGCGTTCGTCGTCTTTTTGCATTCGTCTTTTTGCGTTCGTCTTTTTCGTCCGCCTTTTTGCATCCGTCGTCTTTTTGCGTCCGTCGTCTTTTTGCTTTCATCGTCTTTTTGCATTCGTCTTTTTGCGTCCGTCGTCTTTTTGCGTACGTTGTCTTTTTCCGTTCCTCGTCTTTTTGCGTTCATCGTCTTTTTGCGTTCGTCGTCTTTTTGCGTTCGTCGTCTTTTTGTGTTCGTCGTCTTTTTGCCTTTGTCTTTTTGTGTTCATCTTCTTTTTGCGTTTGTCTTTTTGCGTTCGTCATTTGTCTGCGTCCGTAGTCTTTTTGCGTCCGTCGTCTTTTTGCGTCCGTCGTCTTTTTGCGTCCATCGCCTTTTTGCGTTAGTCGTCTTTTTGCGTCCTTCGTCTTTTTGCGTCCTTCATCTTTTTGCGTCCGTCGTCTTTTTGCGTTCGTCGTCTTTTTGCGTTCGTCGTCTTTTTGCGTTCGTCTTTTTGCGTTCGTCGTCTTTTTGCGTTCGTCTTTTTGCGTTCGTCGTCTTTTTGCGTTCGTCTTTTTCGTCCGTCTTTTTGCGTCCGTCGTCTTTTTGCTTTCATCTTCTTTTTGCATTTGTCTTTTTGTGTCCGTCGTCTTTTTGGGTACGTTGTCTTTTTGCGTTCCTTGTCTTTTTGCGTTCATCGTCTTTTTGCGTTTGTCGTCTTTTTGCGTTTGTCGTCTTTTTGTGTTCGTCGTCTTTTTGCGTTTGTCTTTTTGTGTTCGTCGTCTTTTTGCGTTTGTCTTTTTGCGTTCGTCATTTTTCTGCGTCCGTCGTCTTTTTGCGTCAGTCGTCTTTTTGCGTCCGTTGCCTTTTTGCGTTAGTCGTCTTTTTGCGTCCTTCGTCTTTTTGCGTCCTTCGTCTTTTTGCGTCCTTCATCTTTTTGCGTCCGTCGTCTTTTTGCGTCTGTCGTCTTATTGCGTTCATCGTCTTTTTGCATCCGTTGTCTTTTTGCATCCGTCGTCTTTTTGCGTTCATCGTCTTTTTGCGTTCATCGTCTTTTTGCGTTCGTCGTCTTTTTGCGTTTGTCGTCTTTTTGTGTTCGTCGTCTTTTTGCGTTTGTCTTTTTGTGTTCGTCGTCTTTTTGCGTTTGTCTTTTTGCGTTCGTCATTTTTCTGCGTCCGTCGTCTTTTTGCGTCAGTCGTCTTTTTGCGTCCGTTGCCTATTTGCGTTAGTCGTCTTTTTGCGTTTGTCGTCTTTTTGCGTTCGTCTTTTTGCGTTCGTCTTTTTGCGTCCATCTTTTTACGTCCGTCGTCTTTTTGCGTCCGTCGTCTTTTTGCCTCCGTCGTCTTTTTGAGTTCGTCGTCTTTTTGCGTTGTTCGTCTTTTTGCGTTTGTCTTTTTACATTCGTCATTTTTCTGCGTCCGTCGTCTTTTTGCGTCCGTCGTCTTTTTGCGTCCGTCGTCTTTTTGCGTCCGTCGTCTTTTTGCGTCCGTCGTCTTTTTGCGTTCATCGTCTTTCTGCGTTCGTTGTCTTTTTTCGTTCGTCTTTTTGCGTCCGTCTTTTTGCGTCCGTCGTCTTTTTGCGTCCGTCGTCTTTTTGCGTCCGTCGTCTTTTTGCGTTCCTCGTCTTTTTGCGTCCGTCGTCTTTTTGCGTCAGTCGTCTTTTTGCGTCAGTCGTCTTTTTGCGTTCGTCGTCTTTTTGCGTTCGTCGTCTTTTTGTGTTTGTCGTCTTTTTGCGTTCGTCGTCTTTTTGCGTTCGTCTTTTTCGTCCGTCTTTTTGCGTCCGTCGTCTTTTTGCGTCCGTCGTCTTTTTGCGTCCGTCGTCTTTTTGCGTCCGTCGTCTTTTTGCGTCCGTCGTCTTTTTGCGTCCGTTGTCTTTTTGCGTCCGTCGTCTTTTTGCGTTCGTCATCTTTTTGCGTTTGTCTTTTTGCGTTCGTCATTTTTCTGCGTCCGTCGTCTTTTTGCGTCCGTCGTCTTTTTGCGTCCGTCGTCTTTTTGCGTCCGTCGTCTTTTTGCGTTCGTCGTCTTTTTGCGTTCGTCGTCTTTTTTCGTTCGTCTTTTTGCGTCCGTCTTTTTGCGTCCGTCGTCTTTTTGCGTCCGTCGTCTTTTTGCGTTCCTCGTCTTTTTGCGTTCGTCTTTTTGCGTCCATCGTCTTTTTGCGTCCGTCGTCTTTTTGCGTTCATCGTCTTTTTGCGTTCGTCGTCTTTTTGCGTTCGTCGTCTTTTTGCGTTCGTCGTCTTTTTGCGTTCGTCTTTTTCGTCTGTCTTTTTGCGTCCGTCGTCTTTTTGCTTTCATCGTCTTTTTGCATTCGTCTTTTTGCATCCGTCGTCTTTTTGCGTACGTTGTCTTTTTGCGTTCCTCGTCTTTTTGCGTTTGTCGTCTTTTTGCGTTCGTCGTTATTTGGTGTTCGTCGTCTTTTTGCGTTTGTCTTTTTGTGTTCGTCGTCTTTTTGCATTTGTCTTTTTGCGTTCGTCATTTTTCTGCGTCCGTCGTCTTTTTGCGTCCGTCGACTTTTTGCGTTCGTCGTCTTTTTGCGTTTGTCGTCTTTTTACGTTCGTCTTTTTGCGTTTGTCTTTTTGCATCCATCTTTTTGCGTCTGTCGTCTTTTTGCTTCCGTCGTCTTTTTGCGTCCGTCGTCTTTTTGTGTTCGTCGTCTTTATGCGTTTGTCTTTTTGCGTTCGTCATTTTTCTGCATCCGTCATCTTTTTGCGTCCGTCGTCTTTTTGCGTCCGTCGTCTTTTTGCGTTCGTCGTCTTTCTGCGTTTGTCGTCTTTTTTCATTCGTCTTTTTGCGTCCGTCTTTTTGCGTCCATCGTCTTTTTGCGTCCGTCGTCTTTTTGCGTTCATCGCCTTTTTGCGTTCGTCTTTTTGCGTCCGTCGTCTTTTTGCGTTCATCGTCTTTTTGCGTTCGTCGTCTTTTTGCGTTCGTCGTCTTTTTGCGTTCGTCTTTTTGCGTTCGTCTTTTTCGTCCGTCTTTTTTCGTCCGTCGTCTTTTTGCGTCCGTCGTCTTTTTGCTTTCATCGTCTTTTTGCATTCGTCTTTTTGCGTCCGTCGTCTTTTTGCGTACGTTGTCTTTTTGCGTTCCTCGTCTTTTTGCGTTCATCGTCTTTTTGCGTTCCTCGTCTTTTTGCGTTCGTCGTCTTTTTGTGTTCGTCGTCTTTTTGCGTTTGTCTTTTTGTGTTCATCGTCTTTTTGCGTTCATCGTCTTTTTGCGTTCGTCATTTTTCTGCGTCCGTTGCCTTTTTGCGTCAGTCGTCTTTTTGCGTCCTTCGTCTTTTTGCGTCCTTCGTCTTTTTGCGTCAGTCGTCTTTTTGCGTCCTTCGTCTTTTTGCGTCCTTCGTCTTTTTGCGTCCTTCGTCTTTTTGCGTCCGTCGTCTTTTTGCGTCCGTCGTCTTTTTTCGTTCGTCTTTTTGCGTTCGTCGTCTTTTTGCATTTGTCGTCTTTTTGCGTTCGTCTTTTTGCGTTCGTCTTTTTCGTCCGTCTTTTTGCGTCCGTCGTCTTTTTGCGTTCGTCGTCTTTTTGCGTTCATCGTCTTTTTGCGTTCATCGTCTTTTTGCGTTCATCGTCTTTTTGCGTTCATCGTCTTTTTGTATTCGTCGTCTTTTTGCGTTTGTCTTTTTGCGTTCGTCATTTTTCTGCGTCCGTCGTCTTTTTGCGTCCGTCGTCTTTTTGCGTCCGTCGCCTTTTTGCGTTAGTCGTCTTTTTGCGTTAGTCGTCTTTTTGCGTTCTTCGTCTTTTTGCGTCCTTCGTCTTTTTGCGTCCGTCGTCTTTTTGCGTCCGTCGTCTTTTTTCGTTCGTCTTTTTGCGTTCGTGGTCTTTTTGCGTTCGTCGTCTTTTTGCGTACTTCTTTTTGCGTTCGTCTTTTCCGTCTGTCTTTTTGCGTCCGTCGTCTTTTTGTATTCGTCGTCTTTTTGCGTTCATCGTCTTTTTGCGTTCGTCGTCTTTTTGCGTTTGTCGTCTTTTTGCGTTCGTCTTTTTGCGTCCGTCTTTTTGCGTCCGTCGTCTTTTTGCGTCCGTCGTCTTTTTGCGTCCGTCGTCTTTTTGCGTCCGTCGTCTTTTTGGGTTCGTCATCTTTTTGCGTTCGTCGTCTTTTTGCGTTTGCCTTTTTGCGTTCGTCATTTTTCTGCATCCGTCGTCTTTTTGCGTCCGTCGTCTTTTTGCGACCGTCGTCTTTTTGCGTTCGTCGTCTTTCTGCGTTCGTCGTCTTTTTTCATTCGTCTTTTTGCGTCCGTCTTTTTGCGTCCGTCGTCTTTTTGCGTCCGTCGTCTTTTTGCGTTCATCGTCTTTTTGTGTTCGTCTTTTTGCGTCCGTCGTCTTTTTGCGTTCATCGTCTTTTTGCGTTCGTCGTCTTTTTGCGTTCGTCGTCTTTTTGCATTCGTCTTTTTGCGTTCGTCTTTTTCGTCCGCCTTTTTGCATCCGTCGTCTTTTTGCGTCCGTCGTCTTTTTGCTTTCATCGTCTTTTTGCATTCGTCTTTTTGCGTCCGTCGTCTTTTTGCGTACGTTGTCTTTTTCCGTTCCTCGTCTTTTTGCGTTCATCGTGTTTTTGCGTTCGTCGTCTTTTTGCGTTCGTCGTCTTTTTGTGTTCGTCGTCTTTTTGCCTTTGTCTTTTTGTGTTCATCTTCTTTTTGCGTTTGTCTTTTTGCGTTCGTCATTTGTCTGCGTCCGTAGTCTTTTTGCGTCCGTCGTCTTTTTGCGTCCGTCGTCTTTTTGCGTCCATCGCCTTTTTGCGTTAGTCGTCTTTTTGCGTCCTTCGTCTTTTTGCGTCCTTCATCTTTTTGCGTCCGTCGTCTTTTTGCGTTCGTCGTCTTTTTGCGTTCGTCGTCTTTTTGCGTTCGTCTTTTTGCGTTCGTCTTTTTCGTCCGTCTTTTTGCGTCCGTCGTCTTTTTGCGTTCGTCTTTTTCGTCCGTCTTTTTGCGTCCGTCGTCTTTTTGCGTCCGCCGTCTTTTTGCTTTCATCTTCTTTTTGCATTTGTCTTTTTGTGTCCGTCGTCTTTTTGGGTACGTTGTCTTTTTGCGTTCCTTGTCTTTTTGCGTTCATCGTCTTTTTGCGTTTGTCGTCTTTTTGGGTTTGTCGTCTTTTTGTGTTCGTCGTCTTTTTGCGTTTGTCTTTTTGTGTTCGTCGTCTTTTTGCGTTTGTCTTTTTGCGTTCGTCATTTTTCTGCGTCCGTCGTCTTTTTGCGTCAGTCGTCTTTTTGCGTCCGTTGCCTTTTTGCGTTAGTCGTCTTTTTGCGTCCTTCGTCTTTTTGCGTCCTTCATCTTTTTGCGTCCGTCGTCTTTTTGCGTCTGTCGTCTTATTGCGTTCATCGTCTTTTTGCATCCGTTGTCTTTTTGCATCCGTCGTCTTTTTGCGTTCGTCGTCTTTTTGCGTTCATCGTCTTTTTGCGTTCGTCGTCTTTTTGCGTTCGTCGTCTTTTTGCGTTTGTCGTCTTTTTGTGTTCGTCGTCTTTTTGCGTTTGTCTTTTTGTGTTCGTCGTCTTTTTGCGTTTGTCTTTTTGCGTTCGTCATTTTTCTGCGTCCGTCGTCTTTTTGCGTCAGTCGTCTTTTTGCGTCCGTTGCCTATTTGCGTTAGTCGTCTTTTTGCGTCCTTCGTCTTTTTGCGTCCTTCGTCTTTTTGCGTCCGTCGTCTTTTTGCGTCTGTCGTCTTATTGTGTTCATCGTCTTTTTGCGTTCGTCTTTTTGCATCCGTCGTCTTTTTGCATCCGTCGTCTTTTTGCGTTCATCGTCTTTTTGCGTTCATCGTCTTTTTGCGTTCGTCGTCTTTTTGCGTTCGTCGTCTTTTTGCGTTCATCGTCTTTTTGCGTTCGTCTTTTTGCATCCGTCGTCTTTTTGCATCCGTCGTCTTTTTGCGTTCATCGTCTTTTTGCGTTCATCGTCTTTTTGCGTTCGTCGTCTTTTTGCGTTCATCGTCTTTTTGCGTTTGTCGTCTTTTTGCGTTCATCGTCTTTTTGCGTACGTCGTCTTTTTGTCTTCGTCATCTTTTTGCGTTTGTCTTTTTGTGTTCGTCGTCTTTTTGCATTTGTCTTTTTGCATTCGTCCTTTTTCTCCGTCCGTCGTCTTTTTGCGTCCGTCGTCTTTTTGCGATCGTCGTCTTTTTGCGTTCGTCGTCTTTTTGCGTCCGTCGTCTTTTTGCGTCCGTCGCCTTTTTGCGTCAGTTGTCTTTTTGCGTCCTTCGTCTTTTTGCGTCCTTCGTCTTTTTGCGTCCGTCGTCTTTTTGCGTCTGTTGCCTTTTTGCGTTAGTCGTCTTTTTGCGTCCTTCGTCTTTTTGCGTCCTTCGTCTTTTTGCGTCCGTTGTCTTTTTGCGTCTGTCGTCTTATTGTGTTCATCGTCTTTTTGCGTTCGTCTTTTTCCATCCGTCGTCTTTTTGCATCCGTCGTCTTTTTGCGTTCATCGTCTTTTTGCATTCATCGTCTTTTTGCGTTCGTCGTCTTTTTGCGTTCGTCGTCTTTTTGCGTTCATCGTCTTTTTGCGTTCGTCTTTTTGCATCCGTCGTCTTTTTGCATCCGTCGTCTTTTTGTGTTCATCGTCTTTTTCCGTTCATCGTCTTTTTGCGTTCGTCGTCTTTTTGCGTTCATCGTCTTTTTGCGTTTGTCGTCTTTTTGCGTTCATCGTCTTTTTGCGTACGTCGTCTTTTTGTGTTCGTCATCTTTTTGCGTTTGTCTTTTTGTGTTCGTCGTCTTTTTGCATTTGTCTTTTTGCATTCGTCCTTTTTCTGCGTCCGTCGTCTTTTTGCGTCCGTCGTCTTTTTGCGATCGTCGCCTTTTTGGGTTCGTCGTCTTTTTGCGTCCGTCGTCTTTTTGCGTCCGTCGCCTTTTTGCGTTAGTTGTCTTTTTGCGTCCTTCGTCTTTTTGCGTCCTTCGTCTTTTTGCGTCCGTCGTCTTTTTGCGTCCGTCGTCTTTTTTCGTTCGTCTTTTTGCGTTCGTCGTTTTTTGCGTTCGTCGTCTTTTTGCGTTCGTCTTTTTGCGTTTGTCTTTTTCGTCCGTCTTTTAGCGTCCGTCGTCTTTTTGCGTCCGTCGTCTTTTTGCGTCGGTCGTCTTTTTGCGTTCATCGTCTTTTTGCGTTCGTCGTCTTTTTGCGTTTGTCGTCTTTTTGCGTTCGTCTTTTTGCGTTCGTCTTTTTGCATCCGTCTTTTTGCGTCCGTCGTCTTTTTGCGTCCGTCGTCTTTTTGCGTCCGTCGTCTTTTTGTGTTCGTCATCTTTTTGCGTTCGTCGTCTTTTTGCGTTTGCCTTTTTGCGTTCGTCATTTTTCTGCATCCGTCGTCTTTTTGCGTCCGTCGTCTTTTTGCGACCGTCGTCTTTTTGCGTTCGTCGTCTTTCTGCGTTCGTCGTCTTTTTTCATTCGTCTTTTTGCGTCCGTCTTTTTGCGTCCGTCGTCTTTTTGCGTCTGTCGTCTTTTTGCGTTCATCGTCTTTTTGTGTTCGTCTTTTTGCGTCCGTCGTCTTTTTGCGTTCATCGTCTTTTTGCGTTCGTCGTCTTTTTGCGTTCGTCGTCTTTTTGCATTCGTCTTTTTGCGTTCGTCTTTTTCGTCCGCCTTTTTGCATCCGTCGTCTTTTTGCGTCCGTCGTCTTTTTGCTTTCATCGTCTTTTTGCATTCGTCTTTTTGCGTCCGTCGTCTTTTTGCGTACGTTGTCTTTTTCCGTTCCTCGTCTTTTTGCGTTCATCGTCTTTTTGCGTTCGTCGTCTTTTTGCGTTCGTCGTCTTTTTGTGTTCGTCGTCTTTTTGCCTTTGTCTTTTTGTGTTCATCTTCTTTTTGCGTTTGTCTTTTTGCGTTCGTCATTTGTCTGCGTCCGTAGTCTTTTTGCGTCCGTCGTCTTTTTGCGTCCGTCGTCTTTTTGCGTCCATCGCCTTTTTGCGTTAGTCGTCTTTTTGCGTCCTTCGTCTTTTTGCGTCCTTCATCTTTTTGCGTCCGTCGTCTTTTTGCGTTCGTCGTCTTTTTGCGTTCGTCGTCTTTTTGCGTTCGTCTTTTTGCGTTCGTCGTCTTTTTGCGTTCGTCTTTTTGCGTTCGTCGTCTTTTTGCGTTCGTCTTTTTCGTCCGTCTTTTTGCGTCCGTCGTCTTTTTGCTTTCATCTTCTTTTTGCATTTGTCTTTTTGTGTCCGTCGTCTTTTTGGGTACGTTGTCTTTTTGCGTTCCTTGTCTTTTTGCGTTCATCGTCTTTTTGCGTTTGTCGTCTTTTTGCGTTTGTCGTCTTTTTGTGTTCGTCGTCTTTTTGCGTTTGTCTTTTTGTGTTCGTCGTCTTTTTGCGTTTGTCTTTTTGCGTTCGTCATTTTTCTGCGTCCGTCGTCTTTTTGCGTCAGTCGTCTTTTTGCGTCCGTTGCCTTTTTGCGTTAGTCGTCTTTTTGCGTCCTTCGTCTTTTTGCGTCCTTCATCTTTTTGCGTCCGTCGTCTTTTTGCGTCTGTCGTCTTATTGCGTTCATCGTCTTTTTGCATCCGTTGTCTTTTTGCATCCGTCGTCTTTTTGCGTTCATCGTCTTTTTGCGTTCATCGTCTTTTTGCGTTCGTCGTCTTTTTGCGTTCGTCGTCTTTTTGCGTTTGTCGTCTTTTTGTGTTCGTCGTCTTTTTGCGTTTGTCTTTTTGTGTTCGTCGTCTTTTTGCGTTTGTCTTTTTGCGTTCGTCATTTTTCTGCGTCCGTCGTCTTTTTGCGTCAGTCGTCTTTTTGCGTCCGTTGCCTATTTGCGTTAGTCGTCTTTTTGCGTCCTTCGTCTTTTTGCGTCCTTCGTCTTTTTGCGTCCGTCGTCTTTTTGCGTCTGTCGTCTTATTGTGTTCATCGTCTTTTTGCGTTCGTCTTTTTGCATCCGTCGTCTTTTTGCATCCGTCGTCTTTTTGCGTTCATCGTCTTTTTGCGTTCATCGTCTTTTTGCGTTCGTCGTCTTTTTGCGTTCGTCGTCTTTTTGCGTTCATCGTCTTTTTGCGTTCGTCTTTTTGCATCCGTCGTCTTTTTGCATCCGTCGTCTTTTTGCGTTCATCGTCTTTTTGCGTTCATCGTCTTTTTGCGTTCGTCGTCTTTTTGCGTTCATCGTCTTTTTGCGTTTGTCGTCTTTTTGCGTTCATCGTCTTTTTGCGTACGTCGTCTTTTTGTCTTCGTCATCTTTTTGCGTTTGTCTTTTTGTGTTCGTCGTCTTTTTGCATTTGTCTTTTTGCATTCGTCCTTTTTCTCCGTCCGTCGTCTTTTTGCGTCCGTCGTCTTTTTGCGATCGTCGCCTTTTTGCGTTCGTCGTCTTTTTGCGTCCGTCGTCTTTTTGCGTCCGTCGCCTTTTTGCGTCAGTTGTCTTTTTGCGTCCTTCGTCTTTTTGCGTCCGTCGTCTTTTTGCGTCCGTCGTCTTTTTTCGTTCGTCTTTTTGCGTTCGTCGTTTTTTGCGTTCGTCGTCTTTTTGCGTTCGTCTTTTTGCGTTTGTCTTTTTCGTCCGTCTTTTAGCGTCCGTCGTCTTTTTGCGTCCGTCGTCTTTTTGCGTCGGTCGTCTTTTTGCGTTCATCGTCTTTTTGCGTTCGTCGTCTTTTTGCGTTTGTCGTCTTTTTGCGTTCGTCTTTTTGCGTTCGTCTTTTTGCATCCGTCTTTTTGCGTCCGTCGTCTTTTTGCGTCCGTCGTCTTTTTGCGTCCGTCGTCTTTTTGTGTTCGTCATCTTTTTGCGTTCGTCGTCTTTTTGCGTTTGCCTTTTTGCGTTCGTCATTTTTCTGCATCCGTCGTCTTTTTGCGTCCGTCGTCTTTTTGCGTCCGTCGTCTTTTTGCGTTCGTCGTCTTTCTGCGTTCGTCGTCTTTTTTCATTCGTCTTTTTGCGTTCGTCTTTTTCGTCCGTCTTTTTGCGTCCGTCGTCTTTTTGCGTTCGTCGTCTTTTTGCTTTCATCGTCTTTTTGCATTTGTCTTTTTGTGTCCGTCGTCTTTTTGGGTACGTTGTCTTTTTGCGTCCGTCGTCTTTTTGCGTCCGTCGTCTTTTTGCGTCCGTTGCCTTTTTGCGTTAGTCGTCTTTTTGCGTCCTTCGTCTTTTTGCGTCCTTCATCTTTTTGCGTCCGTCGTCTTTTTGCGTCTGTCGTCTTATTGCGTTCATCGTCTTTTTGCGTTCGTCTTTTTGCATCCGTTGTCTTTTTGCATCCGTCGTCTTTTTGCGTTCATCGTCTTTTTGCGTTCATCGTCTTTTTGCGTTCGTCGTCTTTTTGCGTTCGTCGTCTTTTTGCGTTTGTCGTCTTTTTGTGTTCGTCGTCTTTTTGCGTTTGTCTTTTTGTGTTCGTCGTCTTTTTGCGTTTGTCTTTTTGCGTTCGTCATTTTTCTGCGTCCGTCGTCTTTTTGCGTCAGTCGTCTTTTTGCGTCAGTCGTCTTTTTGCGTCCGTTGCCTATTTGCGTTAGTCGTCTTTTTGCGTCCTTCGTCTTTTTGCGTCCTTCGTCTTTTTGCGTCCGTCGTCTTTTTGCGTCTGTCGTCTTATTGTGTTCATCGTCTTTTTGCGTTCGTCTTTTTGCATCCGTCGTCTTTTTGCATCCGTCGTCTTTTTGCGTTCATCGTCTTTTTGCGTTCATCGTCTTTTTTCGTTCGTCGTCTTTTTGCGTTCGTCGTCTTTTTGCGTTCATCGTCTTTTTGCGTTCGTCTTTTTGCATCCGTCGTCTTTTTGCATCCGTCGTCTTTTTGCGTTCATCGTCTTTTTGCGTTCATCGTCTTTTTGCGTTCGTCGTCTTTTTGCGTTCATCGTCTTTTTGCGTTTGTCGTCTTTTTGCATTCATCGTCTTTTTGCGTACGTCGTCTTTTTGTCTTCGTCATCTTTTTGCGTTTGTCTTTTTGTGTTCGTCGTCTTTTTGCATTTGTCTTTTTGCATTCGTCCTTTTTCTCCGTCCGTCGTCTTTTTGCGTCCGTCGTCTTTTTGCGATCGTCGCCTTTTTGCGTTCGTCGTCTTTTTGCGTCCGTCGTCTTTTTGCGTCCGTCGCCTTTTTGCGTCAGTTGTCTTTTTGCGTCCTTCGTCTTTTTGCGTCCTTCGTCTTTTTGCGTCCGTCGTCTTTTTGCGTCTGTTGCCTTTTTGCGTTAGTCGTCTTTTTGCGTCCTTCGTCTTTTTGCGTCCTTCGTCTTTTTGCGTCCGTTGTCTTTTTGCGTCAGTCGTCTTATTGTGTTCATCGTCTTTTTGCGTTCGTCTTTTTCCATCCGTCGTCTTTTTGCATCCGTCGTCTTTTTGCGTTCATCGTCTTTTTGCGTTCATCGTCTTTTTGCGTTCGTCGTCTTTTTGCGTTCGTCGTCTTTTTGCGTTCATCGTCTTTTTGCGTTCGTCTTTTTGCATCCGTCGTCTTTTTGCATCCGTCGTCTTTTTGTGTTCATCGTCTTTTTCCGTTCATCGTCTTTTTGCGTTCGTCGTCTTTTTGCGTTCATCGTCTTTTTGCGTTTGTCGTCTTTTTGCGTTCATCGTCTTTTTGCGTACGTCGTCTTTTTGTGTTCGTCATCTTTTTGCGTTTGTCTTTTTGTGTTCGTCGTCTTTTTGCATTTGTCTTTTTGCATTCGTCCTTTTTCTGCGTCCGTCGTCTTTTTGAGTCCGTCGTCTTTTTGCGATCGTCGCCTTTTTGGGTTCGTCGTCTTTTTGCGTCCGTCGTCTTTTTGCGTCCGTCGCCTTTTTGCGTTAGTTGTCTTTTTGCGTCCTTCGTCTTTTTGCGTCCGTCGTCTTTTTGCGTCCGTCATCTTTTTTCGTTCGTCTTTTTGCGTTCGTCGTTTTTTGCGTTCGTCGTCTTTTTGCGTTCGTCTTTTTGCGTTTGTCTTTTTCGTCCGTCTTTTAGCGTCCGTCGTCTTTTTGCGTCCGTCGTCTTTTTGCGTCCGTCGTCTTTTTGCGTTCATCGTCTTTTTGCGTTCGTCGTCTTTTTGCGTTTGTCGTCTTTTTGCGTTCGTCTTTTTGCGTTCGTCTTTTTGCATCCGTCTTTTTGCGTCCGTCGTCTTTTTGCGTCCGTCGTCTTTTTGCGTCCGTCGTCTTTTTGCGTCCGTCGTCTTTTTGCGTCCGTCGTCTTTTTGTGTTCGTCATCTTTTTGCGTTCGTCGTCTTTTTGCGTTTGCCTTTTTGCGTTCGTCATTTTTCTGCATCCGTCGTCTTTTTGCGTCCGTCGTCTTTTTGCGTCCGTCGTCTTTTTGCGTTCGTCGTCTTTCTGCGTTCGTCGTCTTTTTTCATTCGTCTTTTTGCGTTCGTCTTTTTCGTCCGTCTTTTTGCGTCCGTCGTCTTTTTGCGTTCGTCGTCTTTTTGCTTTCATCGTCTTTTTGCATTTGTCTTTTTGTGTCCGTCGTCTTTTTGGGTACGTTGTCTTTTTGCGTTCCTCGTCTTTTTGCGTTCCTCGTCTTTTTGCGTTCGTCGTCTTTTTGCGTTTGTCGTCTTTTTGTGTTCGTCGTCTTTTTGCGTTTGTCTTTTTGTGTTCGTCGTCTTTTTGCGTTTGTCTTTTTGCGTTCGTCATTTTTCTGCGTCCGTCGTCTTTTTGCGTCAGTCGTCTTTTTGCATCCGTTGCCTTTTTGCGTTAGTCGCCTTTTTGCGTCCTTCGTCTTTTTGCGTCCTTCGTCTTTTAGCGTCCGTCGTCTTTTTGCGTCTGTCATCTTATTGCGTTCATCGTCTTTTTGCGTTCGTCTTTTTGCATCCGTCGTCTTTTTGCATCCGTCGTCTTTTTGCATCCGTCGTCTTTTTGCGTTCATCGTCTTTTTGCGTTCATCGTCTTTTTGCGTTCGCCGTCTTTTTGCGTTTGTCGTCTTTTTGCGTTCGTCGTCTTTTTGCGTTCGTCGTCTTTTTGCGTTTGTCGTCTTTTTGCGTTCGTTGTCTTTTTGCGTTTGCCTTTTTGCGTTCGTCATTTTTCTGCATCCGTCGTCTTTTTACGTCCGTCGTCTTTTTGCGTCCGTCGTTTTTTTGCGTTCGTCGTCTTTCTGCGTTCGTCGTCTTTTTTCATTCATCTTTTTGCGTTCGTCTTTTTCGTCCGTCTTTTTGCGTCCGTCGTCTTTTTGCGTCCGTCGTCTTTTTGATTTCATCGTCTTTTTGCATTTGTCTTTTTGTGTCCGTCGTCTTTTTGGGTACGTTGTCTTTTTGCGGTCCTCGTCTTTTTGCGTTCATCGTCTTTTTGCGTTCGTCGTCTTTTTGCGTTTGTCGTCTTTTTGTGTTCGTCGTCTTTTTGCGTTTGTCTTTTTGTGTTCATCGTCTTTTTGCGTTTGTCTTTTTGCGTTCGTCATTTTTCTGCGTCCGTCGTCTTTTTGCGTCAGTCGTCTTTTTGCGTCCGTTGCCTATTTGCGTTAGTCGTCTTTTTGTGTCCTTCGTCTTTTTGCGTCCTTCGTCTTTTTGCGTCCGTCGTCTTTTTGCGTCTGTCGTCTTATTGCGTTCATCGTCTTTTTGCGTTCGTCTTTTTGCATCCGTCGTCTTTTTGCATCCGTCGTCTTTTTGCGTTCATCGTCTTTTTGCGTTCATCGTCTTTTTGCGTTCGTCGTCTTTTTGCGTTCGTCGTCTTTTTGCGTTCATCATCTTTTTGCGTTCGTCGTCTTTTTGCGTTCGTCGTCTTTTTGTGTTTGTCGTCTTTTTGCCTTTGTCTTTTTGTGTTCATCGTCTTTTTGCGTTCGTCATTTTTCTGCGTCCATCGTCTTTTTGCGTCCGTCGTCTTTTTGCGTCCGTCGCCTTTTTGCGTTAGTCGTCTTTTTGCGTCCTTCGTCTTTTTGCGTCCTTCATCTTTTTGCGTCCGTCGTCTTTTTGCGTTCGTCGTCTTTTTGCGTTCATCGTCTTTTTGCGTTCGTCTTTTTGCATCCGTCGTCTTTTTGCATCCATCGTCTTTTTGCGTTCATCGTCTTTTTGCGTTCATCGTCTTTTTGCGTTCGTCGTCTTTTTGCGTTCGTCGTCTTTTTGCGTTTGTCTTTTTGCGTTCATCATTTTTCTGCGTCCGTCGTCTTTTTGCGTCAGTCGTCTTTTTGCGTCCGTTGCCTTTTTGCGTTAGTCGTCTTTTTGCGTCCTTCGTCTTTTTGCGTCCTTCGTCTTTTAGCGTCCGTCGTCTTTTTGCGTCTGTCGTCTTATTGAGTTCATCGTCTTTTTGCGTTCGTCTTTTTGCATCCGTCGTCTTTTTGCATCCGTCGTCTTTTTGGGTACGTTGTCTTTTTGCGGTCCTCGTCTTCTTGCGTTCATCGTCTTTTTGCGTTCGTCGTCTTTTTCCGTTCATCGTCTTTTTGCGTTCGTCGTCTTTTTGCGTTCGTCGTCTTTTTGCGTTCATCGTGTTTTTGCGTTCGTCGTCTTTTTGCGTTCGTCGTCTTTTTGTGTTTGTCGTCTTTTTGCCTTTGTCTTTTTGTGTTCATCGTCTTTTTGCGTTTGTCTTTTTGCGTTCGTCATTTTTCTGCGTCCATCGTCTTTTTGCGTCCGTCGTCTTTTTGCGTCCGTCGTCTTTTTGCGTCCGTCGCCTTTTTGCGTTAGTCGTCTTTTTGCGTCCTTCGTCTTTTTGCGTCCTTCATCTTTTTGCGTCCGTCGTCTTTTTGCGTTCGTCGTCTTTTTGCGTTCATCGTCTTTTTGCGTTCGTCTTTTTGCATCCGTCGTCTTTTTGCATCCGTCGTCTTTTTGCGTTCATCGTCTTTTTGCGTTCACCGTCTTTTTGTGTTTGTCGTCTTTTTGCGTTCGTCGTCTTTTTGCGTTCGTCGTCTTTTTGCGTTTGTCGTCTTTTTGCGTTCGTTGTCTTTTTGCGTTTGCCTTTTTGCGTTCGTCATTTTTCTGCATCCGTCGTCTTTTTGCGTCCGTCGTCTTTTTGCGTCCGTCGTTTTTTTTGCGTTCGTCGTCTTTCTGCGTTCGTCGTCTTTTTTCATTCATCTTTTTGCGTTCGTCTTTTTCGTCCGTCTTTTTGCGTCCGTCGTCTTTTTGCGTCCATCGTCTTTTTGCTTTCATCGTCTTTTTGCATTTGTCTTTTTGTGTCCGTCGTCTTTTTGGGTACGTTGTCTTTTTGCGGTCCTCGTCTTTTTGCGTTCATCGTCTTTTTGCGTTCGTCGTCTTTTTGCGTTTGTCGTCTTTTTGTGTTCGTCGTCTTTTTGCGTTTGTCTTTTTGTGTTCGTCGTCTTTTTGCGTTTGTCTTTTTGCGTTCGTCATTTTTCTGCGTCCGTCGTCTTTTTGCGTCAGTCGTCTTTTTGCGTCCGTTGCCTTTTTGCGTTAGTCGTCTTTTTGCGTCCTTCATCTTTTTGCGTCCTTCGTCTTTTTGCGTCTGTCGTCTTATTGCGTTCATCGTCTTTTTGCGTTCGTCTTTTTGCATCCGTCGTCTTTTTGCATCCGTCGTCTTTTTGCATCCGTCGTCTTTTTGCGTTCATCGTCTTTTTGCGTTCGTCGTCTTTTTGCGTTCGTCGTCTTTTTGCGTTCGTCGTCTTTTTGTGTTTGTCCTCTTTTTGCCTTTGTCTGTTTGTGTTCATCGTCTTTTTGCGTTTGTCTTTTTGCGTTCGTCATTTTTCTGCGTCCATCGTCTTTTTGCGTCCGTCGTCTTTTTGCGTCCGTCGCCTTTTTGCGTTAGTCGTCTTTTTGCGTTAGTCGTCTTTTTGCGTCCTTCGTCTTTTTGCGTCCTTCATCTTTTTGCGTCCGTCGTCTTTTTGCGTTCGTCGTCTTTTTGCGTTCGTCGTCTTTTTGCGTTTGCCTTTTTGCGTTCGTCATTTTTCTGCATCCGTCGTCTTTTTGCGTCCGTCGTCTTTTTGCGTCCGTCGTTTTTTTGCGTTCGTCGTCTTTCTGCGTTCGTCGTCTTTCTGCGTTCGTCGTCTTTCTGCGTTCATCGTCTTTTTTAATTCGTCTTTTTGCGTTCGTCTTTTTCGTCCGTCTTTTTGCGTCCGTCGTCTTTTTGCGTCCGTCGTCTTTTTGCTTTCATCGTCTTTTTGCATTTGTCTTATTGTGTCCGTCGTCTTTTTGGGTACGTTGTCTTTTTGCGTTCCTCGTCTTTTTGCGTTCATCGTCTTTTTGCGTTCGTTGTCTTTTTGCGTTTGTCGTCTTTTTGTGTTCGTCGTCTTTTTGCGTTTGTCTTTTTGTGTTCGTCGTCTTTTTGCGTTTGTCTTTTTGCGTTCGTCATTTTTCTGCGTCCGTCGTCTTTTTGCGTCAGTCGTCTTTTTGCGTCCGTTGCCTTTTTGCGTTAGTCGTCTTTTTGCGTCCTTCGTCTTTTTGCGTCCTTCGTCTTTTTGCGTCCGTCGTCTTTTTGCGTCTGTCGTCTTATTGCGTTCATCGTCTTTTTGCGTTCGTCTTTTTGCATCCGTCGTCTTTTTGCGTCCGTTGCCTTTTTGCGTTAGTCGTCTTTTTGCGTCCTTTGTCTTTTTGCGTCCTTCGTCTTTTTGCGTCCGTCGTCTTTTTGCGTCCGTCGTCTTTTTGCGTCCGTCGTCTTTTTTCGTTCGTCTTTTTGCGTTCGTCGTTTTTTGCGTTCGTCGTCTTTTTGCGTTCGTCTTTTTGCGTTTGTCTTTTTCGTCCGTCTTTTTGCGTCCGTCGTCTTTTTGCATCCGTCGTCTTTTTGCGTCCGTCGTCTTTTTTCGTTCGTCTTTTTGCGTTCGTCGTTTTTTGCGTTCGTCGTCTTTTTGCGTTCGTCTTTTTGCGTTTGTCTTTTTCGTCCGTCTTTTTGCGTCCGTCGTCTTTTTGCATCCGTCGTCTTTTTGCGTCCGTCGTCTTTTTGCGTTCATCGTCTTTTTGCGTTCGTCGTCTTTTTCCGTTTGTCGTCTTTTTGCGTCCGTATTTTTGCGTCCGTCGTCTTTTTGCGTCCGTCGTCTTTTTGCGTCCATCGTCTTTTTGTGTTCGTCATCTTTTTGCGTTCGTCGTCTTTTTGCGTTTGCCTTTTTGCGTTCGTCATTTTTCTGCATCCGTCGTCTTTTTGCGTCCGTCGTCTTTTTGCGTCCGTCGTCTTTTTGCGTTCGTCGTCTTTCTGCGTTCATCGTCTTTTTTCATTCGTCTTTTTGCGTTCGTCTTTTTCGTCCGTCTTTTTGCGTCCGTCGTCTTTTTGCGTCCGTCGTCTTTTTGCTTTCATCGTCTTTTTGCATTTGTCTTTTTGTGTCCGTCGTCTTTTTGGGTACGTTGTCTTTTTGCGTTCCTCGTCTTTTTGTGTTCATCGTCTTTTTGCGTTCGTCGTCTTTTTGCGTTTGTCGTCTTTTTGTGTTCGTCGTCTTTTTGCGTTTGTCTTTTTGTGTTCGTCGTCTTTTTGCGTTTGTCTTTTTGCGTTCGTCATTTTTCTGCGTCCGTCGTCTTTTTGCGTCAGTCGTCTTTTTGCGTCCGTTGCCTTTTTGCGTTAGTCGTCTTTTTGCGTCCTTCGTCTTTTTGCGTCCTTCGTCTTTTTGCGTCCGTCGTCTTTTTGCGTCTGTCGTCTTATTGCGTTCATCGTCTTATTGCGTTCATCGTCTTTTTGCGTTCGTCTTTTTGCATCCGTCGTCTTTTTGCATCCGTCGTCTTTTTGCGTTCATCGTCTTTTTGCGTTCATCGTCTTTTTGCGTTCGTCGTCTTTTTGCGTTCGTCGTCTTTTTGCGTTCATCGTCTTTTTGCGTTCGTCGTCTTTTTGCGTTCGTCGTCTTTTTGTGTTTGTCGTCTTTTTGCCTTTGTCTTTTTGTGTTCATCGTCTTTTTGCGTTTGTCTTTTTGCGTTCGTCATTTTTCTGCGTCCATCGTCTTTTTGCGTCCGTCGTCTTTTTGCGTCCGTCGCCTTTTTGCGTTAGTCGTCTTTTTGCGTCCTTCGTCTTTTTGCGTCCTTCATCTTTTTGCGTCCGTCGTCTTTTTGCGTTCGTCGTCTTTTTGCGTTCATCGTCTTTTTGCGTTCGTCTTTTTGCATCCGTCGTCATTTTGCATCCATCGTCTTTTTGCGTTCATCGTCTTTTTGCGTTCATCGTCTTTTTGCGTTCGTCGTCTTTTTGCGTTCGTCGTCTTTTTGCGTTTGTCTTTTTGCGTTCGTCATTTTTCTGCGTCCGTCGTCTTTTTGCGTCAGTCGTCTTTTCGCGTCCGTTGCCTTTTTGCGTTAGTCGTCTTTTTGCGTCCTTCGTCTTTTTGCGTCCTTCGTCTTTTTGCGTCTGTCGTCTTATTGCGTTCATCGTCTTTTTGCGTCCGTCGTCTTTTTGCGTTCGTCGTCTTTTTGCGTTCATCGTCTTTTTGCGTTCGTCTTTTTGCATCCGTCGTCTTTTTGCATCCGTCGTCTTTTTGCGTTCATCGTCTTTTTGCGTTCGTCGTCTTTTTGCGTTCGTCGTCTTTTTGCGTTCGTCGTCTTTTTGCGTTCGTCGTCTTTTTGCGTTTGTCGTCTTTTTGCGTTCGTCGTCTTTTTGTGTTTGCCTTTTTGCGTTCGTCATTTTTCTGCATCCGTCGTCTTTTTGCGTCCGTCGTCTTTTTGCGTCCGTCGTTTTTTTGCGTTCGTCGTCTTTCTGTGTTCGTCGTCTTTTTGCGTTTGTCTTTTTGTGTTCGTCGTCTTTTTGCGTTTGTCTTTTTGCGTTCGTCATTTTTCTGCGTCCGTCGTCTTTTTGCGTCAGTCGTCTTTTTGCGTCCGTTGCCTTTTTGCGTTAGTCATCTTTTTGCGTCCTTCGTCTTTTTGCGTCCTTCGTCTTTTTGCGTCCGTCGTCTTTTTGCGTCTGTCGTCTTATTGCGTTCATCGTCTTTTTGCGTTCGTCTTTTTGCATCCGTCGTCTTTTTGCATCCGTCGTCTTTTTGCGTTCATCGTCTTTTTGCGTTCATCGTCTTTTTGCGTTCGTCGTCTTTTTGCGTTCGTCGTCTTTTTGCGTTCATCGTCTTTTTGCGTTCGTCGTCTTTTTGCGTTCGTCATCTTTTTGTGTTTGTCGTCTTTTTGCCTTTGTCTTTTTGTGTTCATCGTCTTTTTGCGTTTGTCTTTTTGCGTTCGTCATTTTTCTGCGTCCATCGTCTTTTTGCGTCCGTCGTCTTTTTGCGTCCGTCGCCTTTTTGCGTTAGTCGTCTTTTTGCGTCCTTTGTCTTTTTGCGTCCTTCATCTTTTTGCGTCCGTCGTCTTTTTGCGTTCGTCGTCTTTTTGCGTTCATCGTCTTTTTGCGTTCGTCTTTTTGCATCCGTCGTCTTTTTGCATCCATCGTCTTTTTGCGTTCATCGTCTTTTTGCGTTCATCGTATTTTTGCGTTCGTCGTCTTTTTGCGTTCGTCGTCTTTTTGCGTTTGTCTTTTTGCGTTCGTCATTTTTCTGCGTCCATCGTCTTTTTGCGTCTGTCGTCTTTTTGTGTCCGTTGCCTTTTTGCGTTAGTCGTCTTTTTGCGTCCTTCGTCTTTTTGCGTCCTTCGTCTTTTTGCGTCTGTCGTCTTATTGCGTTCATCGTCTTTTTGCGTTCGTCTTTTTGCATCCGTCGTCTTTTTGCATCCGTCGTCTTTTTGCGTTCAACGTCTTTTTGCGTTCATCGTCTTTTTGCGTTCGTCGTCTTTTTGCGTTCGTCGTCTTTTTGCGTTCATCGTCTTTTTGCGTTCGTCGTCTTTTTGCGTTCGTCATCTTTTTGTGTTTGTCGTCTTTTTGCCTTTGTCTTTTTGTGTTCATCGTCTTTTTGCGTTTGTCTTTTTGCGTTCGTCATTTTTCTGCGTCCATCGTCTTTTTGCGTCCGTCGTCTTTTTGCGTCCGTCGCCTTTTTGCGTTAGTCGTCTTTTTGCGTCCTTTGTCTTTTTGCGTCCTTCATCTTTTTGCGTCCGTCGTCTTTTTGCGTTCGTCGTCTTTTTGCGTTCATCGTCTTTTTGCGTTCGTCTTTTTGCATCCGTCGTCTTTTTGCATCCATCGTCTTTTTGCGTTCATCGTCTTTTTGCGTTCATCGTCTTTTTGCGTTCGTCGTCTTTTTGCGTTCGTCGTCTTTTTGCGTTTGTCTTTTTGCGTTCGTCATTTTTCTGCGTCCGTCGTCTTTTTGCGTCAGTCGTCTTTTCGCGTCCGTTGCCTTTTTGCGTTAGTCGTCTTTTTGCGTCCTTCGTCTTTTTGCGTCCTTCGTCTTTTTGCGTCTGTCGTCTTATTGCGTTCATCGTCTTTTTGCGTCCGTCGTCTTTTTGCGTTCGTCGTCTTTTTGCGTTCATCGTCTTTTTGCGTTCGTCTTTTTGCATCCGTCGTCTTTTTGCATCCGTCGTCTTTTTGCGTTCATCGTCTTTTTGCGTTCGTCGTCTTTTTGCGTTCGTCGTCTTTTTGCGTTCGTCGTCTTTTTGCGTTCGTCGTCTTTTTGCGTTTGTCGTCTTTTTGCGTTCGTCGTCTTTTTGTGTTTGCCTTTTTGCGTTCGTCATTTTTCTGCATCCGTCGTCTTTTTGCGTCCGTCGTCTTTTTGCGTCCGTCGTTTTTTTGCGTTCGTCGTCTTTCTGTGTTCGTCGTCTTTTTGCGTTTGTCTTTTTGTGTTCGTCGTCTTTTTGCGTTTGTCTTTTTGCGTTCGTCATTTTTCTGCGTCCGTCGTCTTTTTGCGTCAGTCGTCTTTTTGCGTCCGTTGCCTTTTTGCGTTAGTCGTCTTTTTGCGTCCTTCGTCTTTTTGCGTCCTTCGTCTTTTTGCGTCCGTCGTCTTTTTGCGTCTGTCGTCTTATTGCGTTCATCGTCTTTTTGCGTTCGTCTTTTTGCATCCGTCGTCTTTTTGCATCCGTCGTCTTTTTGCGTTCATCGTCTTTTTGCGTTCATCGTCTTTTTGCGTTCGTCGTCTTTTTGCGTTCGTCGTCTTTTTGCGTTCATCGTCTTTTTGCGTTCGTCGTCTTTTTGCGTTCGTCATCTTTTTGTGTTTGTCGTCTTTTTGCCTTTGTCTTTTTGTGTTCATCGTCTTTTTGCGTTTGTCTTTTTGCGTTCGTCATTTTTCTGCGTCCATCGTCTTTTTGCGTCCGTCGTCTTTTTGCGTCCGTCGCCTTTTTGCGTTAGTCGTCTTTTTGCGTCCTTTGTCTTTTTGCGTCCTTCATCTTTTTGCGTCCGTCGTCTTTTTGCGTTCGTCGTCTTTTTGCGTTCATCGTCTTTTTGCGTTCGTCTTTTTGCATCCGTCGTCTTTTTGCATCCATCGTCTTTTTGCGTTCATCGTCTTTTTGCGTTCATCGTATTTTTGCGTTCGTCGTCTTTTTGCGTTCGTCGTCTTTTTGCGTTTGTCTTTTTGCGTTCGTCATTTTTCTGCGTCCATCGTCTTTTTGCGTCTGTCGTCTTTTTGTGTCCGTTGCCTTTTTGCGTTAGTCGTCTTTTTGCGTCCTTCGTCTTTTTGCGTCCTTCGTCTTTTTGCGTCTGTCGTCTTATTGCGTTCATCGTCTTTTTGCGTTCGTCTTTTTGCATCCGTCGTCTTTTTGCATCCGTCGTCTTTTTGCGTTCAACGTCTTTTTGCGTTCATCGTCTTTTTGCGTTCGTCGTCTTTTTGCGTTCGTCGTCTTTTTGCGTTCATCGTCTTTTTGCGTTCGTCGTCTTTTTGCGTTCGTCATCTTTTTGTGTTTGTCGTCTTTTTGCCTTTGTCTTTTTGTGTTCATCGTCTTTTTGCGTTTGTCTTTTTGCGTTCGTCATTTTTCTGCGTCCATCGTCTTTTTGCGTCCGTCGTCTTTTTGCGTCCGTCGCCTTTTTGCGTTAGTCGTCTTTTTGCGTCCTTTGTCTTTTTGCGTCCTTCATCTTTTTGCGTCCGTCGTCTTTTTGCGTTCGTCGTCTTTTTGCGTTCATCGTCTTTTTGTGTTCGTCTTTTTGCATCCGTCGTCTTTTTGCATCCATCGTCTTTTTGCGTTCATCGTCTTTTTGCGTTCATCGTATTTTTGCGTTCGTCGTCTTTTTGCGTTCGTCGTCTTTTTGCGTTTGTCTTTTTGCGTTCGTCATTTTTCTGCGTCCATCGTCTTTTTGCGTCAGTCTTTTCCGGCTCTGGCGACATACCCGGGTATGAGGTCTTTTCCCGATCTTACGACATACCCGGCCGGGTATGAGGACTTTTCCCGATCTGGCGACATACCCGGGTATGAGGATACCTGGGAATTAGGACTTTACCGGATCTGGCAACATACCCGGGCATGAGGACTTTTCAGGATCTGAAGACATACCCGGGTATGAGGACCTCACCGGTTCTGGCGACATACCCGGGTATGAGGATTTTTCCCGATCTGGCGACATACCCGGGTATGAGGACTTTTCCCGATCTGGCGACATACCCGGGTATGAGGATACTTGCGAATTAGGACTTTTCCGGATCTGGCGACATACCCGGGCATGAGGACTTTTCAGGATCTGATGACATACCCGGGTATGAGGACATCTCCGGTTCTGGCGACATACCCGGGTATGAGGATTTTTCCCGATCTGGTGACATACCCGGGCATGAGGGCTTTTCCCGATCTGGTGACATACCCGGGTATGAGGACTTTTCCCGATCTGGCGACATACCCGGGTATGAGGATACCTGGGAATTAGGACTTTACCGGATCTGGCGACATACCCGGGTATGAGTACTTTTCCGGACCTGGCGACATACCCGGGTATGAGGCCTTTTCCGGATTTGGCGACATACCCGGGTATGAGGACTTTTCCGGATCTGGCGACATACCCGGGTATGAGGACTTTTCCGGATGTGGCGACATACCCGGCCGGGTATGAGGACTTTTCCGGATCTGGCGACATACCCGGGCATGAGGACTTTTCAGGATCTGACGACTTACCCGGGTATGTGGGCTTTTCCGGCTCTGGCGACATACCCGGGTATGAGGACTTTTCCCGATCTTACGACATACCCAGGTATGAGGACTTTTCCCGATCTGGCGACATACCCGGGTATGAGGATACCTGGGAATTAGGACTTTACCGGATCTGGCGACATACCCGGGTATGAGGACTTTTCCGGATCTGGCGACATACCCGGGCATGAGGACTTTTCCCGAACTGGTGACATACCCGGGTATGAGGACTTTTCAAGATCTGGTGACATACCCGGGTATGAGGACTTTTCAGGATCTGGCAACATACCAGGGTATAAGGATACCCGGGTATGAAGACTTTTCCGGATCTGGCGACATACCCGGGTATGAGGACTTTTCCGGATCTGGCGACATACCCCCGGGTATGAGGACTTTTTCTGGATCTGGCGACATACCCGGGTATGAGGATTTTTCCCGATCTGGCGACATACCCGGGTATGAGGACTTTTCCCGATCTGGCGACATACCCGGGTATGAGGACTTTTCCGGTTGTGGTGACATACCCGGGTATGAGGACTTTTCTGGATCTGGCGACATACCCGGGCATGAGGACTTTTCAGGATCTGACAACTTACCCGGGTATGTGGGCTTTTCCGGCTCTGGCGACATACCCGGGTATGAGGACTTTTCCCGATCTTACGACATACCCGGCCGGGTATGAGGACTTTTCCCGATCTGGCGACATACCCGGGTATGAGGATACCTGGGAATTAGGACTTTACTGGATCTGGCGACATACCCGGGTATGAGGACTTTTCCGGATCTGACGACATACCCGGGCATGAGGACTTTTCAGGATCTGACGACATACCCGGGTATGAGGACTTTTCCGGATCTGACGACATACCCGGGTATGAGGACTTTTCCGGATCTGACGACATACCCGGGTATGAGGACTTTTCCGGATCTGGCGACATACCCGGGCATGAGGACTTTTCCCGATCTGGTGACATACCCGGGTATGAGGACTTTTCAAGATCTGGTGACATACCCGCCGGGTATGAGGACTTTTCAGGATCTGGCGACATACGCGGCGGGTATGAGGACTTTTCCGGATCTGGTGACATACCCGGGTATGAGGACTTTTCCGGCTCTGGCGACATACCCGGGCTTGAGGAGTTTTCAGGATCTGATGACATACCCGGGTATGAGGACTTTTCAGGATCTGACGACATACCCGGCTATGAGGACTTTTCCGGATCTGGCGACATACCCGGGTATGAGGACTTTTCCAGATCTGGCGACATACCCGGGTATGAGTATACCCGGGTATGAGGACCTTTCCGGATCTGGCGACATACCCGTGTATGAGGACTTTTCCCGATCTGGCGACATACCCGGGTATGAGGACTTTTCTGGATCTGGCGACATACCCGGGCATGAGTACTTTTCAGGATCTGACGACATACCCGGGTATGAGGACTTTTCAGGATCTGACGCCATACCCGGCTATGAGGACTTTTCCGGATCTGGCGACATACCCGGGTATGAGGACTTTTCCAGATCTGGCGACATACCCGGGTATGAGGATACCCGGGTATGAGGACCTTTCCGGATCTGGCGACATACCCGGGTATGAGGACTTTTCCAGATCTGGCGACATACCCGGGTATGAGGACTTTTCCGGATCTGGCGACATACCCGGGTATGAGGACTTTTCCGGATCTGGCGACATACCCGGGTATGAGGATTTTTCCGGATCTGGCGACATACCCGGGTATGAGGACTTTCCAGGATCTGACGACATACCCGGGTATGAGGACTTCTCCGGTTCTGGCGACATACCCGGGTATGAGGATTTTTCCCGATCTGGCGACATACCCGGGTATGAGGATACTTGGGAATTAGGACTTTTCCGGATCTGGCGACATACCCGGGTATGAAGACTTTTCCGGACCTGGCGACATACCCGGGTATGAGGCCTTTTCCGGATCTGGCGACATACCCGGGTATGAGGACTTTTCCGGATCTGGTGACATACCTGGGTATGAGGACTTTTCCGAATGTGGCGACATACCCGTGTATGAGGACTTTTCCGGATCTGGCGACATACCCGGGAATGAGGACTTTTCCCGATCTGGCGACATAACCGGGTATGAGGACTTTTCAGGATCTGGCGACATACCCGGGTATGAGGACTTTTCCGTTTGTGGCGACATACCCGGGTATGAGGACTTTTCAGGATCTGACGACATACCCAGGTATGATGACTTTTCCGGATCTGGCGACATACCCGGGTATGAGGACTTTTCCGGCTCTGGCGACATACCCAGGCATGAGGACTTTTCAGGATCTGACGACTTACCCGGGTATGTGGGCTTTTCCGGCTCTGGCGACATACCCGGGTATGAGAACTTTTCCCGATCTTACGACATACCCGGGTATGAGGACTTTTCCCGATCTGGCGACATACCCGGGTATGAGGATACCTGGGAATTAGGACTTTACCGGATCTGGCGACATACCCGGGCATGAGGACTTTTCAGGATCTGACGACATACCCGGGTATGAGGACTTCTCCGGATCTGGCGACATACCCGGGTATGAGGATTTTTCCCGATCTGGCCACATGCCCGGGTATGAGGACTTTTCCCGATCTGGCGACATACCCGGGCATGAGGACTTTTCAGGATCTGACGACTTACCCGGGTATGTGGGCTTTTCCGGCTCTGGCGACATACCCGGGTATGAGGACTTTTCCCGATCTTACGACATACCCGGGTATGAGGACTTTTCCCGATCTGGCGACATACCCGGGTATGAGTATACCTGGGAATTAGGACTTTACCGGATCTGGCGACATACCCGGGTATGAGGACTTTTCCGGATCTGACGACATACCCGGGTATGAGGACTTTTCCGGATCTGGCGACATACCCGGGCATGAGGACTTTTCCCGATCTGGTGACATACCCGGGTATGAGGACTTTTCAAGATCTGGTGACATACCCGGGTATGAGGACTTTTCAGGATCTGGCAACATACCAGGGTATAAGGATACCCGGGTATGAGGACTTTACCGGATCTGGCGACATACGCGGGTATGAGGACTTTTCCGGATCTGGCGACATACCCGGGTATGAGGACTTTTCCGGCTCTGGCGACATACCCGGGCATGAGGACTTTTCAGGATCTGATGACATACCCGGGTATGAGGACTTTTCAGTATCTGACGACGTACCCGGCTATGAGGACTTTTCCGGATCTGGCGACATACCCGGTTATGAGGACTTTTCCAGATCTGGCGACATACCCGGGTATGAGTATACCCGGGTATGAGGACCTTTCCGGTTCTGGCGACAAACCCGGGTATGAGGACTTTTCCCGATCTGGCGACATACCCGGGCATGAGGACTTTTCAGGATCTGACGACATACCGGGTATGAGGACTTTTCAGGATCTGACGACATACCCGGCTATGAGGACTTTTCCGGATCTGGCGACATACCCGGGTATGAGGACTTTTCCAGATCTGGCGACATACCCGGGTATGAGGATATCCGGGTATGAGGACCTTTCCGGATCTGGTGACATACCCGGGTATGAGGACTTTTCCAGATCTGGCGACATACCCGGGTTTGAGGACTTTTCCAGATCTGGCGACATACCCGGGTATGAGGACTTTTCCGGATCTGGCGACATACCCGGGTATGAGGACTTTTCCGGATCTGGCGACATACCCGGCCGGGTATGAGGACTTTTCCGGATCTGGAGACATACCCGGGTATGAGGACTTTTCCGGACCTGGCGACATACCCGGGTATGAGGCCTTTTCCGGTTTGGCGACATACCCGGGTATGAGGACTTTTCCGGATCTGGCGACATACCCGGGTATGAGGACTTTTCCAGATCTGGCGACATACCCGGGTATGAGGATATCCGGGTATGAGGACCTTTCCGGATCTGGTGACATACCCGGGTATGAGGACTTTTCCAGATCTGGCGACATACCCGGGTTTGAGGACTTTTCCAGATCTGGCGACATACCCGGGTATGAGGACTTTTCCGGATCTGGCGACATACCCGGGTATGAGGACTTTTCCGGATCTGGCGACATACCCGGCCGGGTATGAGGACTTTTCCGGATCTGGAGACATACCCGGGTATGAGGACTTTTCCGGACCTGGCGACATACCCGGGTATGAGGCCTTTTCCGGTTTGGCGACATACCCGGGTATGAGGACTTTTCCGGATCTGGCGACATACCCGGGTATGAGGACTTTTCCGGATCTGGCGACATACCCGGGTATGAGGACTTTTCCGGATCTGGTGACATACCCGGGTATGAGGACTTTTCCGAATGTGGCGACATACCCGTGTATGACGACTTTTCCGGATCTGGCGACATACCCGGGTATGAGGACTTTTCCCGATCTGGCGACATAACCGGGTATGAGGACTTTTCAGGATCTGGCGACATACCCGGGTATGAGGACTTTTCCGTTTGTGGCGACATACCCGGGTATGAGGACTTTTCAGGATCTGACGACATACCCGGGTATGATGACTTTTCCGGATCTGGCGACATACCCGGGTATGAGGACTTTTCCGGCTCTGGCGACATACCCAGGCATGAGGACTTTTCAGGATCTGACGACTTACCCGGGTATGTGGGCTTTTCCGGCTCTGGCGACATACCCGGGTATGAGGACTTTTCCCGATCTTACGACATACCCGGCTATGAGGTCTTTTCCCGATCTGGCGACATACCCGGGTATGAGGATACCTGGGAATTAGGACTTTACCGGATCTGGCGACATACCCGGGCATGAGGACTTTTCAGGATCTGACGACATACCCGGGTATGAGGACTTCTCCGGATCTGGCGACATACCCGGGTATGAGGATTTTTCCCGATCTGGCCACATGCCCGGGTATGAGGACTTTTCCCGATCTGGCGACATACCCAGGTATGAGGATACTTGGGAATTAGGACTTTTCCGGATCTGGCGACATACCCGGGCATGATGACTTTTCAGGATCTGACGACATACCCGGGTATGAGGACTTCTCCGGTTCTGGCGACATACCCGGGTATGAGGATTTTTCCCGATCTGGCGACATACCCGGGCATGAGGACTTTTCCCGATCTGGTGACATACCCGGGTATGAGGACTTTTCCCGTTCTGGCGACATACCCGGGTATGAGGATACTTGGGAATTAGGACTTTTCCGGATCTGGCGACATACCCGGGTATGAGGACTTTTCCGGACCTGGCGACATACCCGGGTATGAGGCCTTTTCCGAATTTGGCGACATACCCGGGTATGAGGACTTTTCCGGATCTGGCGACATACCCGGGTATGAGGACTTTTCCGGATCTGGCGACATACCCGGATATGAGGACTTTTCCGGATCTGGCGACATACCCGGGCATGAGGACTTTTCAGGATCTGACGACTTACCCGGGTATGTGGGCTTTTCCGGCTCTGGCGACATACCCGGGAATGAGGACTTTTCCCGATCTTACGACATACCCGGGTATGAGGACTTTTCCCGATCTGGCGACATACCCGGGTATGAGTATACCTGGGAATTAGGACTTTACCGGATCTGGCGACATACCCGGGTATGAGGACTTTTCCGGATCTGACGACATACCCGGGTATGAGGACTTCTCCGGTTCTGGCGACATACCCGGGTATGAGGATTTTTCCCGATCTGGCGACATACCCGGGCATGAGGACTTTTCCCGATCTGGTGACATACCCGGGTATGAGGACTTTTCCCGTTCTGGCGACATACCCGGGTATGAGGATACTTGGGAATTAGGACTTTTCCGGATCTGGCGACATACCCGGGTATGAGGACTTTTCCGGACCTGGCGACATACCCGGGTATGAGGCCTTTTCCGATTTTGGCGACATACCCGGGTATGAGGACTTTTCCGGATCTGGCGACATACCCGGGTATGAGGACTTTTCCGGATCTGGCGACATACCCGGATATGAGGACTTTTCCGGATCTGGCGACATACCCGGGCATGAGGACTTTTCAGGATCTGACGACTTACCCGGGTATGTGGGCTTTTCCGGCTCTGGCGACATACCGGGGTATGAGGACTTTTCCCGATCTTACGACATACCCGGGTATGAGGACTTTTCCCGATCTGGCGACATACCCGGGTATGAGGACTTTTTCTGGATCTGGCGACATACCCGGGTATGAGGACTTTTTCTGGATCTGGCGACATACCCGGGTATGAGGATACCTGGGAATTAGGACTTTACCGGATCTGGCGACATACCCGGGTATGAGGACTTTTCCGGATCTGACGACATACCCGGGTATGAGGACTTTTCCGGATCTGGCGACATACCCGGGCATGAGGACTTTTCCCGATCTGGTGACATACCCGGGTATGAGGACTTTTCAAGATCTGGTGACATACCCGGGTATGAGGACTTTTCAGGATCTGGCAACATATCAGGGTATAAGGATACCCGGGTATGAGGACTTTTCCGGATCTGGCGACATACCCGGGTATGAGGACTTTTCCGGATCTGGCGACATACCCGGGTATGAGGACTTTTTCTGGATCTGGCGACATACCCGGGTATGAGGACTTTTCCGGATCTGACGACATACCCGGCTATGAGGACTTTTCCGGATCTGGCAACATACCCGGTTATGAGGACTTTTCCAGATCTGGCGACATACCCGGGTATGAGTATACCCGGGTATGAGGACCTTTCCGGTTCTGGCGACAAACCCGGGTATGAGGACTTTTCCCGATCTGGCGACATACCCGGGTATGAGGACTTTTCAGGATCTGGCGACATACCCGGGCATGAGGACTTTTCAGGATCTGACGACATACCCGGGTATGAGGACTTTTCAGGATCTGACGACATACCCGGCTATGAGGACTTTTCCGGATCTGGCGACATACCCGGGTATGAGGACTTTTCCAGATCTGGCGACATACCCGGGTATGAGGATATCCGGGTATGAGGACCTTTCCGGATCTGGCGACATACCCGGGTATGAGGACTTTTCCGGACCTGGCGACATACCCGGGTATGAGGCCTTTTCCGATTTTGGCGACATACCCGGGTATGAGGACTTTTCCGGATCTGGCGACATACCCGGGTATGAGGACTTTTCCGGATCTGGCGACATACCCGGATATGAGGACTTTTCCGGATCTGGCGACATACCCGGGCATGAGGACTTTTCAGGATCTGACGACTTACCCGGGTATGTGGGCTTTTCCGGCTCTGGCGACATACCGGGGTATGAGGACTTTTCCCGATCTTACGACATACCCGGGTATGAGGACTTTTCCCGATCTGGCGACATACCCGGGTATGAGGACTTTTTCTGGATCTGGCGACATACCCGGGTATGAGGACTTTTTCTGGATCTGGCGACATACCCGGGTATGAGGATACCTGGGAATTAGGACTTTACCGGATCTGGCGACATACCCGGGTATGAGGACTTTTCCGGATCTGACGACATACCCGGGTATGAGGACTTTTCCGGATCTGGCGACATACCCGGGCATGAGGACTTTTCCCGATCTGGTGACATACCCGGGTATGAGGACTTTTCAAGATCTGGTGACATACCCGGGTATGAGGACTTTTCAGGATCTGGCAACATATCAGGGTATAAGGATACCCGGGTATGAGGACTTTTCCGGATCTGGCGACATACCCGGGTATGAGGACTTTTCCGGATCTGGCGACATACCCGGGTATGAGGACTTTTTCTGGATCTGGCGACATACCCGGCCGGGTATGAGGACTTTTCCGGATCTGACGACATACCCGGCTATGAGGACTTTTCCGGATCTGGCGACATACCCGGTTATGAGGACTTTTCCAGATCTGGCGACATACCCGGGTATGAGTATACCCGGGTATGAGGACCTTTCCGGTTCTGCCGACAAACCCGGGTATGAGGACTTTTCCCGATCTGGCGACATACCCGGGTATGAGGACTTTTCAGGATCTGGCGACATACCCGGGCATGAGGACTTTTCAGGATCTGACGACATACCCGGGTATGAGGACTTTTCAGGATCTGACGACATACCCGGCTATGAGGACTTTTCCGGATCTGGCGACATACCCGGGTATGAGGACTTTTCCAGATCTGGCGACATACCCGGGTATGAGGATATCCGGGTATGAGGACCTTTCCGGATCTGGCGACATACCCGGGTATGAGGACTTTTCCAGATCTGGCGACATACCCGGGTATGAGGACTTTTCCAGATCTGGCGACATACCCGGGCATGAGGACTTTTCAGGATCTGACGACATACCCGCCCGCGTATGAGGACTTTTCAGGATCTGACGACATACCCGGCTATGAGGACTTTTCTGGATCTGGCGACATACCCGGGTATGAGGACTTTTCCAGATCTGGCGACATACCCGGGTATGAGGATATCCGGGTATGAGGACTTTTCCGGATCTGGCGACATACCCGGGTATGAGGACTTTTCCGGATCTGGAGACATACCCGGGTATGAGGACTTTTCCGGACCTGGCAACATACCCGGGTATGAGGCCTTTTCCGGTTTGGCGACATACCCGGGTATGAGGACTTTTCCGGATCTGGCGACATACCCGGGTATGAGGACTTTTACGGTTGTGGCGACATACCCGGCTATGAGGACTTTACCGGTTCTGGCGACATACCCGGGCATGAGGACTTTTCAGGATCTGACGACTTACCCGGGTATGTGGGCTTTTACGGCTCTGGCGACATACCCGGGTATGAGGACTTTTCAGGATCTGACGACATACCCGGCTATGAGGACTTTTCCGGATCTGGCGACATACCCGGGTATGAGTATACCTGGGAATTAGGACTTTACCGGATCTGGCGACATACCCGGGTATGAGGACTTTTCCCAATCTGGCGACATACCCGGGTATGAGGACTTTTCCGGATCTGGCGACATACCCGGGCATGAGGACTTTTCCCGATCTGGTGACATACCCGGGTATGAGGACTTTTCAAGATCTGGTGACATACCCGGGTATGAGGACTTTTCAGGATCTGGCAACATACCAGGGTATAAGGATACCCGGGTATGAGGACTTTTCCGGATCTGGCGACATACCCGGGTATGAGGACTTTTCCGGATCTGACGACATACCCGGGGGTATGAGGACTTTTCCGGATCTGGCGACATACCCGGGCATGAGTACTTTTCCCGATCTGGTGACATACCCGGGTATGAGGACTTTTCAAGATCTGGTGACATACCCGGGTATGAGGACTTTTCAGGATCTGGCAACATACCAGGGTATAAGGATACCCGGGTATGAGGACTTTTCCGGATCTGGCGACATACCCGGGTTTGAGGACTTTTCCGGATCTGGCGACATACCCGGGTATGAGGACTTTTTCTGGATCTGGCGACATACCCGGGTATGAGGACATTTCCGGATCTGGCGACATACGCGGGTATGAGGACTTTTCCGGATCTGGCGACATACCCGGGTATGAGGACTTTTCCGGCTCTGGCGACATACCCGGGCATGAGGACTTTTCAGGATCTGACGACATACCCGGGTATGAGGACTTTTCAGGATCTGACGACATACCCGGCTATGAGGACTTTTCCGGATCTGGCGACATACCCGGGTATGAGGACTTTTCCAGATCTGGCGACATACCCGGGTATGAGTATACCCGGGTATGAGGACCTTTCCGGTTCTGGCGACATACCCGGGTATGAGGACTTTTCCCAATCTGGCGACATACCCGGGTATGAGGACTTTTCCGGATCTGGCGACATACCCGGGCATGAGGACTTTTCCCGATCTGGTGACATACCCGGGTATGAGGACTTTTCAAGATCTGGGGACATACCCGGGTATGAGGACTTTTCCCGATCTGGCGACATACCCGGGTATGAGGACTTTTCAGGATCTGGCGACATACCCGGGCATGAGGACTTTTCAGGATCTGACGACATACCCGGGTATGAGGACTTTTCAGGATCTGATGACATACCCGGCTATGAGGACTTTTCCGGATCTGGCGACATACCCGGGTATGAGGACTTTTCCAGATCTGGCGACATACCCGGGTATGAGGATGTCCGGGTATGAGGACCTTTCCGGATCTGGCGACATACCCGGGTATGAGGACTTTTCCAGATCTGGCGACATACCCGGGTATGAGGACTTTTCCAGATCTGGCGACATACCCGGGCATGAGGACTTTTCAGGATCTGACGACATACCCGCGTATGAGGACTTTTCAGGATCTGACGACAAACCCGGCTATGAGGACTTTTCCGGATCTGGCGACATACCCGGGTATGAGGACTTTTCCAGATCTGGCGACATACCCGGGTATGAGGATATCCGGGTATGAGGACTTTTCCGGATCTGGCGACATACCCGGGTATGAGGACTTTTCCGGATCTGGAGACATACCCGGGTATGAGGACTTTTCCGGACCTGGCGACATACCCGGGTATGAGGCCTTTTCCGGTTTGGCGACATACCCGGGTATGAGGACTTTTCCGGATCTGGCGACATACCCGGGTATGAGGACTTTTACGGTTGTGGCGACATACCCGGCTATGAGGACTTTACCGGTTCTGGCGACATACCCGGGCATGAGGACTTTTCAGGATCTGACGACTTACCCGGCCGGGTATGTGGGCTTTTACGGCTCTGGCGACATACCCGGGTATGAGGACTTTTCAGGATCTGACGACATACCCGGCTATGAGGACTTTTCCGGATCTGGCGACATACCCGGGTATGAGTATATCTGGGAATTAGGACTTTACCGGATCTGGCGACATACCCGGGTATGAGGACTTTTCCCAATCTGGCGACATACCCGGGTATGAGGACTTTTCCGGATCTGGCGACATACCCGGGCATGAGGACTTTTCCCGATCTGGTGACATACCCGGGTATGAGGACTTTTCAAGATCTGGTGACATACCCGGGTATGAGGACTTTTCAGGATCTGGCAACATACCAGGGTATAAGGATACCCGGGTATGAGGACTTTTCCGGATCTGGCGACATACCCGGGTATGAGGACTTTTCCGGATCTGGCGACATACCCGGGTATGAGGACATTTCCGGATCTGGCGACATACGCGCGGGTATGAGGACTTTTCCGGATCTGGCGACATACCCGGGTATGAGGACTTTTCCGGCTCTGGCGACATACCCGGGCATGAGGACTTTTACCGATCTGGCAACATACCCGGGTATGAGGATACCTGGGAATTAGGACTTTACCGGATCTGGCGACATACCCGGGTATGAGGACTTTTCCGGATCTGACGACATACCCGGGGGTATGAGGACTTTTCCGGATCTGGCGACATACCCGGGCATGAGTACTTTTCCCGATCTGGTGACATACCCGGGTATGAGGACTTTTCAAGATCTGGTGACATACCCGGGTGTGAGGACTTTTCAGGATCTGGCAACATACCAGGGTATAAGGATACCCGGGTATGAGGACTTTTCCGGATCTGGCGACATACCCGGGTTTGAGGACTTTTCCGGATCTGGCGACATACCCGGGTATGAGGACTTTTTCTGGATCTGGCGATATACCCGGGTATGAGGACATTTCCGGATCTGGCGACATACGCGGTTATGAGGACTTTTCCGGATCTGGCGACATACCCGGGTATGAGGACTTTTCCGGCTCTGGCGACATACCCGGGCATGAGGACTTTTCAGGATCTGACGACATACCCGGGTATGAGGACTTTTCAGGATCTGACGACATACCCGGCTATGAGGACTTTTCCGGATCTGGCGACATACCCGGGTATGAGGACTTTTCCAGATCTGGCGACATACCCGGGTATGAGTATACCCGGGTATGAGGACCTTTCCGGTTCTGGCGACATACCCGGGTATGAGGACTTTTCCCAATCTGGCGACATACCCGGGTATGAGGACTTTTCCGGATCTGGCGACATACCCGGGCATGAGGACTTTTCCCGATCTGGTGACATACCCGGGTATGAGGACCTTTCAAGATCTGGGGACATACCCGGGTATGAGGACTTTTCAGGATCTGGCAACATACCAGGGTATAAGGATACCCGGGTATGAGGACTTTTCCGGATCTGGCGACATACCCGGGTATGAGGACTTTTCCGGATCTGGCGACATACCCGGGTATGAGAACTTTTTCTGGATCTGGCGACATACCCGGGTATGAGGACTTTTCCGGATCTGGCGACATACGCGGCGGGTATGAGGACTTTTCCGGATCTGGCGACATACCCGGGTATGAGGACTTTTCCGGCTCTGGCGACATACCCGGGCATGAGGACTTTTCAGGATCTGATGACATACCCGGGTATGAGGACTTTTCAGGATCTGACGACATACCCGGCTATGAGGACTTTTCCGGATCTGGCGACATACCCGGTTATGAGGACTTTTCCAGATCTGGCGACATACCCGGGTATGAGTATACCCGGGTATGAGGACCTTTCCGGTTCTGGCGACAAACCCGGGTATGAGGACTTTTCCCGATCTGGCGACATACCCGGCTATGAGGACTTTTCCGGATCTGGCGACATACCCGGGTATGAGGACTTTTTCTGGATCTGGCGACATACCCGGGTATGAGGACATTTCCGGATCTGGCGACATACGCGGGTATGAGGACTTTTCCGGATCTGGCGACATACCCGGGTATGAGGACTTTTCCGGCTCTGGCGACATACCCGGGCATGAGGACTTTTCCGGATCTGGCGACATACCCGGGTATGAGGACTTTTCCCGATCTGGTGACATACCCGGGCATGAGGACTTTTCAGGATCTTGTGACATACCCGGGTATGAGGACTTTTCAGGATCTGGCAACATACCAGGGTATAAGGATACCCGGGTATGAGGACTTTTCCGGATCTGGCGACATACCCGGGTTTGAGGACTTTTCCGGATCTGGCGACATACCCGGGTATGAGGACTTTTTCTGGATCTGGCGACATACCCGGGTATGAGGACATTTCCGGATCTGGCGACATACGCGGCGGGTATGAGGACTTTTCCGGATCTGGCGACATACCCGGGTATGAGGACTTTTCCGGCTCTGGCGACATACCCGGGCATGAGGACTTTTCAGGATCTGACGACATACCCGGGTATGAGGACTTTTCAGGATCTGACGACATACCCGGCTATGAGGACTTTTCCGGATCTGGCGACATACCCGGGTATGAGGACTTTTCCAGATCTGGCGACATACCCGGGTATGAGTATACCCGGGTATGAGGACCTTTCCGGTTCTGGCGACATACCCGGGTATGAGGACTTTTCCCAATCTGGCGACATACCCGGGTATGAGGACTTTTCCGGATCTGGCGACATACCCGGGCATGAGGACTTTTCCCGATCTGGTGACATACCCGGGTATGAGGACTTTTCAAGATCTGGGGACATACCCGGGTATGAGGACTTTTCAGGATCTGGCAACATACCAGGGTATAAGGATACCCGGGTATGAGGACTTTTCCGGATCTGGCGACATACCCGGCCGGGTATGAGGACTTTTCCGGATCTGGCGACATACCCGGGTATGAGAACTTTTTCTGGATCTGGCGACATACCCGGGTATGAGGACTTTTCCGGATCTGGCGACATACGCGGCGGGTATGAGGACTTTTCCGGATCTGGCGACATACCCGGGTATGAGGACTTTTCCGGCTCTGGCGACATACCCGGGCATGAGGACTTTTCAGGATCTGATGACATACCCGGGTATGAGGACTTTTCCGGATCTGGCGACATACCCGGTTATGAGGACTTTTCCAGATCTGGCGACATACCCGGGTATGAGTATACCCGGGTATGAGGACCTTTCCGGTTCTGGCGACAAACCCGGGTATGAGGACTTTTCCCGATCTGGCGACATACCCGGGTATGAGGACTTTTCAGGATCTGGCGACATACCCGGGTATGAGGATATCCGGGTATGAGGACTTTTCCGGATCTGGCGACATACCCGGGTATGAGGACTTTTCCGGATCTGGAGACATACCCGGGTATGAGGACTTTTCCGGACCTGGCGACATACCCGGGTATGAGGCCTTTTCCGGTTTGGCGACATACCCGGGTATGAGGACTTTTCCGGATCTGGCGACATACCCGGGTATGAGGACTTTTACGGTTGTGGCGACATACCCGGCTATGAGGACTTTACCGGTTCTGGCGACATACCCGGGCATGAGGACTTTTCAGGATCTGACGACTTACCCGGCCGGGTATGTGGGCTTTTACGGCTCTGGCGACATACCCGGGTATGAGGACTTTTCAGGATCTGACGACATACCCGGCTATGAGGACTTTTCCGGATCTGGCGACATACCCGGGTATGAGTATATCTGGGAATTAGGACTTTACCGGATCTGGCGACATACCCGGGTATGAGGACTTTTCCCAATCTGGCGACATACCCGGGTATGAGGACTTTTCCGGATCTGGCGACATACCCGGGCATGAGGACTTTTCCCGATCTGGTGACATACCCGGGTATGAGGACTTTTCAAGATCTGGTGACATACCCGGGTATGAGGACTTTTCAGGATCTGGCAACATACCAGGGTATAAGGATACCCGGGTATGAGGACTTTTCCGGATCTGGCGACATACCCGGGTATGAGGACTTTTCCGGATCTGGCGACATACCCGGGTATGAGGACATTTCCGGATCTGGCGACATACGCGCGGGTATGAGGACTTTTCCGGATCTGGCGACATACCCGGGTATGAGGACTTTTCCGGCTCTGGCGACATACCCGGGCATGAGGACTTTTACCGATCTGGCAACATACCCGGGTATGAGGATACCTGGGAATTAGGACTTTACCGGATCTGGCGACATACCCGGGTATGAGGACTTTTCCGGATCTGACGACATACCCGGGGGTATGAGGACTTTTCCGGATCTGGCGACATACCCGGGCATGAGTACTTTTCCCGATCTGGTGACATACCCGGGTATGAGGACTTTTCAAGATCTGGTGACATACCCGGGTGTGAGGACTTTTCAGGATCTGGCAACATACCAGGGTATAAGGATACCCGGGTATGAGGACTTTTCCGGATCTGGCGACATACCCGGGTTTGAGGACTTTTCCGGATCTGGCGACATACCCGGGTATGAGGACTTTTTCTGGATCTGGCGATATACCCGGGTATGAGGACATTTCCGGATCTGGCGACATACGCGGTTATGAGGACTTTTCCGGATCTGGCGACATACCCGGGTATGAGGACTTTTCCGGCTCTGGCGACATACCCGGGCATGAGGACTTTTCAGGATCTGACGACATACCCGGGTATGAGGACTTTTCAGGATCTGACGACATACCCGGCTATGAGGACTTTTCCGGATCTGGCGACATACCCGGGTATGAGGACTTTTCCAGATCTGGCGACATACCCGGGTATGAGTATACCCGGGTATGAGGACCTTTCCGGTTCTGGCGACATACCCGGGTATGAGGACTTTTCCCAATCTGGCGACATACCCGGGTATGAGGACTTTTCCGGATCTGGCGACATACCCGGGCATGAGGACTTTTCCCGATCTGGTGACATACCCGGGTATGAGGACCTTTCAAGATCTGGGGACATACCCGGGTATGAGGACTTTTCAGGATCTGGCAACATACCAGGGTATAAGGATACCCGGGTATGAGGACTTTTCCGGATCTGGCGACATACCCGGGTATGAGGACTTTTCCGGATCTGGCGACATACCCGGGTATGAGAACTTTTTCTGGATCTGGCGACATACCCGGGTATGAGGACTTTTCCGGATCTGGCGACATACGCGGCGGGTATGAGGACTTTTCCGGATCTGGCGACATACCCGGGTATGAGGACTTTTCCGGCTCTGGCGACATACCCGGGCATGAGGACTTTTCAGGATCTGATGACATACCCGGGTATGAGGACTTTTCAGGATCTGACGACATACCCGGCTATGAGGACTTTTCCGGATCTGGCGACATACCCGGTTATGAGGACTTTTCCAGATCTGGCGACATACCCGGGTATGAGTATACCCGGGTATGAGGACCTTTCCGGTTCTGGCGACAAACCCGGGTATGAGGACTTTTCCCGATCTGGCGACATACCCGGCTATGAGGACTTTTCCGGATCTGGCGACATACCCGGGTATGAGGACTTTTTCTGGATCTGGCGACATACCCGGGTATGAGGACATTTCCGGATCTGGCGACATACGCGGGTATGAGGACTTTTCCGGATCTGGCGACATACCCGGGTATGAGGACTTTTCCGGCTCTGGCGACATACCCGGGCATGAGGACTTTTCCGGATCTGGCGACATACCCGGGTATGAGGACTTTTCCCGATCTGGTGACATACCCGGGCATGAGGACTTTTCAGGATCTTGTGACATACCCGGGTATGAGGACTTTTCAGGATCTGGCAACATACCAGGGTATAAGGATACCCGGGTATGAGGACTTTTCCGGATCTGGCGACATACCCGGGTTTGAGGACTTTTCCGGATCTGGCGACATACCCGGGTATGAGGACTTTTTCTGGATCTGGCGACATACCCGGGTATGAGGACATTTCCGGATCTGGCGACATACGCGGCGGGTATGAGGACTTTTCCGGATCTGGCGACATACCCGGGTATGAGGACTTTTCCGGCTCTGGCGACATACCCGGGCATGAGGACTTTTCAGGATCTGACGACATACCCGGGTATGAGGACTTTTCAGGATCTGACGACATACCCGGCTATGAGGACTTTTCCGGATCTGGCGACATACCCGGGTATGAGGACTTTTCCAGATCTGGCGACATACCCGGGTATGAGTATACCCGGGTATGAGGACCTTTCCGGTTCTGGCGACATACCCGGGTATGAGGACTTTTCCCAATCTGGCGACATACCCGGGTATGAGGACTTTTCCGGATCTGGCGACATACCCGGGCATGAGGACTTTTCCCGATCTGGTGACATACCCGGGTATGAGGACTTTTCAAGATCTGGGGACATACCCGGGTATGAGGACTTTTCAGGATCTGGCAACATACCAGGGTATAAGGATACCCGGGTATGAGGACTTTTCCGGATCTGGCGACATACCCGGCCGGGTATGAGGACTTTTCCGGATCTGGCGACATACCCGGGTATGAGAACTTTTTCTGGATCTGGCGACATACCCGGGTATGAGGACTTTTCCGGATCTGGCGACATACGCGGCGGGTATGAGGACTTTTCCGGATCTGGCGACATACCCGGGTATGAGGACTTTTCCGGCTCTGGCGACATACCCGGGCATGAGGACTTTTCAGGATCTGATGACATACCCGGGTATGAGGACTTTTCCGGATCTGGCGACATACCCGGTTATGAGGACTTTTCCAGATCTGGCGACATACCCGGGTATGAGTATACCCGGGTATGAGGACCTTTCCGGTTCTGGCGACAAACCCGGGTATGAGGACTTTTCCCGATCTGGCGACATACCCGGGTATGAGGACTTTTCAGGATCTGGCGACATACCCGGGTATGAGGATATCCGGGTATGAGGACTTTTCCGGATCTGGCGACATACCCGGGTATGAGGACTTTTCCGGATCTGGAGACATACCCGGGTATGAGGACTTTTCCGGACCTGGCGACATACCCGGGTATGAGGCCTTTTCCGGTTTGGCGACATACCCGGGTATGAGGACTTTTCCGGATCTGGCGACATACCCGGGTATGAGGACTTTTACGGTTGTGGCGACATACCCGGCTATGAGGACTTTACCGGTTCTGGCGACATACCCGGGCATGAGGACTTTTCAGGATCTGACGACTTACCCGGCCGGGTATGTGGGCTTTTACGGCTCTGGCGACATACCCGGGTATGAGGACTTTTCAGGATCTGACGACATACCCGGCTATGAGGACTTTTCCGGATCTGGCGACATACCCGGGTATGAGTATATCTGGGAATTAGGACTTTACCGGATCTGGCGACATACCCGGGTATGAGGACTTTTCCCAATCTGGCGACATACCCGGGTATGAGGACTTTTCCGGATCTGGCGACATACCCGGGCATGAGGACTTTTCCCGATCTGGTGACATACCCGGGTATGAGGACTTTTCAAGATCTGGTGACATACCCGGGTATGAGGACTTTTCAGGATCTGGCAACATACCAGGGTATAAGGATACCCGGGTATGAGGACTTTTCCGGATCTGGCGACATACCCGGGTATGAGGACTTTTCCGGATCTGGCGACATACCCGGGTATGAGGACATTTCCGGATCTGGCGACATACGCGCGGGTATGAGGACTTTTCCGGATCTGGCGACATACCCGGGTATGAGGACTTTTCCGGCTCTGGCGACATACCCGGGCATGAGGACTTTTACCGATCTGGCAACATACCCGGGTATGAGGATACCTGGGAATTAGGACTTTACCGGATCTGGCGACATACCCGGGTATGAGGACTTTTCCGGATCTGACGACATACCCGGGGGTATGAGGACTTTTCCGGATCTGGCGACATACCCGGGCATGAGTACTTTTCCCGATCTGGTGACATACCCGGGTATGAGGACTTTTCAAGATCTGGTGACATACCCGGGTGTGAGGACTTTTCAGGATCTGGCAACATACCAGGGTATAAGGATACCCGGGTATGAGGACTTTTCCGGATCTGGCGACATACCCGGGTTTGAGGACTTTTCCGGATCTGGCGACATACCCGGGTATGAGGACTTTTTCTGGATCTGGCGATATACCCGGGTATGAGGACATTTCCGGATCTGGCGACATACGCGGTTATGAGGACTTTTCCGGATCTGGCGACATACCCGGGTATGAGGACTTTTCCGGCTCTGGCGACATACCCGGGCATGAGGACTTTTCAGGATCTGACGACATACCCGGGTATGAGGACTTTTCAGGATCTGACGACATACCCGGCTATGAGGACTTTTCCGGATCTGGCGACATACCCGGGTATGAGGACTTTTCCAGATCTGGCGACATACCCGGGTATGAGTATACCCGGGTATGAGGACCTTTCCGGTTCTGGCGACATACCCGGGTATGAGGACTTTTCCCAATCTGGCGACATACCCGGGTATGAGGACTTTTCCGGATCTGGCGACATACCCGGGCATGAGGACTTTTCCCGATCTGGTGACATACCCGGGTATGAGGACCTTTCAAGATCTGGGGACATACCCGGGTATGAGGACTTTTCAGGATCTGGCAACATACCAGGGTATAAGGATACCCGGGTATGAGGACTTTTCCGGATCTGGCGACATACCCGGGTATGAGGACTTTTCCGGATCTGGCGACATACCCGGGTATGAGAACTTTTTCTGGATCTGGCGACATACCCGGGTATGAGGACTTTTCCGGATCTGGCGACATACGCGGCGGGTATGAGGACTTTTCCGGATCTGGCGACATACCCGGGTATGAGGACTTTTCCGGCTCTGGCGACATACCCGGGCATGAGGACTTTTCAGGATCTGATGACATACCCGGGTATGAGGACTTTTCAGGATCTGACGACATACCCGGCTATGAGGACTTTTCCGGATCTGGCGACATACCCGGTTATGAGGACTTTTCCAGATCTGGCGACATACCCGGGTATGAGTATACCCGGGTATGAGGACCTTTCCGGTTCTGGCGACAAACCCGGGTATGAGGACTTTTCCCGATCTGGCGACATACCCGGCTATGAGGACTTTTCCGGATCTGGCGACATACCCGGGTATGAGGACTTTTTCTGGATCTGGCGACATACCCGGGTATGAGGACATTTCCGGATCTGGCGACATACGCGGGTATGAGGACTTTTCCGGATCTGGCGACATACCCGGGTATGAGGACTTTTCCGGCTCTGGCGACATACCCGGGCATGAGGACTTTTCCGGATCTGGCGACATACCCGGGTATGAGGACTTTTCCCGATCTGGTGACATACCCGGGCATGAGGACTTTTCAGGATCTTGTGACATACCCGGGTATGAGGACTTTTCAGGATCTGGCAACATACCAGGGTATAAGGATACCCGGGTATGAGGACTTTTCCGGATCTGGCGACATACCCGGGTTTGAGGACTTTTCCGGATCTGGCGACATACCCGGGTATGAGGACTTTTTCTGGATCTGGCGACATACCCGGGTATGAGGACATTTCCGGATCTGGCGACATACGCGGCGGGTATGAGGACTTTTCCGGATCTGGCGACATACCCGGGTATGAGGACTTTTCCGGCTCTGGCGACATACCCGGGCATGAGGACTTTTCAGGATCTGACGACATACCCGGGTATGAGGACTTTTCAGGATCTGACGACATACCCGGCTATGAGGACTTTTCCGGATCTGGCGACATACCCGGGTATGAGGACTTTTCCAGATCTGGCGACATACCCGGGTATGAGTATACCCGGGTATGAGGACCTTTCCGGTTCTGGCGACATACCCGGGTATGAGGACTTTTCCCAATCTGGCGACATACCCGGGTATGAGGACTTTTCCGGATCTGGCGACATACCCGGGCATGAGGACTTTTCCCGATCTGGTGACATACCCGGGTATGAGGACTTTTCAAGATCTGGGGACATACCCGGGTATGAGGACTTTTCAGGATCTGGCAACATACCAGGGTATAAGGATACCCGGGTATGAGGACTTTTCCGGATCTGGCGACATACCCGGCCGGGTATGAGGACTTTTCCGGATCTGGCGACATACCCGGGTATGAGAACTTTTTCTGGATCTGGCGACATACCCGGGTATGAGGACTTTTCCGGATCTGGCGACATACGCGGCGGGTATGAGGACTTTTCCGGATCTGGCGACATACCCGGGTATGAGGACTTTTCCGGCTCTGGCGACATACCCGGGCATGAGGACTTTTCAGGATCTGATGACATACCCGGGTATGAGGACTTTTCCGGATCTGGCGACATACCCGGTTATGAGGACTTTTCCAGATCTGGCGACATACCCGGGTATGAGTATACCCGGGTATGAGGACCTTTCCGGTTCTGGCGACAAACCCGGGTATGAGGACTTTTCCCGATCTGGCGACATACCCGGGTATGAGGACTTTTCAGGATCTGGCGACATACCCGGGCATGAGGACTTTTCAGGATCTGACGACATACCGGGTATGAGGACTTTTCAGGATCTGACGACATACCCGGCTATGAGGACTTTTCCGGATCTGGCGACATACCCGGGTATGAGGACTTTTCCAGATCTGGCGACATACCCGGGTATGAGGATATCCGGGTATGAGGACCTTTCCGGATCGGGCGACATACCCGGGTATGAGGACTTTTCCGGACCTGGCGACATACCCGGGTATGAGGCCTTTTCCGGTTTGGCGACATACCCGGGTATGAGGACTTTTCCGGATCTGGCGACATACCCGGGTATGAGGACTTTTCCGGATGTGGCGACATACCCGGGTATGAGGACTTTTCCGGATCTGGCGAAATACCCGGGCATGAGGACTTTTCTGGATCTGACGACTTACCCAGGTATGTGGGCTTTTCCGGCTCTGGCGACATACCCGGGTATGAGGACTTTTCCCGATCTTACGACATACCCGGGTATGAGGACTTTTACCGATCTGGCGACATACCCGGGTATGAGGATACCTGGGAATTAGGACTTTACCGGATCTGGCGACATACCCGGGTATGAGGACTTTTCCGGATCTGACGACATACCCGGGTATGAGGACTTTTCCGGATCTGGCGACATACCCGGGCATGAGGACTTTTTCCGATCTGGTGACATACCCGGGTATGAGGACTTTTCAAGATCTGGTGACATACCCGGGTATGAGGACTTTTCAGGATCTGGCAACATACCGGGGTATAAGGACACCCGGGCATGAGGACTTTTCCGGATCTGGCGACATACCCGGGTTTGAGGACTTTTCCGGATCTGGCGACATACCCGGGTATGAGGACTTTTTCTGGATCTGGCGACATACCCGGGTATGAGGACATTTCCGGATCTGGCGACATACGCGGCGGGTATGAGGACTTTTCCGGATCTGGCGACATACCAGGGTATGAGTACTTTTCCGGCTCTGGCGACATACCCGGGCATGAGGACTTTTCAGGATCTGACGACATACCCGGGTATGAGGACTTTTCAGGATCTGACGACATACCCGGCTATGAGGACTTTTCAAGATCTGGGGACATACCCGGGTATGAGGACTTTTCAGGATCTGGCAACATACCAGGGTATAAGGATACCCGGGTATGAGGACTTTTCCGGATCTGGCGACATACCCGGCCGGGTATGAGGACTTTTCCGGATCTGGCGACATACCCGGGTATGAGAACTTTTTCTGGATCTGGCGACATACCCGGGTATGAGGACTTTTCCGGATCTGGCGACATACGCGGCGGGTATGAGGACTTTTCCGGATCTGGCGACATACCCGGGTATGAGGACTTTTCCGGCTCTGGCGACATACCCGGGCATGAGGACTTTTCAGGATCTGATGACATACCCGGGTATGAGGACTTTTCCGGATCTGGCGACATACCCGGTTATGAGGACTTTTCCAGATCTGGCGACATACCCGGGTATGAGTATACCCGGGTATGAGGACCTTTCCGGTTCTGGCGACAAACCCGGGTATGAGGACTTTTCCCGATCTGGCGACATACCCGGGTATGAGGACTTTTCAGGATCTGGCGACATACCCGGGCATGAGGACTTTTCAGGATCTGACGACATACCGGGTATGAGGACTTTTCAGGATCTGACGACATACCCGGCTATGAGGACTTTTCCGGATCTGGCGACATACCCGGGTATGAGGACTTTTCCAGATCTGGCGACATACCCGGGTATGAGGATATCCGGGTATGAGGACCTTTCCGGATCGGGCGACATACCCGGGTATGAGGACTTTTCCGGACCTGGCGACATACCCGGGTATGAGGCCTTTTCCGGTTTGGCGACATACCCGGGTATGAGGACTTTTCCGGATCTGGCGACATACCCGGGTATGAGGACTTTTCCGGATGTGGCGACATACCCGGGTATGAGGACTTTTCCGGATCTGGCGAAATACCCGGGCATGAGGACTTTTCTGGATCTGACGACTTACCCAGGTATGTGGGCTTTTCCGGCTCTGGCGACATACCCGGGTATGAGGACTTTTCCCGATCTTACGACATACCCGGGTATGAGGACTTTTACCGATCTGGCGACATACCCGGGTATGAGGATACCTGGGAATTAGGACTTTACCGGATCTGGCGACATACCCGGGTATGAGGACTTTTCCGGATCTGACGACATACCCGGGTATGAGGACTTTTCCGGATCTGGCGACATACCCGGGCATGAGGACTTTTTCCGATCTGGTGACATACCCGGGTATGAGGACTTTTCAAGATCTGGTGACATACCCGGGTATGAGGACTTTTCAGGATCTGGCAACATACCGGGGTATAAGGACACCCGGGCATGAGGACTTTTCCGGATCTGGCGACATACCCGGGTTTGAGGACTTTTCCGGATCTGGCGACATACCCGGGTATGAGGACTTTTTCTGGATCTGGCGACATACCCGGGTATGAGGACATTTCCGGATCTGGCGACATACGCGGCGGGTATGAGGACTTTTCCGGATCTGGCGACATACCAGGGTATGAGTACTTTTCCGGCTCTGGCGACATACCCGGGCATGAGGACTTTTCAGGATCTGACGACATACCCGGGTATGAGGACTTTTCAGGATCTGACGACATACCCGGCTATGAGGACTTTTCCGGATCTGGCGACATACCCGGGTATGAGGACTTTTCCAGATCTGGCGACATACCCGGGTATGAGTATACCCGGGTATGAGGACCTTTCCGGTTCTGGCAACATACCCCGGGTATGAGGACTTTTCCCGATCTGGCGACATACCCGGCCGGGTATGAGGACTTTTCAAGATCTGGCGACATACCCGGGCATGAGGACTTTTCAGGATCTGACGACATACCCGGGTATGAGGACTTTTCAGGATCTGACGACATACCCGGCTATGAGGACTTTTCCGGATCTGGCGAAATACCCGGGTATGAGGACTTTTCCAGATCTGGCGACATACCCGGGTATGAGGATATCCGGGTATGAGGACCTTTCCGGATCTGGCGACATACCCGGGTATGAGGACTTTTCCAGATCTGGCGACATACCCGGGTATGATGACTTTTCCAGATCTGGTGACATACCCGGCCGGGTATGAGGACTTTTCCGGATCTGGCGACATACCCGGGTATGAGGACTTTTCCGGATCTGGCGACATACCCGGGTATGAGGACTTTTCCGGATCTGACGACATACCCGGGTATGAGGACTTTTCCGGATCTGGCGACATACCCGGGTATGAGGACTTTTCCCGATGTGGCGACATACCCGGGTATGAGGACTTTTCCCGATCTGGCGACATACCCGGGTATGAGGACTTTTCAGGATCTAGCGACATTCCCGGGTATGAGGACTTTTCCGGATCCGGCGACATACCCGGGTATGAGGACTTTTCAGGATCTGACTACATACCCAGGTATGAAGACTTTTCTGGATCTGGCGACATACCCGGGTATGAGGACTTTTCCGGCTCTGGCGACATACCTGGGCATGAGGACTTTTCAGGATCTGACGACATACCCAGGTATGAGGACTTTTCAGGATCTGACGACATACCCAGGTATGAGGACTTTTCCGGATCTGGCGACGTACCCGGGTATGAGGACTTTTCCAGATCTGGCGACATACCCGGGTATGAGGATATCCGGGTATGAGGACCTTTCCGGATCTGGCGACATACCCGGCCGGGTATGAGGACTTTTCCAGATCTGGCGACATACCCGGGTATGAGGACTTTTCCAGATCTGGCGACATACCCGGGTATGAGGACTTTTCCGGATCTGGCGACATACCCGGGTATGAGGACTTTTCCGGATCTGGCGACATACCCGGGTATGAGGACTTTTCCGGATCTGACGACATACCCGGGTATGAGGACTTTTCCGGATCTGGCGACATACCCGGGTATGAGGACTTTTCCCGATCTGGTGACATACCCGGGTATGATGACTTTTCAAGATCTGGTGACATACCCGGCCGGGTATGAGGACTTTTCCGGATCTGGCGACATACCCGGGTATGAGGACTTTTCCGGATTTGGCGACATACCCGGGTATGAGGATACCTGGGAATTAGGACTTTACCGGATCTGGCGACATACCCGGGTATGAGGACTTTTCAGGATCTGACGACATACCCGGGTATGAGGACTTTTCCGGCTCTGGCGACCTACGCGGGTATGAGGACTTTTCCCGATCTTACGACATACCCGGGTATGAGGATTTTCCCGATCTGGCGACGTACCCGGGTATGAGGATACCTGGGAATTAGGACTTTTCCGGATGGTGACATACCCGGGTATGAGGACTTTTCCGGATCTGGCAACATACCCGGGTATGAGGACTTTTCAGGATCTGGTGACATACCCGGGTATGAGGACTTTTCCCGATCTGGCGACATACCAGGGTAAGAGAATTTTTTCCGGATCTGGCGACATACCCGGGTACGTGGACTTTTCCGGATCTGGCGACATACCCGGGCATGAGGACTTTTCAGGATCTGACGACATACCCAGGTATGAGGACTTTTCAGGATCTGACGACATACCCGGGTATCAGGACTTTTCCGGCTCTGGCGACATACGCGGGTATGAGGACTTTTCCCGATCCTACGACATACCCGGATATGAGGATTTTCCCGATCTGGCGACGTACCCGGGTATGAGGATACCTGGGAATTAGGACTTTTCCGGATGGTGACATACCCGGGTATGAGGACTTTTCCGGATCTGGCAACATACCCCCGGGTATGAGGACTTTTCAGGATCTGGTGACATACCCGGGTATGAGGACTTTTCCCGATCTGGCGACATACCGGGGTAAGAGAATTTTTTCCGGATCTGGCAACATACCCGGGTACGAGGACTTTTCCGGATCTGGCGACATACCCGGGTATGAGGACTTTTCCGGATCTGCCGAGATACCCGGGTATGAGGACTTTCCCGGATCTGGCGACATACCCGGGCATGAGGACTTTCCCGGATCTGGGGACATACCCGGGTATGAGGACTTTTCCGGATCTGGCGACATACCCGGGTATGAGGATATCCGGGTATGAGGACCTTTCCGGATCTGGCGACATACCCGGGTATGAGGACTTTTCCAGATCTGGTGACATACCCGGGTATGAGGACTTTTCCAGATCTGGCGACATACCCGGGTATGAGGACTTTACCGGATCTGGCGACATACCCGGGTATGAGGACTTTTCCGGATCTGGCGACATACCCGGGTATGAGGACTTTTCCGGATCTGACGACATACCCGGGTATGAGGACTTTTCCGGATCTGGCGACATACCCGGGTATGAGGACTTTTCCCGATCTGGTGACATACCCGGGTATGATGACTTTTCAAGATCTGGTGACATACCCGGCCGGGTATGAGGACTTTTCCGGATCTGGCGACATACCCGGGTATGAGGACTTTTCCGGATCTGGCGACATACCCGGGTATGAGGACTTTTCCCGATGTGGCGACATACCCGGGTATGAGGATACCCGGGTATGAGGACTTTTCCGGATCTGGTGACATACCTGGGTATGAGGACTTTTCCCGATCTGGCGACATACCCGGGTATGAGGACTTTTCAGGATCTAGCGACATCCCCGGGTATGAGGACTTTTCCGGATCCGGCGACATACCCGGGTATGAGGACTTTTCAGGATCTGACTACATACCCAGGTATGAAGACTTTTCTGGATCTGGCGGCATACCCGGGTATGAGGACTTTTCCGGCTCTGGCGACATACCCGGGCATGAGGACTTTTCAGGATCTGACGACATACCCAGGTATGAGGTCTTTTCAGGATCTGACGACATACCCGGGTATGAGGACTTTTCCGGCTCTGGCGACATACGCGGGTATGAGGACTTTTTCCCGATCCTACGACATACCCGGGTATGAGGATTTTCCCGATCTGGCGACGTACCCGGGTATGAGGATACCTGGGAATTAGGACTTTTCCGGATGGTGACATACCCGGGTATGAGGACTTTTCCGGATCTGGCAACATACCCGGGTATGAGGACGTTTCAGGATCTGGTGACATACCCGGGTATGAGGACTTTTCCCGATCTGGCGACATACCGGGGTAAGAGAATTTTTTCCGGATCTGGCGACATACCCGGGTACGAGGACTTTTCCGGATCTGGCGACATACCCGGGTATGAGGACTTTTCCGGATCTGCCGAGATACCCGGGTATGAGGACTTTTCCGGATCTGGCGACATACCCGGGCATGAGGACTTTCCCGGATCTGGGGACATACCCGGGTATGAGGACTTTTCCGGATCTGGCGACATACCCGGGTATGAGGACTTTGCATTCGTCTTTTTGCGTTCGTCGTCTTTTTGCGTTCGTCTTTTTGCGTCCGTCGTCTTTTTGCGCTCGTCGTCTTTTTGCGCTCGTCGTCTTTTTGCGCTCGTCGTCTTTTTGCGTTCGTCGGATTTTTTCGATCGTCGTCTTTTTGTGTTCGTTGTCGTTTTGCGATTGTCGTCTTTTTACGTTCGTCTTTTTGCGTTCGTCGCCTTTTTGCATTCGTCTTTTTGCATTCATCTTTTTATGTTCGTCGTCTTTTTGCGTTCGTCGTCTTTTTGCGATCGTCATCTTTTTGCGATCGTCGTCTTTTTGCGTTCGTCGTCTTTTTGCGTTCATCTTTTTGCGTCCGTCGTCTTTTTGCATCCGTCGTCTTTTTGCGCACGTCGTCTTTTTGCGTTCGTAGTCTTTTTACATTCGTCGTCTTTTTGCGATCGTCGTCTTTTTGCGTTTATCGTTTTGCGATCGTCGTCTTTTTGCGTTTGACTTTTTTGCGTTTGACTTTTTGCGATTGTCGTCTTTCTGCGTTCGTTGTCTTTTTGCGTTTGTCTTTTTGCGATCGTCGTCTTTTTACGTTCGTCTTTTTGCGTCCGTCGTCTTTTTGCGTTCGTCTTTGTGCATTCGTCTTTTTGCGTACGTCATCTCTTTGCGTTCGTCGTCTTTTTGCGTTCGTCTTTTTGCGTCCGTTGTCTTTTTGCGTCCGTCGTCTTTTTGCGTCCGTCGTCTATTTGCGCACGCTCATCTTTTTGCGCCCGTCGTCTTTTTGCGCTCGTCGTCTTTTTGCATCCGTCGACTTTTTGCGTCCGTCGTCTTTTTGCGCTCGTCGTCTTTTTGCGTTCGTCGGCTTTTTGCGATCGTCGGCTTTTTGCGATCGTCGGCTTTGTGTGATCATCGTCTTTTTGCGATCGTCGTCTTTTTGCGTTTGTCTTTTTCCGTTCGTCGTCTTTTTGCATTCGTCTGTTTGCGTTCGTCGTCTTTTTGCGATCGTCGTCTTTTTGCGTTAGTCTTTTTGCGATCGTCGTCTTTTTGCGTTCGTCTTTTTGCGTCCGTCATCTTTTTGCGTTCGTCTTTTTGCATTCGTCTTTTTGCGTACGTCGTCTCTTTGCGTTCGTCGTCTTTTTGCGTTCGTCTTTTTGCGTCCGTTGTCTTTTTGCGTCCGTCGTCTTTTTGCGTCCGTCGTCTATTTGCGCACGCTCATCTTTTTGTGCCCGTCGTCTTTTTGCGCTCGTCGTCTTTTTGCGTCCGTCGACTTTTTGCGTCCGTCGTCTTTTTGTGCTCGTCGTCTTTTTGCGTTCGTCGGCTTTTTGCGATCGTCGGCTTTTTGCGATCGTCGGCTTTTTGCGATCATCGTCTTTTTGCGATCGTCGTCTTTTTGCATTTGTCTTTTTCCGTTCGTCGTCTTTTTGCATTCGTCTGTTTGCGTTCGTCGTCTTTTTGCGATCGTCGTCTTTTTGCGTTAGTCTTTTTGCGATCGTCGTCTTTTTGCGTGCGTCTTTTTGCGTTTGTCTTTTTGCGTTTGTCTTTTTGCGCCCGTCGTCTTTTTGCGCCCGTCGTCTTTTTCCGCCCGTCGTATTTTTCCGCCCGTCGTCTTTATGCGCCCGTCGTCTTTTTGCGCCCGTCATCTTTTTGCGCCCGTCGTCTTTTTGCGTTCATCGTTTTTTTGCGTTCATCGTTTTTTTGCATTCGTCATCTTTTTGCGTTCGTCGTCTTTTTGCGTTCGTCTTTTTGCGTTCGTCTTTTTGCGTCCGTCGTCTTTTTGCGTCCGTCGTCTATTTGCGCACGTTCGTCTTTTTGCGTCCGTTGTCTATTTGCGTACGTTCATCTTTTTGCGCCCGTCGTCTTTTTCCTTTTTTTTTTTTTTTTTTTTTTTTTTTAAATTTTATTTTTATTAGAAGTACGGTAAATTACAATACTACACAACACATATATCTTAATACATTTTTTGTACCGCTTCATTTTTTTTTTTGAGCTTTAAGAAAAAGGTAGAAGTAAGGAAAGTAAAGAAAGTGCAAGAGAGTCGTGCAGTGCAAGAGTGTAAGGAAAAGAAAGCCCCTTAGAAAAGAAGTTAGAGAAGGAAGTAAAGTGAGAAAATAGACCCTAGAAAAGAGAGAAAGAGAAAATAGAAACAATCGCTCTATTATAACATTAAACTCCGCAGAAAGGGGACTACCAACCAAGTCTGTTTTTGTTATTTTACCTCCCGTTACCAGGTCCTGATTCCGCTTATTTATATATTTGTTTTTTTTAGATTACTATTGCACCTCATACTTGTAATAGGTCCAGAAACATAGACCACGTCTTTTGGAATTGGTCTGCTTTACCTGCTAGGAGGAATCTCATCTCTTCCAGATGTAATGTTTCAAACATATTTGATATCCACATTTTTATTGTTGGTGTCGGCGCATTTTTCCAGAATTTAAGTATAAGCTTTTTTCCCATTATTAGCCCGTAATTAATTAAATTCTTCTGAAACACGTTTAATTCAGGGTTACCTTCCGATATTCCGAAGATAATCCATTCTGGTTTTGGTACCAGTTTTATATTGATCGATTTTGAAAAAAAAACAAATATTTCATACCAGAATTTTTGGATTTTTGTACAAAAAACAAAAGAGTGTGCTATGGTAGCCTCTTGACATAGGCATTTATCACAGATTGGTGAAACATTAGGGAAGATTTTATTTAATTTAGTTTTTGAATAATATAATCTATGTAATGTTTTAAATTGGATGAGCGTATGCCGTACGTTGATCGAACATTTATGCACCTGTAGTAAATGATTATCCCAGGTCTCTTTTGAGATTTTTATAGTTGATTCTTGTTCCCAATCTTTTCTAATTCCATCTGTTGTGGGTATTTCTATGTTTAAAATGATATTATATAGGTACGATATTAAATTAGCTGATTCCGCCTTGGTCTTCATTGCTTCATCCAATAAGTCGGAAGACATATTATGATAGTCTTTTGTGTGTTTTTTCAGATAATCACCAATTTGAAGATATTTAAAATATTGGTTATTTTTCAAATTATATTTCAGTTGTAGTTGTTGAAATGATAGTAAATTCCCCAATTCATACAGATCTTCGAGCGTTTTAATTCCCATTCTTTCCCATTGTATAAATGATTTGTCTATGATTGATGGTTTAAACGATGGATTATTGACTATTGGTATTAAAAGAGATAGGTTTCTTAATTTTAAAGTCTGTTTTATTTGTTTCCATGTTCTTATTGTGTTATGTATAATTGGATTTTTATTATAATTTTTATTATTCAAATTTGTTGGTGAGAGGATGGTCGCTCCTATATTACTCGGGGAGCAGTCCCCTTTTTGCATTACCATCCAGTCCGCCTGCTGTGCAGAATTGTCCAGCAGGTGAATCATATTTTTAATATTTACTGCCCAGTTATAATACATAAAGTTAGGGAGCGCTAGACCCCCCAGCTCTTTTCGTTTATTAAGGTGTGCTATTTGTATTCTATGGGATTTATAATCCCATATAAAATTTGTAATGTCTGAGTCCAATTTTTTGAAAAACTTTTTTGGGAGGTATATAGGTATTGATTGAAATAGGTATAGAATTTGTGGTAAGAAAACCATTTTAATAGCATTTATTCTGCCTATTAAGGACATCGGAAGTGTTTTCCAGAATTTAATCAGATTATTCAATTTCTTGAGTAAAGGATTATAGTTGGCTTTAAACATATCCTGGTAATTTCTAGTAATTTCAATTCCCAAATATTTGAATTTTTCTGTAGCTATTTTAAAGGGAAATTTCCGAAGCTGTGTTGAGTCTTTTGGTTTTATCGACATAATTTCACTTTTGTTCCAATTTATTCTATATCCTGAAAAGGATCCAAAGTCCTCAATTAAGTTTAATATGTTTGGTATACTAATTTGTGGTTTTGTGATGTACAGTAGTACATCATCGGCATATAGGGATATTTTATTCTTTGAGTATTTTGTATTATAACCATAAATATCCGGATGTGTTCTTATTTTTTCAGCAAGGGGTTCAATTACCAAAGCAAATAACAGTGGTGATAATGAGCATCCTTGTCTATTGCCCCTTGATAGTTCAAATTTCGAGGATAAAATATTATTAGTTAATATTCTAGCCGTAGGTTTGTTATATAATAGTTTTATCCATGCGATAAAGTTTTCTCCCAATTGGAATTTTTGCAATACTTTAATCATATAATCCCATTCTACTTGATCAAACGCTTTTTCTGCGTCCAGTGAGATAATAGATAATTCTTGGTCGTGAGGTTTATGTGAGTGCATTATGTTAAGCAAACGTCTCAAATTATTGAATGAGTGTCTCTTAGGTATAAATCCTGTTTGATCTCCATTTATTAATCTACTAACGTACCTGCTTAATCTACTGGCTAGTGTTTTCGCTATTATTTTTTGATCCGTATTTAACAAAGCAATAGCTCTATATGAGCCTGGTTCTTCTATGTTTTTATCTTTTTTAAGTATTAATGTGATCGTTGATTCTGCTAATGTTTCGGGTAAGCTTTGCTCTTTAAAAGCGTGTGTATACATTTTCTGTAATCGTGGGGTAACTATATCATAAAAGGCTTTATAGAATTCACTACTGAATCCGTCTGGTCCTGGTGTTTTACCATTCTTTAGTGTTTTTATTGTGTCTTCTATCTCCTTAGAAGTAATTATTGCTCCTAGTTCCTCTTGTTCCCTCATTTCTAATTTTGGAAGGTTACAATCTTCCAGAAATTCTGAAATTTTATTATTATCTATTGACGTTTTAGATGTATATAGATTTTCGTAGAATTGAGCAAATCTTTTATTGATATCCTTGGGTAGTGTTAATAATTCCCCACTATCTGATTTAATCTTTAGTATTGCATTCTCTTTTTCCCGTTTTTTCAACTGGCGTGCTAAGAGTTTGTGGGGTTTGTCCCCGAATTCAAAGTGTTCTTGTTTTGTAGCTTGGAATAATGTTATAACTTTCTCTGACAATAATTTATTCAGCTTGAATTTCAATAATAGGATTTTATTATGTTTATCCATAGTTGGATCTTTAGCATTATCTGTATCTAATTGTTTTATTTGTTCTTCTAAATGTCTTTGTTCTTTCTTATTCTTTTTATTTTGGTAAGCTTGAAATGAAATAATGACTCCTCTAATAAATGCTTTAAAGGATTCCCATAATAGCGTGGGGGATATATCTGGTGTATCATTTATCTCAAAGAATAAGTCCATCTGTTTTTTTAGATATATACTCCCTTGTGGGTCTTTTAAAAGTTGCGAATTAAACCTCCAGAACGATTTATTCATAGACATTCCTTCTAATTTTAAAACAAAGGTTAAAGGAGAGTGATCTGAAATCGCATTAATGTGGTATTTAGGATTCATAGTGTGTGTAATTAATTTTGTATCCACAAGAAAATAATCTATCCGTGAATATGTTTTATGCACCGTTGAATAGAACGAGTAGTCCCTTCCCGTCGGATTTGCAATCCTCCATACATCTGCTATATTTGTGTTTTCCATATATGTATGTAAGAGTTCACTGGTTTTAGATTTCATATTACCTTTTTGTTTTTGCATCGATTTATCTAAATAAGGGTCTAAAACACAGTTGAAGTCTCCTCCGATTATAACATTTTGATAATTAAATTCGGCAATTTTATTCAGAATTTTATTAAAAAATTGAGGGTTATCAAAATTGGGCGCATATATATTTACCAGCGTAATTGGCATATTATTGATCTCTCCTGCTACTATAAGATATCTCCCTTCCTTATCTGAAATAGTATTCTTTGATTTAAATGGAATTCCTTTACGGATAATAATTGCAGTGCCTCTAGATTTAGAAGTGAATGAAGAGTGCCGTCGTCTTTTTCCGCCCGTCGTCTATTTGCGTCCGTCGTCTTTTTGCGCTCGTCGTCTTTTTACGTTCGTCTTTTTGCGCCGTCATCTTTTTGCGTTTGTCTTTTTGCGTCCGTCGTCTTTTTGCGTCCGTCGTCTTTTTGCGTCCGTCGTCTTTTTGCGTCCGTCGTCTTTTTGCGTCCGTCGTCTTTTTGCGCCCGTCGTCTTTTTGCGCCCGTCGTCTTTTTGCGCCCGTCGTCTTTTTGCGCCCGTCGTCTTTTTGCGCCCGTCGTCTTTTTACGACGGTCGTCTTTTTGCGTTCGTCGTCTTTTTGCGTCCGTCGTCTTTTTGCGCCCGTCGTCTTTTTGCGCTCGTCGTCTTTTTACGTTTGTCTTTTTGCGTTCGTCGTCTTTTTGCGATCGTCGTCTTTTTGCGTTCGTCTTTTTGCGATCGTCGTCTTTTTGCGTTCGTCTTTTTGCGATCGTCGTCTTTTGCGTTCGTCTTTTTGCGATCGTCGTCTTTTTGCGTTCGTCTTTTTGCGATCGTCGTCTTTTTGCGTTTGTGTTTTTGCGCCCGTCGTCTTTTTGCGCCCGTCGTCTTTTTGCGGCCGTCGTCTTTTTGCGGCCGTCGTCTTTTTGCGGCCGTCGTCTTTTTGCGTTCTTCGTCTTTTTGCGATCGTCGTCTTTTTGCGTTTGTCTTTTTGCGATCGTCGTCTTTTTGCGTTTGTCTTTTTTCCTTCGTCGTCTTTTTGCATTTGTCTTTTTGCGTTCGTCATCTTTCTACGTTCGTCGTCTTTTTGCGTCCGTCGTCTTTTTGCACCGTTGTCTTTTTACACCCGTCGTCTTTTTATGCCCGTCGTCTTTTTGCGTTCGTCGTCTTTTTATGCCCATCGTCTTTTTGCGATCGTCATCTATTTGCGTTTGTCTTTTTGCGTTTGTTGGTCTTTTTGCGTCCGTCGTCTTTTTGCGTCCGTCGTCTTTTTGCGCCCGTCGTCTTTTTGCGCCCGTCGTCTTTTTGCGCCCGTCGTCTTTTTGCGCCCGTCGTCTTTTTGCGCCGTCGTCTTTTTGCGCCCGTCGTCTTTTTGCGCCCGTCGTCTTTTTGCGCCCGTCGTCTTTTTGCGTTCGTCCCGAGGGCCCTGAGGTCGGCAAAGGAGACATCTGTGAGCTGCAGATGAATGTAGGCCGGCAGCAGATGCAGGTAGGTGTACTCGAACAACAGGCATGGCGTGTGCCCGTCCAGTAGAGCCACCATATCCTTTAGCAGGGTAGATGGCCGTCGGTCGCCCAGGCCCCCCATATGCAGGATCCTACCAGCACGCTCCATCCTGCTTAGGCCATAAATCTGGAGCAGGAGCTCCTTAAGGCTGAGATACTTATCAGTGTCTGGGGGGGGCTGCGAGGGAGTCTGTGACCTCTTCAACCGTGTCCTGGTCGAGGGCCCCCACCAGGTAATAGAAGCGGGTGGCATCGACCGTGATGCCCCGCAGGTTGAACTGGGCCTCCGCCTGCTGGAACCAGATGAGCGGCCGGGTGGTCCAGAAGTTGGGCAGTTTAACGGAGACCGCGTCCAGAGACAGGGCCGGGCCAGCCTGTGAGGAGGTAGGGCTTTCTCTTCTCTCCATCATGACGCCAATGGAGCGTCGGGGTCACCAATGTAGTGCGTGGGTCTCAAAATGAAGCACGAAGTCCAGTGTTTTGAGATGCACCTTTTATTATGTTCCTCCCGGTTCTAGGGAAGACCAAACGAGAGAAAGATGGCACCCAAACCCCTGCCTTTAAACCCTCTGGCTAAGGGCCGCCTCCGGACTAAACCACTCCTGTGCCGAGGGGTTTGACACTATGGTGGCATGACCCTTGGGAGCCGCCACAGGAGTAACTTAGCGGGACAGGTGACATGTCTGGATAGGAGGAATGGGTGATGTTTCATGCCTATCTTCAGTGTAAACCAGCATCTGCAGTCCTAATATCACCCTCTCTATCTCTCGTTTGCCTCACCCCTGACTCTGAAGATGGGCCTTGACCCATAACGTCACCTACTCCAGCATTTTGTGGCTATCTTAAATGTAGAGCAAGATGGGGGGAAATGGCTGGAAGAGAGACAAGAATATGATGCAATGTCAAATTCCCATCTTCAGGGGATCATTTCTTCTCATTATGGTGGTGTTTAGTTTGTGCCCAGTCTGTATTGGAGAACTTTATGCTTATTATTGTCGTGTGTACTGAGATAAAGTGAAAAGCTTTGTTTTCAAACGTTTCAAAGGTCTTTTATTGTCACCTGTACCAATTAAGGTACAGTGATATTCAAATTACCAATTCGCCATACAAAAAAAGTAACAAGATACACAACTACATAAAAGTTAACATAAACATCCACCACAGCGGATTCCTCACTGTGATGGAAGGCAATAAAGTCTAACCTTCCCTCATTTTTCTCCTGCAGTCGGGGCAGTTGATCGATGTGTCGGGGCAGTAGTATGGTGAAGCGTCTCAGGCTGTGAGTAGAATAAAATAACACTGCATCTGGTTAACCCAGAGAACACGGTCCCTCATTGATGTGTGGGAAGGACCAGAACTGCAGATGCTGGTTTGAACCAAAGATAGACACAAAATCTGGAATATCTCAGTGGGTCAGGCAGCATCTGTGAAGAAAAGGAATGGGTGACGTTTAGGGTCGAGACCCTTCTTCAGACTGAGAGTCAGGGGTGAGGGCGAGGGAGATATGGAAGACATTTGAAAGCAGATGATGATCAAGGAATAGTAGGTTGGTTCATTCGAAGGTAGATACAAAATGCTGGAGTAACTCAGCGGGACAGACAGCATCTCTGGAGACAAGGTATGGGTGACATTTCGGGTCGGGACACTTTTGCAGACTAGAATGGTTCATTGTTGGCAGGGGAGAAGATGACAACAAGGCATACAATCAGTAAAATTAATCAGGACAGTGTAATCAAACCCGAAACATCACCTGCCCTTTTTCTCCAGAGATGCTGTCAGTCCCACTGAGTTCCTCCAGCCTTTTGTGTTTATCTTCAGTTTTTCATTGATCTTTGACATTGCCCTCCATGGTGAATAGAGCCTTTTGTTATACAGGCCTTGTTTTCTCAGGACCGTATAATGCTGGGGAGGTCAGTATCCGCGATGGACCGGGCAGTGTCCACCACCTTCTATAATCTCCTTCTTACCTGGGCTTTCGAGTTGCCAAACCTGGCCATGATGAAACCAGTCAAAGATGCTGCCATGTGCAGGTCCACCATCGATTTTCCGGCACCCTTGGTTCCAGAGCCTTTCTGGATTATCCTTTTTTCCGGACAAAAAGAGGTCATGGTCTCGAGGGGAGTTCAATGGTACTGGAGCTGTCCACCTAGGCCACTGGTGGGCTGAGATATCGGCTCACAAAGTTGGCCGTGTAATTGGGCAATTGGAACGGATCTGCCGGCTCTGGCCGCAGGGGGCAAATTCATCCCACCGATCAGCACAGAAGTCCCGGTGAGGTTAAGATAAGCCACCTCACCCGGCCTTGGTTCCACATTTTCAGGAGGAGTTCTGGGGGCATTTCAAGAGAGCACTTGTAATTTTGTCTGGACCACCAGTTGCCGCAGGATCGGTGGTGGACCTGTACATTGTGTGTATTTGCGTATGCGCACTGCTTGATGTTAGTGTTTGAGGTATTTTTCCCTGGGTTGGGATGATTAGCCATTCATGGATTCAGTCAAAACTGGATAACTATCTCTCCTGCCTAGAGTCACACAACATGCAAGCAGGTCATTTGGCTCAACTTACTCAAACTGACCAACATGTCCCATCTACACTAGTCCCACCTGCCTGTGTTTGGCCCATAACCTTCCTAAACTGTTCCTATCCATGTACCCATCCGTTATGCTTCACGTATAAACCCTGTTAGAGGAAAGATGTTGTCAATCTGCAGGAGAGGGAGCAGAGAAGATTCACAAGATGTTGCCAGGACTCGAGGGCCTGAGTTACAGGGAAAGGTTGGGCAGGCTAGGACTTTATTCCTTGGAGTGCAGGAGGCTGATCTTATCAAAGTGTATCAGATCATGAAAGCAATAGATTGGGTAAATGCACAGTCTTTTACCCAGAATTGAGGAAGTCGAGAACCAGAGAACATAGGCTCAAGGTGTGGGGGGAAAGATTTAATAGGAACCTGAGGAGCCACTATTTTACACAGTGGATAGAAGGTGTATGGAGCGAGCTGCCAGAGGGGGTAGTGGACTATAACACATTTGGATGGATAGGGCAGGTTTAGAGGGATATGGACAATTACCCCAAAGACATGGCCGTCAACACCGCCGCAGACACGGCCGACGCCACCAGGGCAGACAGGGCCATCGACACTGCCGCCAATACGACCACCGACAGGGCCACAGACACCGCCGCATACACCGTTGCAGACAGGGCCACAGACACCGCCGCTGATGACACCGCCAACAACGCCACCTACACCACCGTCGACAGGGCCACCAACACCGTTGCAGACACGGCCACAGACACCGCCGCTGACACAACCACCAACAGGGCCACAGACAGCACCGCCAACACTGCTGCCGACAGGGCTGCAGACACCACCACCGATACAACCACCAATAGGGGCACAGACACCACTGCCGATGACACCGCCGATGACACTGCCGATGACACCGCAGACACTGCCGCCGATGACACCGCCAATGACACCGCTGCAGACATGCCTGATGACATGACTGACGATATGCCTGTGGAGCTGCAAAGAAAGGTAATGGAGACCCTCTGCCTCATGCACAGCATGGTGGCGCAGCGGTAGCATCGGTACTACCAATATCCTGGCGGGGAGATTTGCAAAGGTTACTGGGGAGACATTAAACTAGAACGGTTGGGGGGAGGGACTCAAATAGAGAAAGCTAGCAGACAGTGTGTGAGGCAGGGGGCAGAGAAGGGAAGCGCTCAGACCCAACATGTAAGGGGAAAGAAGAAAAAGTTAATAATCAGAAAATAAGAGGTGGTGGGTTTCTTAAATGTGTGAGCAGAGAGACAGAGGGGTGCTAAATGATGGTAGAAGCAATAGGTAGCAAGGTGAAAAATAAAAGTGGCAGGCAGACAAATCCAGGGCAAAAATCAAAATTGTAGAAGGAGTAAGAGTGTTGTAAAAAACAAGCCTGAAGGCTTTGTGTCTCAATGCTAGGAGCATTTTTAATAAGGTGGATGAGTTGAATGTGCAGATGGCTATTAATGACTGATATAGTTGGGATCACGGAGACATGGCTACAGGGTGACCAAGGCTGGGAGCTGAACATCCAGGGATATTCAATATTCAGGAGGGATAGACAGAAAGGAAAAGGAGGTGGGGTAGCGTTGCCGGTTAGAGAGCAGATTAACGCAATAGAAAGGAAGGACATTAGCTTGGAGGATGTGGTATCAAACAGGAAATTAGAAATGCGTGCAACATAGGTAAAACAGTTATAATGGGTGACTTCAATCTACACATAGATTGGGTGAATCGAATTGGCAGGGGTGCTGAGGAAGAGGATATCTTGGAATGTATGTGGGATAGCTTTCTAAACCAACATGTAGAGGAACCAACGAGAGAGCAGGCTATTCTAGACTGGGTATTGAGTAATGATGAAGTGTTAGTTAGTAGTCTTGTTGTGCGTGGCCCCTTGGGCAAGAGTGACCATAATACGTGTTGAGTTCTTCATTAGGATGGAGAGTGACATTGTTAATACAGAAACAAGGGTTCTGAACTTAAATAATGGTTATTTTGAGGGTATGAGACGTGAATTGGCCAAGATTGACTGGCAATTAATTCTTAAAGGGTTGATGGTGGATATGCAATGGAAGGCATTTAAAGACTGCATGGATGAACTACAATTGTTCATCCCAGGTTGGCAAAAGAATAAATCAGGGAAGGTAGTGCATCCGTGGATAACAAGGGAAATCAGGGATAGTATCAAAACAAAAGATGAAGCATACAAATTAGCCATAAAAAGCAGCCTAACAAAGGATTGGGAGAAATTCAGAGTCCAGCAGAGGAGGACAAAGGGCTTAATTAGGAAATCGGAAATAGATTATTTAACAGAACTGGCAGGGAACATAAAAACTGCAAAAGTTTTTATAGATATGTGAAGAGAAAAAGATTAGGTAAATCAAATGCAGGTCCCTTGCAGTCAGAAACAGGTGAATTGATCATGGGGAACAATGACATGGCAGACCAATTGAATAACTACTTTGGTTCTGTCTTCACTAGGGAAGACTTACATAATCTGCCGGAAATAGCAGGGGACCGGGGGTCAAATGAGATGGAGGAACTGAGTGAAATCCAGGTTTTTCTGGGAAGTGGTGTTAGATAAATTGAATGGATTAAAGGCCGAGAAATCCCTAGGAGCAGACAAACTGCATCCCAGATTATTTAAGGAAGTAGCCCCAGAAATAGTGGATGCAATAGTGATAATTTTTCAAAACCCTTTAGATTCTGGAGCAGTTCCTGAGGATTGGAGGGTAGATAATGTAACCCCACTTTTAAAGGGGGAGGGAGAGAGAAAACGGGGAATTACAGACCAGTTAGCCTAACATCGGCAGTAGGGAAACTGCAAGTTATTAAAGATGGGATAGCAGCACATTTGAAAAGTGGTGAAATCATTGGACAAAGTCAGGAACGGTAAATCATGTCTGACGAATCTTATACAATTTTTCGAGGATGTAACTAGTAGAGTGGATAAGGGAGAACCAGTGGACGTGGTGTATCTGGACTTCCAGAAGGCTTTCGACAAGGTTCCACATAAGAGATTAGTATCCAAACTTAAAGCACATGGTATTGGGGGTTCAGTATTGATGTGGATAGAGAACTGGCTGGCAGACAGGAAGCAAAGAGTAGGAGTAAACGGGTCCTTTTCTGAATGGCAGGCAGTGACTAGTGGGGTGCCGCAAGGCTCAGTGCTGGGACCCCAGCTATTTACAAAATATATTAATGATTAGGACGAGGGAATTGAATGCAACATCTCCAAGTTTGCAGATGACATGAAGCTGGAGGCAGTGTTAGCTGTGAGGAGGATGCTAGGAGGCTGCAAGGTGACTTGGATAGCCTGGGTGAGTGGGCAAATGCATGGCAGATGCAGTATAATGTGGATAAATGTGAAGTTATCCACTTTGGTGGCAAAAACAGGAAAGTAGACTATTATCTGAATGGTGGCCGATTAGGAAAAGGGGAGATGCAACGAGACCTGGATGTCATGGTACACCAGTCATTGAAAATAGGCATGCAGGTGCAGCAGGCAGTGAAGAAAGCGAATGGTATGTTAGCATTTATAGCAAAAGGATTTGAGTATAGGAGCAGGGAGGTTCTACTGCAGTTATGCAGGGACTTGGTGAGACTACACCTGGAGTATAGTGTACAGTTTTGGTCTCCTAATCTGAGGAAGGACATTCTTGCCATAAAGGGAGTACAGAGAATTTAGAAGATTGAGGGGGGGGGGGGGCTGGGGAGGATCTTATAGAAACTTACAAAATTACGGGTTGGACAGACTAGATGCAGGAAGATTGTTCCCGATGTTGGGGAAGTCCAGAACAAGGGGTTACAGTTTAAGGATAAAGGGGAAATCTTTTAGGACCGAGATAATAATAATAATAATAATAATAATAATAATATTATTTATAGAGCACTTTAAAAACAAACATAGCTGCAACAAAGTGCTGCACATCACTAATCATTGACAAAAAAGTCAATACACACCAAAAATAACAATCAAAAGAAATAGTAGGAAAAGACATGTAAAATAAAGAAACATCAAAAACACCACAAACAGAAGCAAAGCCTCAGGCATGGTCAAAAGCCAGGGAGTACAAATGCGTTTTAACACTGGATTTGAAGATGGACAGTGAGGGGGCCTGTCTGATGTGCAACGGCAGGGTGTTCCAGAGTGCCGGAGCAGCAACAGAGAAGGCTCTATCCCCTCTGAGCCTCCGACTAGACCTCGGTACCTCCAGGAGCAGCTGACCAGCTGACCTGAGGGACCGGGCAGGAGCGTATGGGTGGAGCAGCTCAGAGAGGTAAGGCGGGGCGAGCCCATTCAGAGATTTAAAAACAAATAACAGTATCTTAAAATGAACCCGAAAGTGCACCGGGAGCCAGTGTAGGGAGGCCAGAATTGGCGATATATGTGCTCCTTCTTTCGAGTCCCTGTTAAAAGGCGAGCAGCAGCATTCTGAACCAACTGGAGACGAGCCAGTGAAGAACGAGCAACACCAAAATAGAGCGCGTTACAGTAATCCAGCCTAGATTTAATAAAGGCATGGATTACTGTCTCAAAATGCTGCCGCTCGAGAATGGGCTTCACCTTCGCCAGCTTCCTTAGGTGAAAGAAGCTGGACTTAACCACCGCGCATATTTGGCGATCTAATTTAAAGTCACTGTCCATCCTAAAACCCAGGTTCACAACTGTTGGCTTCACGTACCTTGACAATGGACCTAAATCAACAAATGGAGGTTCATGGCAGCCATTGGGATCAAATAAAATCACCTCTGTCTTCTTTTCATTAAATCCAAGAAAGTTTAGGGCCAACCAGGACTTAATGTCATCAAGACAAGACAGAAGTGATTTTACAGAAAAGGCATCTTCCCCCCTCAGCGGCAAATAAAGCTGGGTATCATTTGCATAACAGTGGAAGATAAACATTTTTCACACGGGGAGTGGTGAATCTCTGCCACAGAATGTAGTTGAGGCCAGTTCATTGGCTATATTTAAGAGGGAGTTAGATGTGGCCCTTGTGGCAGGCACAGGATTCTGAGTTGGATGATCAGCCATGATCATATTGAATGGCGGTGCAGGCTTGAAGGGCCAAATGGCCTACTCCCGCACCTATTTTCTATGTTTCTATGTGACTTACTGCACTTTCAGTGCCGCAGACCTGGGTTCGATCCCGACAATGGGTACTGTCTGTACAGAGTTTGTACGTTGTCCCCGTGACTTGCGAGGGTTTTCTACGGGCTCTCTGGTTTCCTCCCACACCCCAAAGACATACAGGTTTGTAGGTTAATTGGCTTGGTATAAATGTAAATTGTCTCTAGTGTATGTGGGGTGGTGTAATGTGCGGGGATTGCTGGTCGGTGCGGACTCTGTGGGCCAAAGGGCTTACTTCCCCGCTGTGTCTCTATAACTAAAAAAATGAAACCATAGCCATGAGGAACTGTTGATGACTGCGTACTTTTAAAAAAAGATGCAAAGTGCTGGAGTAACTCAGTGAGGTGCAAGTGTCCCAGTCTGACGTTTCAAGCACAAAATGTTTTACAACGTGACTGTACTAACTTTGTGAAAACAAAATGTTTTCCCAGAATACTGCCCGGATTACTGGCCAAGATACTGGCCAAGATTGACTGGCAATTAATTCTAAAAGGGTTGACGGTGGATATGCAATGGAAGACATTTAAAGACTGCATGGATGAACTACAAAAATTGTTCATCCCAGTTTGGCAAAAGAATAAATCAGGGAAGGTAGTACATCCGTGGATAACAAGGGAAATCAGGGATAGTATCAAAGCGAAGGATGATGCGTACAAATTAGCCAGAAAAAGCAGCATACCGGAGGACTGGGAGAAATTCAGAGACAGCAGAAGAGGACAAAGGGCTTAATTAGGAAAGGAAAAATAGATTATGAAAGAAAACTGGCAGGGAACATAAAAACTGATTGCAAAAGTTTTTATAGATATGTGAAAAGAAAGAGATTAGTTAAAACAAATGTAGGTCCCTTGCAGTCAGAAACAGGTGAGTTGATCATGGGGAACAAGGATATGGCAGACCAATTGAATAACTACTTTGGTTCCGTCTTCACTAAGGAAGACATAAATAATTTGCCGGAAATAGCAGGGGACCGCGGGTCAAAGGAGTTGGAGGAATTGAGTGAAATCCAGGTTAGCTGGGAAGTGGTGTTGGGTAAATTGAATGGATTAAAGGCCGATAAATCCCCTGGGCCAGATAGGCTGCATCCCAGAGTACTTAAGGAAGTAGCTCCAGAAATAGTGGATGCATTAGTAATAATCTTTCAAAACTCTTTGGATTCTGGAGTAGTTCCTGAGGATTGGCGGGTAGCAAACGTAACCCCACTTTTTAAGAAGGGAGGGAGGGAGAGAGAAAACAGGGAATTACAGACCAGTTAGTCTAACATCGGTAGTGGAGAAACTGCTAGAGTCAGTTATTAAAGATGGGATAGCAGCACATTTGGAAAGTGGGGAAATCATTGGACAAAGTCAGCATGGATTTACGAAAGGTAAATCATGTCTGACGAATCTTATAGAATTTTTCGAGGATGTAACTAGTAGCGTGGATAGGGGAGAACCAGTGGATGTGGTGTATCTGGACTTCCAGAAGGCTTTCGACAAGGTCCCACATAAGAGATTATTATACAAACTTAAAGTACACGGCATTGGGGGTTCAGTATTGATGTGGATAGAGAACTGGCTGGTAAACAGGAAGCAAAGAGTAGGAGTAAACGGGTCCTTTTCACAATGGCAGGCAGTGACTAGTGGGGTACCGCAAGGCTCAGTGCTGGGACCCCAGCTATTTACAATATATATTAATGATCTGGATGAGGGAATTGAAGGCAATATCTCCAAGTTTGCGGATGACACTAAGCTGGGGGACAGTGTTAGCTGTGAGGAGGATGCTAGGAGACTGCAAGGTGACGGATAGGCTGGGTGGGTGGGCAAATGTTTGGCAGATGCAGTATAATGTGGATAAATGTGAGGTTATTCATTTTGGTGGCAAAAACAGGAAAGCAGACTATTATCTAAATGGTGGCCGACTAGGAAAAGGGGAGATGCAGCGAGACCTGGGTGTCATGGTACACCAGTCATTGAAAGTAGGCATGGCAGGTGCAGCAGGCAGTGAAGAAAGCAAATGGTATGTTAGCATTCATAGCAAAATGAATATAGGAGCAGGGAGGTTCTACTGCAGTTGTACAGTGTCTTGGTGAGACCACACCTGGAGTATTGCATACAGTTTTGGTCTCCAAATCTGAGGAAGGACATTATTGCCATAGAGGGAGTGCAGAGAAGGTTCACCAGACTGATTCCTGGGATGTCAGGACTGTCTTATGAAGAAAGACTGGATAGACTTGGTTTATACTCTCTAGAATTTAGGAGATTGAGAGGAGATCTTATACAAACTTACAAAATTCTTAAGGGGTTGGACAGGCTAGATGCAGGAAGATTGCTCCTGATGTTGGGGAAGTCCAGGACAAGGGGTCACAGCATAAGGATAAGGGGGAAATCCTTTAAAACCGAGATGAGAAGAACTTTTTTCACACAGAGAGTGGCGAGTCTCTGGAACTCTCTGCCGCAGAGGGTAGTCGAGGCTAGTTCATTGGCTATATTTAAGAGGGAGTTAGATGTGGCCCTTGTGGCTAAGGGGATCAGAGGGTATGGAGAGTAGGCAGGTACGGATACTGAGTTGGATGATCAGCCATTATCATATTGAATGGCGGTGCAGTTTCGAAGGGCCGAATGGCCTACTCCTGCACCTAATTTCTATGTTTCTATGTTTCTATTAGAGGGCTTCAGCTGCAGGGAGAGGGTTGGATAGACGTGGATTGTTTTCTGTGCCACGTCAGAAGATGAGAGGAGACTTGGCAGATGTATATAAAATGATGAGTGGTCCAGATAGGGCAGACTGTCAGAATCTTTTTCCCCCGGGCTGCAAATGTCCAAGACAAGAGCGGTGTACTTGGGAGCGGACGGGACAGCGCCGGAGACCCGGCCGGGATCATCCTGGCTGCAAATGAGGCGCAGGTCTGTGCCACTCCTCCCTCCTCCAATCATCGCGCTGAATCATGTCCCGCCCCCATTGCCTGCTGACCTACGTCTCTCTTATCCAATTGGCGCCCTCGATCATCAGTCCCATCCCCACTGTCTCGCAGAAAGCAGAGATTTCACCGGGTTTTAAAATCCGGATTACAAAAACTTGGGGGGGATGTCCCCCACCTCTCAAAACATGGAGGGGACGTGTCCACTCTGCCCCCCCTCGCCCCCCCCATGTGTACCGAGGTACATTGTAAAGCTTTTTTGTTGTGTGCTATCCAGTTAGCGGAAGGACAATACAGGATTACAATCAACCCATCCACAGTGTACAGATATAGGATTACGGGAATATCGATTAGTGCAAGGTAAAGTCTGATTAAAGATAGCCTGAGGGATAGTTTAAGAACAGGGGTAATTCATTTAGAATGGAGACGAGGGAAAACTTTTTCACACGGAGAGTTGAGAGTCTGTGAAATTCTCTGCCGCAGATGGTGGTGGAGGCCGGTTCTCTGGATGCTTTCAAGAGAGAGTTGGTCAGAGCTCTTAAAGATAGCGCAGTCAAGGGATATGGGGAGGAACAGGGTATTAATTGTGCGTGATCGCCATGATCATGATGAATAGCGGTGCTGGCTCGAGGGGCCGAATGGCCTACTCCTGCACCTATTGTCTATTGTCTTCAATGAATAATAATGAATGAATAAAAATGTTATTAGCCAAGTATGTCCACATGCAAGGAATTTACATTGGAGGTTTGCTCGCAGGTAACAACAAGATATTCAGTAGACAATTAAAAACTAAACATTATAATTTAAACATGTGAAAATAAAGTACCAGAGTAAAAAGAGGCTACGGTCTTTTGGCTGTTGAATAGAGTTACTGCTCGTGGGAAGAAGCTGTTTTGATAGTCCGGGCCGCCTGCCAGAGGGAAGTGATTCAAAGAGTTTGTGGCCGGAGGTGAGAGTGGCAGAAAACATCTGCAACTGCGGTAGATGGTAGGTGGGGACTGCTCTCTGGTTGGTAATTGGGTGGTTAGTACGTAGGGCAGTAAAGCACAAGAACGGGCCCTTCGGTCCTTTGAGCCGAACATGACGCCAGGTTAAACTCTCATCTGCCTGAACATGATCCATATCCCTCTCTCCCCTCTAATTCCACATGCCCACCTAAAAGCTTCTTAAACACCCCTGTCATATCTGCCTCCACCACCTCCCTAGGTCAGGCATACCAGGCCCCCACCACTGCCCCACGCATCCCCATTAAACTTTCCCCCACTCTCCTTATAGCCATACCCTCTAGTCTTGGAGATTTCCAGCCTGGCGTAAAAAAGATTCTGAGTGTCTACCCTAACTGTGCCTCTCGTAATTTTATATACTTACTAGACTAAGTTGGGCTGGTTCCCCAACGCAATATTCCACCTCTGCACCACTTCCAATTTTGCTGACCAGTTGGGGGGGGGGGGGGGGGAGTTCTGGCGTTCTAGTATGAACCATTTTAGAACCAATAGACATGTTTCTGCAAGCTTTAGAACCAATAGACACTTTTTTGCAAGCTTTAGAACCAATAGACATTTTATTGCAAGCTTTGGAACCAATAGAGACACATTTTGCAAGCTTTAGAACCAATAGACACTTTTTGCAAGACTTAGAACCAATAGACATTTTTTGCTAGCTTTATAACCAATAGAGACTCGTTTTGCAAGCTTTTGAACCAATAGACATGTTTTGCAGGTATAGAACCAATAGAGGCACTTTTTGCAAGCTTTAGAACCAATAGTCATTTTTTTGCAAGCTTTAGAACCAATAATCATTTATTTTGCAAGCTTTAGAACCAATAATCATTTATTTTGCAAGCTTTAGAACCAATAATCATTTATTTTGCAAGCTTTAGAACCAATAATCATTTATTTTGCAAGCTTTAGAACCAATAATCATTTATTTTGCAAGCTTTAGAACAAATGGTCATTTTTTTTGCAAGCTTTAAAACCAATAGATTTTTTTTGCAACCTTTAGAAACAATAGACTTTTTTTGCAAGCTTTAGAACCAATAGACTTTTTTTGCAAGCTTTAGAACCAATAGACATTTTTTGCAAGCTTTAGAACCAATAGACATTTTTTGCAAGCTTTAGTACCAATAGAGAAACTTTTTGCAAGCTTTAGAACCAATAGACAATTTGTGCAAGCTTGACAAGCTTGAGAACCAATAGGCATTCTTTGCAAGCTTTATAACCAATATAGACACGTTTTGCAAGCTTTAGAACCAATAGACATTTTTGCAAGCTTTAGAACCAATAGACATTTTTGAAAGCTTTAGAACCAATAGACATTTTTTTGCAAGCTTTAGAAACAATAGAGACACGCTTTGCAAGCTTTAGAATCAATAGACATTTTTTTGCAAGCTTTAGACCCAATAGACTTTATTGCAAGCTTTAGAACCAATAGTCATTTTTTTTGCAAGATTTAGAACCAATAGACTTTTTTTGCAAGCTTTAGAACAAATAGACATTTTCAGCAAGCTTTAGAACCAATAGACATTTTTTGCAAGCTTTAGAACCAATTGAGACACGCTTTGCAAGCTTTAGAAACAATAGATATGTTTTAGCAAGCTTTAGACCCAATTGACATTTTTTCAAGCTTTAGAACCAATAGAGACACGCTTTGCAAGCTTTAGAAACAATAGATATGTTTTTGAAAGCTTTAGACCCAATAGACTTTTTTGCAAGCTTTAGAACCAATAGTCATTTTTTTTTGCAAGATTTAGAACCAATAGACTTTTTTTGCAAGCTTTAGAACCAATAGACTTTTTTTGCAAGCTTTATAACCAATGGACATTTTTGCAAGCTTTAGAACCAATAGGAACACTTTTTGCAAGCTTTAGAACCAATATACCTTTTTTGCTAGCTTTAGAACCAATAGAGACACGCTTTGAAAGCTTTAGAACCAATAGACATTTTTTGCAAGTTTTAGAACCAATAGACATTTCTTGCAAGTTTTAGAACCAATAGACACTTTTTTGCAAGCTTTAGAACCAATAGACACTTTTTTGCAAGCTTTAGAACCAATAGACACTTTTTTGCAAGCTTTAGAACCAATAGACACTTTTTTGCAAGCTTTAGAACCAATAGACATTTTCCCGCAAGCTTTATAACCAATAGACATTTTTTTTGCACGCTTTAGAACCAATAGACATTTTCTGCAAGCTTTAGAATCAATAGACACTTTTGCAAGCATTAGAACCAATACACTTTTTTTTGTAAGCTTTAGAACCAATAGACATTTTCCCGCAAGCTTTAGAACCAATAGACATTTTCTGCAAGCTTTAGAATCAATAGACACTTTTGCAAGCATTAGAACCAATAGACATTTTTGCAAGCTTTAGAACCAATAGGAACACTTTTTACAAGCTTTAGAACCAATATACCTTTTTTGCTAGCTTTAGAACCAATAGAGACACGCTTTGCAAGCTTTAGAAACAATAGATATGTTTTAGCAAGCTTTAGGTCCAATTGACATTTTTTTCAAGCTTTAGAACCAATAGACATTTTTTGCAAGCTTTAGAACCAATAGACATTTGTTGCAAGCTTTAAAACCAATAGAGACATGCTTTGCAGGCTTTAGAAACAATAGATATTTTTGCCAGCTTTAGACCCAATAGACTTTTTTTGCAAGCTTTAGAACCAATAGTCATTTTTTTGCATGCTTTAGAACCAATAGACTTTTTAGCAAGTTTTAGAACCAATAGATATTTTTTTTTGCAAGCTTTAGAGCCAATAGACATGTTTTGTAAGTTTTAGAACCAATATACACTTTTTTGCAAGCTTTAGAACCAATAGACATTTTTGCAAGATTTAGAACCAATAGAGATACTTTTTGCAAACTTTAGAACCAATAGACATTTTCCTGTAAGATTTAGAACCAATAGACACCTTTTTTGCAAGCTTTAGAACCAATATACATTTTTTGCAAGCTTTAGAACCAATAGAGACACTTTTTGCAAGCTTTAGAACCAATAGAGACTTTTTGCAAGATTTAGAACCAATAGACATTTTTTGCAAGCTTTAGAACCAATAGAGACTTTTTGCAAGATTTAGAACCAATAGACATTTTTCTGCAAGCTTTAAAACCAATAGACTTTTTTTGCAAGCTTTAGAACCAATAGACTTTTTTTTGCAAGCTTCATAACCAATAGAGACACGCTTTGCAAGCTTTAGAACCAATAAACATTTATTTGCAAGCTTTTGAACCAATAAACATTTTTTGCAAGCTTTAGAACCAATAGTCTTTTTTTTTTTGCATAGTCGCTAGTGTGTGTAGGATGGTGTTAATGTGTGGGGATCGCTGGTCGGTGTGGACTCGGTGGGCCGAAGGGCATGTTTCCATACTGTATCTCGAAAATAAACTAAACTAAAATAAACCAATGAGCAGAAGGTCATAAGCTTGGGACTCACTATGTCGAAAACACCCAGGTTGAACTAACGTAGCAGATAAAATCATGTGTATTCAATAGAGTGAATGCACAGTCGTCTACCCATAATAGGGGAATCAAGAACTAGGTTTAAGGTGAGAGGTGACAAATATAATGGGAACCTGTGGGGCATCATTTTCACACAGCGGTTGGTGGAACAAGCTGCCAGAGGAGGTAGGGGAGACACTTGGACAGGCATGGGGTGAGGAGGGGAGAGGTGGGGTGGGGAGGAGAGGGGTGAGGTGAGGAGAGGTGGGATGAAGAGAGGAAAGGTGTAGTGCGGAGGAGACAGGTTGCGATCAATCAGCTTACATCAAGCTCCACATAATAGGATGTTGATTTTACTCTGGAGGGTGAAGGCTGCCATACTTTAGGCTTAGAATTTAGAATCATAGTGTCATACAGTGTGGAAATAGGCCCATCGGCCCAACTTGCCCACGCCGACCAACATACCCCATCTACACTAGTCCCACCTGCCCATGTTTGGCCCATATCCTTCTAAACTTATCCTATCCCTGTTTCTTAAACAGTTGCGATAGATGCTTTGGGCGGTACACCCTAATTACCACTTTGGAACAAGGAGCAAAAGCATAGAAGGATGCGAGCAAATGGGATTAATGTGAATGGGGAAAAAAGATTTGCATGAACGTTGATTGTTTGAAAGATACAGCATGAAAACAGGTCCTTTAATCCACCGAGTCCATGCCGACCATCGATCACCCGCTCACACTAGTTCTGTGTTACCTATACACAATCACACTACATTAACAGTTGCTTAAATTAAATTAATGAAATGCAAAATAAAGAACTGGTTGTTACTCACTAAAATTTGTTTTAACAAATGACAATTCTGCAGCAGGAATTTGTAATATTTTCTCATCCACTCCCTACACACTGGGGGCAATTTACAGAGGGCCATTCGACCTACAAACATCCTTGGTATGTGGAGGGAAACCAGAGCACCTGAAGGAAACCGATGAGAGGGAGAACGTGAAAACTTCTCACAGATAGCACCCAAGATTAGGGTCGAAATATCAGCAGTGCTGAATATTGCTGGCCGAAGGGCCGGTTTCTGTGCTGGATGACTATGATTCAATGCCTTATACTGGATTTGAAACAGCTGCCCTTGGCTCCCATCCAGGGTCGAACAGGAATTGGATTAGTACTGCTGCACATCCTGAGGTTATACGCTGGTTAGTCAGTGCAAAAAAATGTTTCACTCTTTCACTAGTTGGAAAGAACGATTTCAATGTTTCCTGAGAATCTGTCACTGTTGTGCAAAATCCCAGGGAGGGTCAACGTCGGAGATGCATCTGGAGGGTGATGGCTCTTTGCTGCCAGGTTTGTTGCTCATCTCCTCGCTGTCTCTGCACTTCCCAACCCCACCCACCTTCTAGCAAGCACTGGCTTGAATGAAGACACGACAAAACATGTGCGATGGGAACAAACTTTCTTCTATTTAACAGGGAATATAGAGAACATTGAACAATACAGCGCAGAAACAAGTCCTTCCGTCCACATTGTCTGTGCCGAACATGATGCCACGTTAAACAAACCACCCCTGCCAGCACATTATCCATATCTCTCCATTCACTGCATATCCGGTGCCTATCTAAAAGCCTCTTAAACACCACTATCGTATGTGCCGCTACCACCACCCCTGTCAGTGTGTTCCAGGCACCCACCACCCTCTGCCCTACAATCTCTTTTAAACTTTGCCCCTCTCACTTTAAATCTATGCCTTCTAGTCATTAACAATTCAACCTTGGGGAAATGGTTATGACTCTATCCATGCCTGTCATGATGTTATACACCTCTCTCAGATCTCCCCTCAGCCTCCGACATTCCAGAGAAACCAATCCAAGTTTGTTTAACCTATCCATGTACTGTACAGTGCCAGGCATAAATGTGAATGCATGATTCTGAAAATTGGAGTGTGTACGTGAATGGAAAACCTGAATCAACGCTGTAAGATTGTTCTGTAAAGGTAAAATAGTTGGCCAGGTAGACTGAAATAAACAGCATAAGATGGCTGCTGACTAGGCTTGCTGGAACTGAGGCTGTAGGTTTCAGGAAGGGAATACACATTGTTTCAGAGGGAACTGCAGATGCTGGAGAATCGAAGGTTACACAAAAAAGCTGGAGAAACTCAGCGGGTGCAGCAGCATCTATGGAGCGAAGGAAATAGGCAACGTTTCGGGCCGAAACCCTTCTTCAGACTGATCGGGGGCGGGGGCGGGGGTGGGTGGGGACAAGAAAGGGAAAAGGAGGAGTAGCCAGAAGGCTGGGGGGTGGGAGGAGACAGCAGGGGGGCTGAGGAAGGGGAGGAGACAGCAAGGACTAACAAAATTGGGAGAATTCGATGTTCTCGCCACCTCCAACGTGACCCCACTACTCGCCACATCTTCCCATCTCCCCCCATATCTGCCTTCCGCAAAGACCGCTCCCTCCATAACTCCCTTGTCAATTCTTCCCTTCCCTCTCGGTCCACCCCCTCCCCGGGCACTTTCCCTTGCAACCGCAAGAGATGCAACACTTGTCCCTTTACCTCCCCCCTCGACTCCGTTCAAGGACCCAAGCAATCGTTCCAGGTGCGACAGAGGTTTACCTGCATCTCTTCCAACCTCATCTATTGCGTCCGCTGCTCTAGATGTCAGCAGATCTATATCGGTGAGACCAAGCGGAGGTTGGGCGATCGTTTCGCCGAACACCTCCGCTCGGTCCGCAATAACCAAGCTGACCTCCCGGTGGCTCAGCACTTCAACTCCCCCTCCCACTCTGCCTCCGACCTCTCTGTCCTGGGTCTCCTTCATGGCCACAGCGAGCAGCACCGGTAATTGGAGGAACAGCACCTCATATTCCATTTGGGGAGTCTGCACCCCGGGGGCATGAACATCGAATTCTCCCAATTTTGTTAGTCCTTGCTGTCTCCTCCCCTTCCTCAGCCCCCCTGCTGTCTCCTCCCATCCCCCAGCCTTCTGGCTACTCCTCCTTTTCTCTTTCTTGTCCCCACCCACCCTCGCCCCCGATCAGTCTGAAGAAGGGTTTCGGCCCAAAACGTTGCCTATTTCCTTCGCTCCATAGATGCTGCTGCACCCGCTGAGTTTCTCCAGCTTTTTTGTGTAACCAGGGAATACACATTGTCTTGCAGTTACTGCCTAGTCGTGAATAGGGGATCACAGGCCCCGTCTGACAAGATTGAGGAATATACAATCCCCCTCGCCGGGAAGACTAAGGAATGTACTGGTCTGAGCTCTAGTGTGGTTCCTCTAACTAACATCTCCTTATATGTACATACCTGTTGTCCTGTATTTTGTGTACGTGTCGGTTCTTTGATCGGGGAATGTGGGAGGCGCTAAACAGTGGCATTAACATATAAAAGGCATTGCAATTAAGGGCAGAGAGCTTGACTCTTTGCTAGGTTGTTAACCTGTGTGAAGACTCGTGCTCAATAAACGTACGTTTAAAGCAACCCTGGTGCCTGGTCGATTATTGTCGAAACAACTGATGTGAAAGAAAAACGTGAATCAACATTTACATCAAACCTCCATGGTAATTAGAGAAGCTCGTTAATCTAAAAACGTGTAAATCAGGACTGCATAAAAGCAGAGTGGCCTGCACTTTTATTATTTCGCGATACATGTAACAACAATAAACCATTACCAAAGATAGGCACAAAATGACGGAGTAACTCAGGTAAGACCTTCCACTACCTGCAACCTCCGGCAACCACCTTCAACTAGCATTAATATCGACTTCTCTAACTTCAAGTAACCCTTGCTTTCCCTCTTCCTCCATCCATCCCCCTTCCCAGTTCTCCGACCGGTCTGACTGACTCCGATTACACTTTATCTCTGTTTGCTTCGTTGTCACCTTCTGCTAGCTAAAAACGATCTATTCAACATTTTCCTTGATCTCCACCCCCTTTGATGTCTCGTTTTCACACCTTACACTTCCTTATCTTTGTGTCTCCCTCTCCCTTGACTCTCAGTCTGAAGAAGGGTCTCGACCAGAAACATCGCCCATTCCTTCTCTCCAGTAATGTTGCCTGAGTTACTCTAGCATTTTGTGTCTAACTCCCTGCCCTCTGGCTTCCTCCATTTTTGATCAAGGGAGTCACATTGGAAGTTTTCCAATGTTTTGATACCTTGTCAGAATTTTGCGAGCTTTGATAAACTTTCAACCAATGGGTCCACTCCCTTTGCTGCCAATACCTGTAAAACCGTTGGGCACAGGCCATCAGTACCCAGTGATTTGTCCGCCGTGAATTAATCCCGTGAGTTTCTCTAATGTTTTATCCAGCGTGTTGGGAGTTTTTCCCTGCATTCAAAATTAACCCACGGGTTATCTTTGGGATATTTACTTTGTCCTCAAACCATTGTTTTTATCCTGTCACAATTCCTTTGTTTACTGATATTAATCCACCAGCCTTGCGTCCGAGTGTTCTCACATACACCTTGGTGACTTCATCATATTCATTGATCCTGGGATGTCAGGACTTTCATATGAAGAAAGACTGGATAGACTCGACTTGTACTCGCTAGAATTTAGATGGGGGATCTTATAGAAACTTACAAAATTCTTAAGGGGTTGGACAGGCTAGATGCAGGAAGATTGTTCCCGATGTTGGGGAAGTCCACAACACGGGGTCACAGTTTAAGGATAAGGGGGAAATCTTTTAGGACCGAGATGAGGAAAATATTTTTCACAGAGAGTGGTGAATCTCCGGAATTCTCTGCCACAGAAGGTAATCGAGGCCAGTTCATTGGCTGTATTTAAGAGGGTTAGATGTGGCCCTTGTGGCTAAAGGTATCAGGGGGTATGGAGAGAAGGCAGGGATGGGATACCGAGTTGGATGATCAGCCATGATCACATTGAATGGCGGTGCAGGCTCGAAGGGCCGAATGGCCTACTCCTGCACCTAATGTCTATATTTCTGTTTTCTTTTCGATTTGAAATTGCACACAGGCTTTCTCACAAAATCAACTATCTACCTGCTACTTGTTTTAATCTTTCGTGCTGGATCTTACAAAACGCCCTGTTCCTCTGGCCTACCACCAGCCCACACCACTTTGTAAGACTAGCTTCTCAATTTAACAGTTAAAAACAGATTACTGGTCCGCGCAGTGGCAGAAGGCACCCATGATGCGTCGCGGAGCTGAACAGGAGATGGGACGCCGAGAACAAATTGGGACGCGGCCAGTTGCCGCCGAGAAGGAAGAAGTTGGTGGGGGGGGGGGGGGGGGGGAAAGAGCGTCAAGAACGAAGAGGGACCCAGTGGGCCTTCCGCGGCGGCAGGCCTGGTTCGCCACTGCGAGAAGATAAGAGTGTATTAAGAACTTTGTCGGTGGCAGTAACGTGGTGACTGTGTGTACTGCCTCGGTGAAGTCTGCTGTATTGTTTTACCGGATTGTATGCAAAAATGAAGAATTTCACTGTACCTAGGCCCATGTGACAATGTAGTCTTCTAATTGTGTCAAGTTCCTGTGTGTGCTATACTATACGATACAATAGAACTTTATTTATCCCAGGAGGGAAATTGATCTGACAAGTCATAAAATACAAAATACATGAAATTAAAGTGATGGGTGGAAAGGATTGGGATGTGTAAAGATTGGGAAGCGGGGAGGGGTGTCAGTCTAACCCATGACAGAAGGGAAGGAGTCGTACAGTTTGATAGCCACAGGGAAGAAGGATCTCCAGTGGTGTTCAGTACTGCATCTTGGTGGAACCAGCCTTTTGCTGAAGGTGCTCCTCAGGTTGGAGAGACGGAATGTCAGCTGTTCCCAGATATTGTTTCAATATCTGCCACTCTTCAGCTCCTGATCTTGGTTTATTTTCCCACAATAACACAAGGACTCCACGAAACAAGACGGAGGAGTAGGCCACTCCGCCGTTCAAGCCTCGTGTCAAAACTGCCTTGAACTTCTGCAGGCATATGGTGGAAAGAATATTGGTTGCATCATGGAAGATAGGCACAAAAAGCTGGAGTAACTCAGCAGGACAGGCAGCATCTCTAGAGAGAAGGAATTTGGGTGATGTTTTGGGTTGAGACCCTTCCTGGTCTCGACCTGAAACGTCAACCATTCCTTCTCTCCAGAGATGTTGCCTGTCCAGCTGAGTTACTCTAGCTTTTTTGTATTTACCTTCAGTTTAAACCAGCATCTGCAGTTCCTTCCTGCACATTTGGTTGCATCATGGTCTGGTTCAGCATCTGAAACACCCAGGAATGAGGGCGATTACAAAATGTGGTGAACACCGCCCAAACCATCACAGGTACTGACCTCGCCACCATGGAAGGGATCTTTCGGAGGCACTGCCTTAAAAAGGTAGCTAGCAACATTAAAGACCCACTCCGCCCTAGCCACACTCTCATTCCACTCCTGCCATTGGGAAGCCCAGGAGTCAGAAAACTGACCATCAGGTTCAAGGACAGCTTCTTCTCAACAACTACCAGGCTCTTGAACCCCACACAATAATAATCCAAGAACTATGGACTGTCTTTGGTTGCACTAAGGACTCTGGGCTTTTTTTTTGCAATAGCGTTGGGTTACTAATTTATTTATTTTTTGTTTATTATATATTATCAATGTGTCTGGTGTTACAACCCTGTCTGCTGCTGAGTGTAAGGATTTTAGTGTTAGTATATGACAACTCAACACTCTTCACCTTAAGCCTACCCCACTATTCGACATGATCATGGGTGATATCTGCTGGCCTCAACTCATTATCTGTGCCAGAATCACCTCATATGCCTCAATTTAATAGCATTAATACAGACGCTAATACAGACAGGTGCCCACGGTCAGTATAACCATGTGAGCCGAATGGCCGGTTTCCATGCCGTATGATTCTAAGGTCTCTATTGGATGAAGTTTGGAATTGATTGAACAAAAGGTATCCTGGGGAAAGAGATTATGTAACTTTAGAAATGTGTAGGAAGGAACTGCAGATGCTGGTTTAAACCAAAGATAGACACAAAAAGCTAGAGTAACTCAGCGGGACAGGCCACATCTCTGGAGAGAAGGAATGGATGACATTTCGGGTCGAGACCCTTCTTCAGACTGGTTAGGAATGAGGGAAATGATAGATACAGACAGTGATGTGGAGAGATAAAGAACAATGAATGAAAGATATGCAAAAAAGTGTCAATGATAAAGGGACCAGCTGTTTGTGGGGTGAAAATGAGAAGCTAGCGTGACTCGGGTTAGGGAGGGATAGAGAGAGTGGGAATGCCAGGGCTACTTGAAGTGAGAGAATATTCATACCAGGTTACACAAAAAAGCTGGAGAAACTCAGCGGGTGCAGCAGCATCTATGGAGCGAAGGAAATAGGCAACGTTTCGGGCCGAAACCCTTCTTCAGACTGATCGGGGGCGGGGGTGGGTGGGGACAAGAAAGGGAAAAGGAGGAGGAGCCCGAAGGCTGGGGGATGGGAGGAGACAGCAGTGGGGCCGAGGAAGGGGAGGAGACAGCAAGGACTGACAAAATTGGGAGAATTCGATGTTCATGCCCCCGGGGTGCAGACTCCCCAAACGGAATATGAGGTGCTGTTCCTCCAATTTCCAGTGCTGCTCGCTGTGGCCATGGAGGAGACTCAGGACAGAGAGGTCGGAGACGGAGTGGGAGGGGGAGTTGAAGTGCTGAGCCACCGGGAGGTCAGCTTGGTTATTGCGGACCGAGCGGAGGTGTTCGGCGAAACGATCGCCCAACCTCCGCTTGGTCTCACCGATATAGATCTGCTGACATCTAGAGCAGCGGACGCAATAGATGAGGTTGGAAGAGATGCAGGTAAATCTCTGTCGCACCTGGAACGATTGCTTGGGTCCTTGAACGGAGTCGAGGGGGGAGGTAAAGGGACAAGTGTTGCATCTCTTGCGGTTGCAAGGGAAAGTGCCTGGGGAGGGGGTGGACCGAGAGGGAAGGGAAGAATTGACAAGGGAGTTATGGAGGGAGCGGTCTTTGTGGAAGGCAGATATGGGGGGAGATGGGAAGATGTGGTGAGTGGTGGGGTCACGTTGGAGGTGGCGAAACTGACGGAGGATTACTTTTTGTATGTGACGGCTGGTGGGGTGAAAGGTGAGGACTAGGGGGACTCGGCCCTTGTTGCGAGTGCGGGGATGGGGAGAGAGAGCAGTGTTGCGGGGTATGGAAGAGACCCTGGTGCGAGCCTCATTTATGGTGGAGGAGGGGAACCCCCGTTCCCTGAATAATGAGGACATTTCAGATGTCCTGGTGTGGAACGCCTCATCCGTGGAGCAGATGCGGCGTAGACGGAGAAATTGGGAGTAGGGGATGGAGTCCTTACAGGAAGCAGGGTAGGAAGAAGTGTAGTCCATATTCATACCACTTGGCTGTAAGCCGCCCAGGCGAAATATGAGATGCTGTTCCTCCAAGTTGCATTTAGTCTCAGTTTGTTAGAAAGCTCTGTAGGACACAGTTCGGATGGTTGAGTTCACAATGCAATAGGCTGACATTCACCTTTAGAGTTAAGGAATACAGAGGCGCCAGTCTTTCCAACCAACACATGTTCTGTGACCTTCAATGATAGGAAATGGCCACTTTGTTCTGAATAGGGGCAAGTCCAGACTCTTAGACTTACACAAGTTCCTTTCCAGATAAGCAAACATTGTTATTCCCCCCAACAAACAGCAATAAATTGCACGTTATTTTCCTTGCTCATTCATTACAATTGACTTAATCTGGGACTTCAAGTCAGATAAGATGCACTGAAGAAGTTCTAATCAATTTTAAAAGTTCCGCTGGCAAAGTTTGAATCAGTGTCCTCTTGCCCTTGAAGTTTGAATGCAAATCATATTCTGGATCCACCTTCCCCACATCTACTGTCTGATAAACCTCAGCTAAAATACAGAGAAGATTTACAAGGATATTGCTAGGATATGAGGGCCGGAGCTATAAGGAGAGGCGGGCAGGCTAGGTCTTAAAAACGTTTAAAAGATATTTGGATATGGATAGGAATGGTTTAGAGGCAACTTGGTTGGTGTGAACAAGTTGAGCCAAAGAGCCTGTTTCTGTCCTATATGATTATCATCTGGCAAGAGTCTGACTGAGCTATGATTGAAAGTTTGCTTCCCTTATCATAATAGCTGTGAAGGGAGGCACGGTGGCAAAGCAGTAGAGCTACTGCCTTACAGCACCAGAGACCCGGGTTCGATCCCGATTACAGGTGCGTGTCTGTATATTCTCCCCCTGACCTGTGTGGGTTTTCTTTGAGATCTTCAGTTTCCACCCACACTCCAAAGACGGTCTGAAGAAGGGTTTCGACCCGAAACGTTGCCTATTTCCTTCGCTCCATAGATGCTGCCTCACCCGCTGAGTTTCTCCAGCATTTCTGTCTACCTTCCAAAGACGTACAGGTTTATAGGTTAAATGGCTTGGTTATAAATGTAAAACTGTCCCTTGTGTGTAGGGTAGTGTTAATGTTGGTGCGGTTGCAGCACCTAAACAGCGGAATAGCATCCCGCTCCTCATCTGAACTGCCCCCACCATCGACTCCTTTAAGTCACCAACTCACAACCTATTTCTACTCACAAGCATTTTTGAGCCCTTCTGATGGAGCACGGTAAACAGTTTATGTATGTATTGTTAGGTCTGTCTACCGTTGTATGTATCAAATTAGTACTTGCACTGATGTGAAGCACTTTGGTCAGCGCGAGTTGTTTTTAACTGTGCTATACAAATAAATGTATTATCATTATAATAATGTGCGGGGATCATTAGCCTGTCCGGACTCGGTGGGCTGAAGGGCCTGTTTACGCTGTATCGCTAAACTAAGTAGCTGTTGCTCAGCTCTCAGCATCAGTGCCTCCAAACTGGTTCAATTCCCGCTGAGGGAATGCTGCATTCTCAAATGTGGTTCCTTTCAAGTGTAATTCTGTACAGCTCATTAGGGGATACACAATCATTAATTGGTGCTTACATTACAGGGATAGAGATGGAGTACTGTTGTTTCAAAATACAAGCAAGAAATTGACCAATTGCAGGCTGGTCAGCTTACCATTGATGCTGGACAAATTAGCAAAATTTAGGGTAGATGCATGTAGAACTGGAACAAACAGCACCAACAGCATAACGGCGGCAGTCAGAGAGTTGCTGCCTTACAACACCAGAGACCCGGGTTCAATCCCGACTACGGGTGCTTGTCTGTACAGAGTTCGCACGTTCTCCCCATGACCTGCATGGGTTTTCTCCAGGATCAGAGCAACTCATTAGTTCCAACCCCTGAATTTCAGTCTGTAATCTTGCAATATTTCTCTACCATATATTTATCCAATTCCCTCTTGATGTTCCGCAGGCATCTGCAGGCAGCATTGTCCAAATTGAAACCACATGCTGTATGGAAAAGTGTTTCCTCACATCACTCTGTTCTCATCCTCTTTATTCCACTAGCTGCAAACCATTGGTTACACAAAAAAGCTGGAGAAACTCAGCGGGTGCAGCAGCATCTATGGAGCGAAGGAAATAGGCAACGTTTCGGGCCGAAACCCTTTGGCCCGAAAACGTTGCCTATTTCCTTCGCTCCATAGATGCTGCTGCACCCGCTGAGTTTCTCCAGCTTTTTTGTGTAACCTTCGATTCTCCAGCATCTGCAGTTCCCTCTTAAACAGCTGCAAACCATTGGTTCCTTTGTTAATGGTAGACTTCCACCACATCTCCCCTCAGCCCTCTCTTCTCTAAAGGACACAATCCTTGCTTCTCCAATCCCCCTGATATTGCAGTTCTTCATAGAGTCATAAAGTGACACGGCATGGAAACAGGCCCTTCTGCCCAACTTGCCCACACTACCCGCATTTGGTTCATCCGCGACAAGCTACGACAAGCCTCGACCCTGTCGACAACAACTGAAGGCAATTCAGTCACCGGTACCTGTCAGCGGTTGATGTAGGTTGACATAAGTAGTCGCCATTAGAATTCACTGAAGTCAGCACCGGCGACAACCTACATCACCTGGTGACAACCTACAATAGCACCTACATCAGAAGTCAAGCTACGCTCATTGGCTTCAAGCCCACTGTCGCCGAAATTTTTTGAACATGTTGAAAATCCAGCCGTGACCAGAAGGACGCTACGACTCTTTGGGTGACTGAGGAGACTACTCATGACCATACAGGCGACACCTTGGTGACTATGTGGCGACAGCCTAGTCGCATGTAGTCGCCTAAAAAATAGCCCAAGTGGGTCAGGCCCTTAATGCTGCCAAGTTTTGTGTCATCATTAAATTTAGAAATTGTGCCTTGCACCTGCGTATAGAGGGTCATTCACTTGCATGGAAAAAAACATTGACCTCAACACCCTGGAGAACCGCCATGATTCACCTTCCTTCAGTCTGAAAGCAACCATTCACCATAACACTTTTGTCTCTTATGTATAGGAAGAAACTGCAGATGCTGGTTTAAACCGAAGTTGGACACTAAAAGCTCAGAGTTACTCAGATCAAACAGCATCCCTGGAGAAAAGAAACAGGTGATGTTTCGGGTCAAGACCCTTCTCCACCTAGGTAACTTTGTATCTTTTATGCCAATGTGCTTCAAGTTTGCATAAATGGCTGGTTTATAGATTGTATATCCTCCCTTTTCAGCAGTGGCCAAACCTGAAAAGTGGGCTCCAGATGGGATGCAGCTGAGCCATAACATTTCCATTCCTTTGTATCCAGGCCCAGATGAGATTGTAAGATTACAAAATAAAACACTTCCTTGGGCAGCACGGTGGCACTACTGCCTTACAGTGCAAGAGATCCAGGTTCAATCCTGACTACGAGTGCTTGCTTGTCTGTAAGGAGTTTGCACATTCTCCCAATGACTTGCGTGGGTTTTCTCCGAGATCTTTGGTTTCCTCCCACACTCCAAAGTCGTACAGATTTGTAGGTTAATTGGCTTGGTGAAATGTAAAATTGTCCCGAGTGCGAATAGGGTAGTGTTAATGTGCAGGGATCGCTGGTTGGTGCGGACCTGATGGGCTGAAGGGCCTGTTCCCATGCTGCCACCCTGCTTCCTGTAAGGACTCCATCCCCTACTCCCAATTCCTCCGTCTACGCCGCATCTACTCCACGGATGAGGCGTTCCACACCAGGACATCTGAACTGTCCTCATTATTCAGGGAACGGGGGATCCCCTCCTCCACCATAGATGAGGTTCGAACTAGGGTCTCTTCCATACCCCGCAACACTGCTCTCTCTCCCCATCCCCCCACTCGCAACAAGAGCAGAGTCCCCCTAGTCCTCACCTTTCACCCCACCAGCCGTCACATACAAAAAGTAATCCTCCTTCAGTTTCGCCACCTCCAACGTGACCCCACCACTCGCCACATCTTCCCATCTCCCCCCATATCTGCCTTCCGCAAAGACCGCTCCCTCCATAACTCCCTTGTCAATTCTTCCCTTCCCTCTCGTACCACCCCCTCCCCAGGCACTTTCCGTTGCAACCGCAAGAGATGCAACACTTGTCCCTTTACCTCCCACCTCGACTCCGTTCAAGGACCCAAGCAGTCGTTCCAGGTGCGACAGAGGTTTACCTGCATCTCCTCCAACCTCATCTATTGCATTCGCTGCTCTAGATGTCAGCAGTTCTATATTGGTGAGACCAAGCAGAGGTTGGGTGATCGTTTCGCCGAACACCTCCGCTCAGTCTGCAAAAACCAAGCTGACCTCCCGGTGGCTCAGCACTTCAACTCCCCCTCCCACTCCATCTCCGACCTCTCTGTCCTGGGTCTCCTCCATGGCCACAGCGAGCAGCACCGGAAATTGGAGGAACAGCACCTCATCTTCAGCTTGGGGAGTCTGCATCCTGGGGGCATGAACATCGAATTCTCCCAATTTTGTTAGTCCTTGCTGTCTCCTCCCCTTCCTCAGTCCCCCTGCTGTCTGCTCCTCCCATCCCCATCCTTCGGGCTCCTCCTCCTTTTTCCTTTCTTGTCCCCGCCCCCGCCTCCCCCACATCAGTCTGAAGAAGGGTTTTGGCCCTAAACGTTGCCCATTTCCTTCGCTCCATAGATGCTGCTGCACCCGCTGAGTTTATCCAGCTTTTTTGTGTACCTGACATTTTGCATGATGCTTCGAGATATCTTTCACTCTTCTCTGACAGGACAAAGTCGTTAGTTTTAGTAAAGAGATGCTCATCTGAAGCTGCTTTATGGACTACAATAAACCTGCAGTAAGAGGGAACTGGCTTCCCTTTGGTATGGAGTCAACATGTATTGAGCACAATTCACGTCCTAGATTTGGCATGTCCGATACTTCATCAGTTTTTCCGAGTTTTCAGTTCATCATTTCAATGATGGTTGGACTCCTTGTAATAACTAGGCCAGATTCCACATTTAATATTTGAGATTCCAAACTATTTAACAATCCCCAGTAGAGGATTGTATTTCATAATTCTGTCAATTTTTCCATAAAATTCAGCAACCACGATGACGGTAGAATAATTAGCGTAATAGGCCTGAGTTTTGCTCTGCCTGCTGTGCAGAAAGGAGGTAGAGAGGAGTCACAAGAGACTTTGGATGCTGGGATTTGAAGTTAAAAAAAAATAAACTGCTGGATGAACTTGGCGGGTCAAGCGGTATCCGTGGAGACAAAGAGAAGGCTGATGTTTCGAGATGAGACTGTGCAGTCACTTCAGCTGCAGATAGAACTCCGTCTGACCATCACCAGGGCACCTGAGAGCTACTAAACCTCTCCATTGATCATCCAATGCCCGATCACACCAGGAACACCCACACTTTGTCGTCCCATCTCCAGATAAGACCTGGTGATGGGAAGGTAGGCCTATATAAGATAGAGGGAAGCATCCTGATATTTCCATATAATACAGGTATGCCATTCAGCCCATTGAATCTATGTTGGTTCATAGAGTGTTCCCATTCCTCACTATTTTCCCCCCTGCAATCCATTCTTCCCCTATTCCCATCATTAGCTTGCCCTCTCCCCCCCCCCCCCCCACCCAACCAAATTCTCCTCTTCACATATATGCAAGGGTAATTTACAGTGTCCAATTAACTAGCAATTATTGAGCAGATATAGATTAGAAAATTCTGGAAGCACTCAGTAGATCAGGTGGCACGGGGACAGAGAAATAGTTATTGGTAGTTGGCAGCAGATAAGAGACCCTTCAAAGATTCAGCATGGAAACAGGTGTTTCAGCCCAACCTGTCCATGCTAGCCCCAAGTTGACATACTGGGCTTTGTCCCATATGTTTGCAAATGCCCATATCCCTCTTAAAACCCACCCTAAGTGCCCTTGTGAGGGCAGTAAAGAACCTCTGCAACCCTTTACAGATTATTGACAGTTTTTAGATGGGAGAGATGATTCGGTCAATTTCATGGACAAAAACTGGTCGTTCCCACTCCAAGGACTGTGGCAAAAAATGGAGCATTGACTCTACCGTGATACTGGGAAAGCTCTGGGCCTTTGGGATGCCATTTTTTGGATGAGATAATCATGCCAAACTCCATTTGTACCCTTAGATGTATGTGTAAGATCATACAATACTATTTGGTTTGGATTAGTTTAGATCAATTGGGTGTTTGGGTTCATATTTGTCATTTAGGGAACATCATTTAAACTATCCACTTAAACATCCCACAATCCTATCTTGTTACACCCGTGTGATCTTGTTGGGCATCGATCTATTTTACGCATCACAGTGCTGAATAGATTCCATAGGCCATTGGCTGCGAATTGCTTGGGATGCTTTTAATGTCAGGAAAGGCTATGTGTAAGTGAAATATGTTCTTTCTGATCGCTAGCATGGACATAATAGAATTAATGGGGCCTCCTGGGCCTGAATATCCACTGATTCACTGCTGGTACCTTGGTTTAATGAGGAGGAAAGTGCTAATTTTCTAATCTACAGCTTCTACAGATTGGCGGGCAGGGATACAATGCTTCAACCACCTCAACCAAAGCTCCCTTCTTCTCACCTAATTTCCTGGACATCCAATTCAGGGGCTGGGTGGACAAGCCAAATGAAAGGAAACTAAGGGAAAGAGAAAGAAATATGTATATTGGAATATGTGTTAGTTTAGTTTACTGTAGTTTAGTGATACAGCGCGGAAACAGGCCCTTGACCCATCATGTTGAGGTACGATTCAAGAAGTGGCTCACCGCTGTCCTCTCAAGAGCACTTAGGATGCCAGTAAACACTGGTTTTCCAGAGATGCTTTGGGAAGAGAATGAAAAGATACAGGGTGTTTCAGAGAACCAAAGGGAGAATGGGATGGTTTGTTCATTATATTGAATGGGTGATGGAAGTAGAGCCAATGCAAAAAATATCTAGGAAAATCGCTCTGCTGCCGCAGTCCGAGTTGGTTGTAATAGTGTGACACTGTCTGGAGGGTGTAATCTGGGTATAAACGACAAAGTGGGAGGAAAATGGAGTTTAGTTTAGAGATACAGCGCGGAAACAGGCCCTTTAACCCGCCAAGTCCGCACTGACCAGTGATCCTCGCATATTAACATTATTGTACACACACTAGGGCCAATTTACACTTACTGTATACCAAGCCAATTAACCTACAAACCTGTACGTCATTGGAAAGTGGGAGGAAGCCGAAAATGTCGGAGCAAACCCACGTGGTCAACATTCAAACTCCGTGCAGACAGCACCCGTAGTCGGGATGGAACACAGGTCACTATAAGCGCTACAAGGCAGCAACCCTACCACTGCGCCACCGTGCTGCCATATACAAAAATGAATTTCACTGGATATTGGTACATATGTCAAATTAAATACCTGACCATTTTTTTTACCCTAAACCAACACCTCCAACAGTCTACCAGGCCTTTACTTCTTTGCTCTTTGTCTAAGCTAGCCATACCCAAACTAGCCGCAGTGCTTCAAACATTTCCACGGTGACTACACCACGTTTGTTGTGAATACATTGGAGTACATTAAAATCCTGAGAGGCCATGCAGAAACAAAATCCTCTTTCCATAGATCACACTTTGCACATCAGTTACAATCAACTAATCCAGCTGTTAACACTTTCATTTATAAATGCAAACATGTTATCACAAGTTTCAGTTCAGTTACAATGTAATATCTACATGTGGCTCCAGTTAAGTTGCAAGCACTCCAATTCAAATTAATTCTATGGGGAGAATCAAGTTTCCAGCTAATCATGCTTATGTTTGAATGCGAGATGTGAGCCTTACAACATTCTGTGGAATTAGTCATCATTTTGTTTTAAAACTAATGATATATACATAATCTATCTATCTATCCATCTATCTAATTAATACTTATTAAAAGTCTGGTGTGTGTGTGTGTGTGTGTGTGTGTGTGTGTGTGTGTGTGTGTGTGTGTGTGTGTGTGTGTGTGTGTGTGTGTGTGTGTGTCTTTACATCTAACACTATGCAGTAACAATAACATTTTTACATATTCCGAGTGACATATTTCCCCTCGAGGCCGAGACCACCTTATCTGAACATTTTATGCTTTATTTCTCGATATTATCGACATTACTGATTAAAAGTCTAAAAAAGCCAAAAGACTTTGAAATTAAAACGACCAGCTTTAACTGATGACGTCACAATGGCTCAACTAGCAGTAATCAGCCTCACTGAAGATCTCATCCTAATTTTGACACATTATTTACGATTAAAGCTTTAAAAATGCCAACTTTCACAGGATTTTTACATATCCTGAATCACATTTTTCCACTCTAGGCAGAGATCACCTTCACTGAACATTTTATGCTTTATTTCTCAACTTATTACTGATTAAATTTTTTTTTTAAAAGAAAAATAATTTATAACGACCAGTTTCAACTGATGACATCACAATAGCTCAGCTAGCAGTGATGAGCTTCACTGGAGATCGATACAAAGTTGCAAGACAGAAATACTGTAAACTTTTCACCTCAATGGGATTTTTCAACAGGAGGGGAAGGACCAATTGTCATTGCAGTTGTAATTGCTGCAGCAGGCAAGGGAATTGCAATTGGATTTTTTTTTTTTTTTTTTTAAGTCCACTGCTGAGAGGTGCAGGGGAGTTCTGGAATCTTACGTTCAAGAATGAGTTGGGTTGCATTGGGGGAAACGGCTGAGTGGTGGAATATTGTGTCGGGAGCCCACACCATTGGGGGAGCATATTCCGATTCACATTTTTCATTAAAATCATTCCTGCCAGCTTCCAACACACTTCGATGCAATATTGCAACACTGGAACACTCTGAACTTTTCACCTCACAAGAGGGGGAAGGGGAATTGCTATTGCAATACGCAGGGGAAGTGCAATTGTAATTTTTTTTATAAGTCCACTGCTCAGGGGTGCAAGGGAGTGCTGGAATCTTATGTTCAAGAATGAGTTAGGTTGCATTGGGGGAATGGCTGAGTGGTGGAATATTGCGTCAGGAGCCCACACCATTGGGGGAGCATATTCCGATTCACATTTGTCATTAAAATCATTCCTGCCAGCTTCCAACACACTTCGATGCAATGTTGCAACACAGGAACACTCTGAACTTTTCACCTCTGAACTTTTCACCTCACAAGAGGGGGGAAGGAGAATTGCTATTGCAATACACAGGGGAAGTGCAATTGGAATTGTTTTTAAAGCCCTCTGCTGAGGGATGCAGGGGAGTGCTGGAATCTTGCGTTCAGGAACTGCTTCAGTTAGAGGACCATGCCTCCTGTGGCGGCTACGGGTAGGGAATGGGTGCATTGGGGGAGCAGTCCCAACGGATCTGCACTTGGTCTGGTATAACTCTAAAACTCTCATCTTGGACGTGTGTATATGTGTGTGTCTTTACATCTTCGCAAAAACACCACGCGGTAACGATAACACTTTTACATATTCCGATTCAGATTTTTCCCCTCGAGGCAGAGATTACCTTCACTGAACATTTTACGCTTTATTTCTCGACTTGTTACTGATTAAAGTTTAAACAAATCAGAAGACTTTAAATTTAAAACGACCAGCTTCCACTAATGACCCAATGGTTCGATGGAGCCATCACACACAGAATATTCCATGCGCTTCAAGTGACGTTACCCCCCCCCCCCCCCCCAATCCCTCCCCCACCCCGGGTTATTCACACTCCACTGCCGAAAAAGACGCTGCCGATGGACCAAAGGATAGTGCGGAGATGAAGTTGGGGCCTGGACTGGAGACTGCGGCAGCCGAACTGAGGGAGAGGTAGGTGCTACCTCTCCCCCTCCCTCTCTACCCCCATCCCACCCCCCCCCCCCCCCGGGTTAGCCACGCCCCCTGCACCCCCACAACCAGCGGGAGTTGAGCTGCAGTTGCCGCTCCTTCTTCACACAGCCAGCATCGAGAAGAATCGGCAACCCCAGCTCAAAAAGGCAGCCAACACCTGCCGGGTTATTCACACTTCCCTCCCCCAGTCATTCACAACCCCCGCACCCTCCCCCAGGTTATTCACAATCCCCGCACCTCCTCCCCGGCGCTGCTGCGACGCCCTGGATGGGGTATCGATGCCTTTTCATCAAGGAGGCATCGAGACCCCAACAGCGAGACCTGTCGGCTGGCCCGGCAAGAGTTTAGCTGGGCTTGCCACTTCCTTTGTGCGCCACAGCCATCGCAGAGAACAATTGGCAACCCCTGCTCAAAAAAGGCAGTAAACACCCCCCAGGTTATTCATACCCTCCTCCCACTGGTTATTCACAAACACACACCCACCCCCTGGTCTACAGTCAAAACGGTACAGGATGGCTCTACAATTTTTGGACAACCTTACTCACCATTGTCTTGTGGTGTGTTGTATCAAGTTTCATTCAGATTGATGTTATATTTTACAAGTTATTTGCATTTTTACCATTAAAAAACCCACTTTGAGAACAATAACTTCAAGTTACAGCTATTACATCACAATGGGACCTCACTTACATTAAAAAATCATTCCTCTTGAATGGAGAGGGAGGAAATGAGGGAGGGAACGAGGAGAGGATTGTTGTTTAATGTTTTTTAAACAGATAGATGTAGATGTGGGGGTAGGGAGGGGAGAGGGATTATGGAGGGAGGGAGGGAGTGTCTGAGGGTAGGGGAAGGAGAGGGAGGGTGAGGGAGGGAAGTGGGGAAGAGGACAGAGGAAAGAAGAGGGAGCGTGAAGCAGGCGAGGGTGTGCTGGAGGACGAGGTGGAATATTGGTGAGAGGTGGAATATTGTATTGGGGGAACGGGTTACATTGGGGGAATGGGAGAGTGGTGGAATACTGCATTAGGGGAACTACGTTAGTATATCTATCTATCTATACTAGGACTAAAACTCTCATCGTGACCATTTCCGGTCTGCGTTGATTTTAAATTTGCACAAAAATGGTACCCTACATCTCAAGAATTTTTTTCACCACCCTGGTCACTGTTCTCTGCTCCAAGTGCACCAAATTTTGTTCCGATCAGTGGAATATTAGAAAAGTTATGAAGGTTTAAAAAATCGTGAAATCAGCAGATAGGTCATAGAAACAAAGAAAATAGGTGCAGGAGGAGGCCATTTGGCCCTTCGAGCCAACACCGCCATTCATGTGATCATTGCTGAACATCCTCAATCAATAACCCGTGCCTGCCTTCTCCCCGTATCCCTTGATTCCACTAGCCCCTAGAGCTCTATCTAACTCTCTCTTAAATGGCCTCCACTGCCCTCTGCGGCAGGGAATTCCATAAATTCACAATTCTATGGGTGAAAACGTTTTTTTCTCACCTCAGTCTTAAATGGCCTCCCCTTTATTCTAAAACTGTGGCCCCTGGTTCTGGACTCGCCCAACATTGGAAAAAATGATCCTGCATCTAGCTTGTCCAGTCCTTTTATAAGTTTCTATAAGATATCCCCTCATCCTTCTTAACTCCAGTGAATGCAAGCCTAGTCTTTTCAATCTTTCCTCATATGACAGTCCTGCCATCCCAGGGATCAATCTTGTGAACCTACGCTGCACTGCCTCAATCACAAGGATGTCCTTCCTCAAATTAGGAGTCCAAAACTGTACACAATACTCCAGGTGTGGTCTCACCAGAGCCCTATACAACTGCAGAAGAACCTATACTGAAATCATCTTGTTATGAAGGCCAACATTCCATTAGCTTTCTTCACTGCCTGCTGTACCTGCACACCAACGTTCAGTGACTGGTGTACAAGGACACCCAGGTCTCGCTTAGCCTCCCCCTTACCTAACCTAACCCCATTGAGAAAATAATCTCCCTCCTTGTTTTTGCCACCAAACTGGATAACCTCACATTTATCTATATTATACTGCATCTGCCACACATCTGGCCACTCACTCAACCTGTCCAGGTCGCCCTGTAACCTCCTAACATCATCTTCACAGTTCACACTTTGTGCCATCCACAAACTTGCTATTGTTTCTCCCAATTCCCTCTTCCAAAACATTAATATATGGTAAACAGTTGCGGCCCCAACACCGAACCTTGCGGCACTCTACTCGCCACTGCCTGCCATTCTGAAAAGGACCCGTTCACTCCTACCCTTTGCTTCCTATCTGCCAACCAATTTTCTATCCACGTCAACACCCTACCCCTAATACCATGTGCTCTAATTCTAGTCACCAGTCTCCCGTGTGGGACCTTATCAAAGGCTTTCTGAAAGTATAGATACACTACATCCACTGGCTCCCCTTCCTCCGTTTTACTTGTCACATCCTCAAAAAATTCCAGAAGATCAGTCGAGCATGATTTTCCTTTCATAAATCCATGCTGACTTGGACTAATCCTTTTACTGCTATCCAAATGCCCCATTATTACCTCTTTAATAATTGACTCCAGCATCTTTCCCACAACCGAAGTCAGGCTAACTTGTCTGTAATTCCCCGTTTTCTCTCTCACTCCTTTCTTGAAAAGTGGGATAACATTAGCTATCCTCCAATCCACAGGAACTGATCCTGAATCTATTGAACATTGTAAAATTATCACCAATGCATCCACTATTTCTAGAGCCACCTCCCTGAGGACCCTGGGATGCAGACCATCAGGCCCAGGGGATTTATCATCCTTCAGTCCCATTAGCCTACCCAATACTATTTCTCACCTAATGAAAATTTATTTCAGTTCCTTTACCCCCTTAGATCCTCTGTCCTCCAGTACTTCTGGGAGATTGTTTGTGTCTTCCCTAGTGAAGACAGATCTGAAGTACCTGTTCAACTCTTCTGCCATTTCCTTATTCCCCATAATAATTTCACCCGTGTCTGCCTTCAAGGGACCCACATTTGACGTTCCTATTCTTTTACCCTTAACACATCTAAAGAAGCCTTTACTGTCCTTCTTTATATTCCTGTCCAGCTTCCCCTCGTACTTCATCTTTTCAGCCCGTATTCCCCGTTTTGTTTCTTTCTGTTGTCCTATGAAAGTTTCCCAATCCTCTGGCTTCCGGCTACTCTTTGCTGTGTTATACATCTTTTCTTTTAGTTTTATTCTATCCCTAACTCCTTTTGTCAGCCACAGTTGCCTCCTACTCCCCTTAGAATCTTTCTTCCTTTTTGGAATGAAATGATCCTGCATCTTCCAGATTATGCCCAGAGATTCCTGCCATTACTGTTCCACTGTCATTCCTGCTAGGATCCCTTTCCAGTCTACCTTGGCCAGCTCCTCCCTCATGCCTTCATAGTTCCCTTTGTTCAACTGCATCACAGACACTTCCGATTTTACCTTCTCAAATTGCAGATTAAAACTAATCATATTATGATCACTACCTCCAAGCAGTTCCTTTACCTCTAGTTCTCTTATCAATTCTGGTTCATTGGACAACATTAAATGCAGAATTACCTTTTCTCTGGTCAGCTCCATTACAAGCTGCTCTAAGAATCCATCTTGGAGGCACTCTACAAACTCTCTTTCTTGGGGTCCTGAACCAACCTGATTTTCCCAGTCTACCTGCATATTGAAATCCCCATCTCCACAGTGGCATTACCTTTGTTACATGCCAGTTTTAACTCCTGCTACAACTTACACCCTACATCCGGGCTACCATTTGGGGGTCTGTAGATAACACCAATTAGTGTCTTCTTGCCTTTGCAATTCCTCAACTCAATCCACAGTGACTACCTCGTCAGTCCCTACGTCTTCCCTTGCAAGGGCCTGAACTCCATCCCTCACCAGCACAGCTACCCCCCCCCCCCCCCCCCCCCCCCCCCTCCTCTGCCCGTCCTTTCTATAGGGTGTATAACCCTGAATGTTAAGTTCCCATGCCCGATCCTCCTGCAGCCACGTCCCAGTAATCACCACAATGTCATATCTACCAACCTCTAACTGAACCTCAAGTCCATCTACTTTACTTCTTATACTTCGCGCATTCACATACAATATTTTTAATTCCTTATGCATCTCACCTTTCACATCGATCCCTATTACAGTTGGCCATATTCTCCTATCCCTTTGTGAGCTTTCTTTCCCGTTAATTCTGGGGTCATTAACTATCCCTTTACTCCCTTTCCCTTTAACTCCGGCCTCGACTATCCCATTTGACCCCCCCCCCAATTTAGTTTAAAACCACCTGTGTAGCAGTGGCAAACCTGCCTGCCAGAATGCCAGTCCTCCACCTGTTAAGGAGCAATCTGTCCCTTTTGTACAGTTCCCCCTTATTCCAAAAGATCCCAGTGGTCTAAGAATATAAATCCCTGCCCCCTGCACCAGTTCCTCAGCCACACATTCAGGTCCCATATCTTCCTGGTCCTGCTCTCACCAGCACGAGGAACTGGAAGCAAACCGGAGATAACCACCCTGAAGTGCCTTTCAGCACTTTTCCCGAGCTCTCCAAGGTCACGCTTCAGAATATTCATCCCCTTCTTTCCGACATCATTTGTGCCAACATGCACTACCACTTCCGACTGTTCACCTTCACCCCTGAGGATTTTCTGCACTCTATCCATGACATCCTGGGTCCTGGCTCCAAGAAGACAGCACACCATCCTCGAATCCCGTCTGTTGCCGCAGAAACCCCTGTCCGTACCTCTCACAATGTAGTCTCCAACTACCATGGCATTGCCTGACGTCGGCCTCTTTGGTTTAGGCTCAACAGCACGTTTTGCTTCGCAAGCCAGTGCACCGCTCAGTACTTTAACGTCTTCCGTTCAAACATCACACTGAATCAACTTGCTTGACATCTCCTTCTTTCGTCTCTCCCTCTCCAGCATTTGGTGTGGCGTACTCCCTCAGCCTCCGCACAAAGACTTCCAGCAAAAGACTTACACCTTTCTCACAGGGCACTTCCTTTGACAGGGCTGCACCCAGACAGGACCACACCCCTTGAGCAAGTCTTGCCAATATCAGATGCTAAATTGCTAAATTGCCTAATTGTCCAATTTACCAATCTTCCAATCTAATTGTTCAGCCAATCCCCACACTAACTCCTAACCTTCCTTCGATGAGCTTGGGAGAAAATGCTTTTTCTGACCTGCACTCAAAGACTGTTCAAGTGCTGTTTGCCCTGATTTTTAAAACTGCACTCAACTGACCAAGTCCAGCCAACAGTTGTTCTCACTGCTGCTTTGTCCGTCCTCCTCCCCTGCTTTTTACGTAGCCTCCTATCCAAAGATTCACACTTTCCCTTACAGCCGCTCCCTTAGAGCAGTCTTGCTTATAATGACTGATAAATTGCCTAATTTACAAACCAAATTCCTCAGTTTTAAACTGTTTTCCCCTGTGACTTACTCACCTTCCCCCATGGGCTTCAGCCAATCAGCTCTTCTCCCTACTTTTCTTTGTTGGTGCTTGTCCAAGGTCCACGTAGCCTCTGGGCTGTCTGGCTGCTATTTGGCGCTCTTTTTAAACTGCTTTCCACCTCTGACTCGCCTTCCCTCACGGGCTTCAGCCAATCAGCTCTTCTCCCTGCTTTTATTTGCTGCGGCTTGTCCAAGATCCACGTAAGCTCTCGCCTGTCAGTCACCATGAAGGTAAAGCCCCTTCCACGGGCAAGGAGAATAAAGCCCCAGAGGCCGGGCATGAGTCAGTCAGCCCAGAAGCCATGAGTGAGAGTTGAGTCCAGAACTGAGTCCATAAGCCATGAGTCACCGAACTGAGACTTCCAGAAGTCGCGCCGAGTGCGTAATTCGCGCCGATCGTGGAAGTCGCGCAGATCGCGGAAGTGGCGCCGAGTCCGGAAGTCGCGCCGAGTCCGGAAGTCGCGCCGAGTCCGGAAGTCGCGCCTGAGTCCGGAAGTCGAGCCTGAGTCCTGAGGTCCACGAGCCGTGAGTGACTGAACTGCGAGTCCACAAGCCTTGAGTGACTGAACTGCGAGTCCGCAAGCCGTGGCTGAGTGAACTGCGAGTCCACAAGCCGTGGCTGAGTGAACTGCGAGTCCACAAGCCGTGGCTGAGTGAACTGCGCGTCCACAAGCCGTGGCTGAGTGAACTGCGCGTCCACAAGCCGTGGCTGAGTGAACTGCGCGTCCACAAGCCGTGGCTGAGTGAACTGCGCGTCCACAAGCCGTGGCTGAGTGAACTGCGCGTCCACAAGCCGTGTCTGAGTGAACTGCGAGTCCACAAGCCGTGGCTGAGTGTACTACAAGTCCAGAAGGCTCACCACCCCGCCCACACACCCCCATCCCCCTCTCCCCGCACACCCCCTCCCCCCAGTGGCAGGCCACGGCAGCAGTAGGCCAATGCAGCACTCCCCCCCCCCCCCCCACCAGCCCCTGCCTGAAGCCATCCCCCACCCCCGGCTACAGAATGCTCCCGCCAGCCCCCATCTGAAGCCTTCCCGTCCCCAGCTGCAGGACCAGCCCAACAATCCATTTGGTTCAGTGTCCATACTAGCCCTCTGTAAACCAGTCTCTTCGGCCCACAACATCCATACTAGCCCTCAAGAAAGATACCCCCCCCACACCGCTTGAAGCCATCCCCCTCCCCCAGCTGCAGGACGCTCCTCCCTTCCCCCACCGGCCCCCGACAGCCCTGCCTGAAGCCGTGCCCCTCCCCAGGCTGCAGGACGCTCCCCCAACACCAGCCCCTGACAGCCCCCACCTGAAGTCGACCCCCTCCCCCAGCTGCAGAACGCAAGAAGAGACACAACAAGAAAGAATGGATTGAATAAATCCCCTCTTTATCGTTTAAATTGTTGTTATATTTTAAGAATTATTCACATTTTAAGCTTTAATAAATCCATTTCCATTTGCTGTGCCCGTTAGCTGCACCTGCGCAGTAATACCTGCGTGTTCTACGTCACAATGGGAACCCAATGGGAAGGAATGGCTGCGCAGCCGGCGAGCGGCTAAGTGGATGGGGGGGTTGGAGTGAGTGCGTGGGGTGTTGAAGGGCAAGGGGTGGAGTGGGGGTGTGAGGGGCGGAGAGGTTATCAGGGGTATCGCAACAGGAATCCGTTAGCCGCGTCTATGCAGTTGGGGGCTATGTGTGAGACGTTGAATATTGGAATTGGTGGAGAGGTGTAATATTGTATTGGGGGACCAGGCCTCCCATGTGAGAATGGGACCCAATGGGTCCCACTTGGTCTAGTATATTACAAAAACTCTCATCTTGTTTGTTTCTATCTTTCTATGCGCGTGAATGTGATCCCAGAACAATGGCAAAACGGTACACATTAGCGCTAAAATTATTGCAATATCTTACTCAATTGTCCTGCGATGGTTCGTTCAGATTGATGTTATATTTTACTAGTTAATTCACATTTTCAACTTTACAAATCCTGTTTGAGAAAGAATTACTTGAACACTGCCGCGCCAGATGGCAGTTTGAAGCTATGACGTCACAATGTGATCTCATTTACATAAGCTGCCAATCAAACCTGCAATGTTGCTATCCCAGATCGCTGATTCCTTCAGAGGAAGAACCTGCCAGCCTAACCCAGCACATATGTGATTGTAAATCCACAGCAAAGTTTAATGGCCTTGTCGGTGGCACATACATCCCATTAAAGAATAAAATAATTGATTTTTAAAAGTTTGAATGAGGGAGGGTGAAAAATTGAGCTGACCGGTACAGTTGTGGGCTATGGGTGAGTGGGGGATATATTGCATTGGGAGAACCGGTTGCGTTGGGGAACGGGTGAGTGGTGAAATCTTACGTTGGGTAACGGGTTGCTTTGGGGGACCAGGCCACCCATGGGAGCTATGGGTGAGTGGTTGAATATTGCATTAAAAATGAGCCGACCTGCACAGTTGGGGCTATGGGTGAGTGGTGGAATATTGCATTGGGGGAACGGGTGGCATTGGGGGAACGGGTGAGTGGTGGAATCTTATGTTGGAGAATGGGTTGCGTTGGGGAACCAGGCCTCCCATGGGACAGGGACCCAATGGATACTAATTTGTCTAGTATCTATATAACTAAAAGTCTCATCTTCACCACTTCCTGTCTACGCTATATATTGATTTTAGAAAAAAACGCTACCATATATCGCTATGATTTTTGGCCATTTTACAGTCCTCCTCCGTTGAGGCAGCCCCGAAGATTTTTCCGATCGATGAAAAATAAAAAAAGTTATGAGTGTTTAAAAAAACTTGAGATCGGCTGATTGGTCCTCTCGCCTGTCAATCACCACAATGAAGGTAACAACACTTCCGGGGGCAGGACTATAAAATCCCGGATTCCTGGACTTAAGTCAGTTGGTGGCCTGCACTCTGCTTGAAATGCTATGAAATTGAATTTGGTGGCCTGCACTCTGGTTGAAATGCTATGGAATTGAATTTGGTGGCCTGCACTCTGCTTGAAATGCTATGGAATTGAATTTGGTGGCCTGCACTCTGCTTGAAATGCTATGGAATTGAATTTGGTGGCCTGCACTCCGCTTGAAATGCTATGCAATTGAATTTGGCGGACTGTACTCTGTTTGAAATGCTATGAAATTGAATTTGGTAGCCTGCACTCTGCTTGAAATTGAATTTCAAGGAATAGCCATGAGTGAACTGCCAGATCACCAGCCCTGAGTGACTGTGCTGCCAGCTCACCAGGCCTGAGTGACTGATCTGCCAGCCCAAGAATCCATTTGGCCCTCAATGTCCATACTAGCCCTCTGGAACCCGGTCCCTTCGGCCTGCAACATTCATACTACTGCTCCAGAAAGCCCCCCACCCCCCACCTACCCACTGGCCACCAATATTGGAATTGGTGGAGAGGTGGAATATTGAGTTGGGAGCCCAGCCCTCCCATATGAACATGTGACCCAACGGGTCCCACTTAGTCTAGTATATAACTAAAACTCTCATATTGTCTGTTACTATTTTCATTGTGGTGGGGTGGGGGTGGGGGGGGGGGGGGTGGGATGGGGGGAGGTGAGCGCCGACTGATTGATTGGCACCGGGGTGCACCGCCACTGCCCCCCCCTCCCCACGTGGGGCCAATTGTTTGGTTCCAAGGGAAAGGAGAGGGAGGGAGAGGTGAGTGAGGGAGTGGGGAAGTTGAGGAGGAGAAATGTTATTTAAACATTGTGTTCAATGGGGAGTGAGATAGGGGAGAGGTGAGAAAAGGAGCAGGGTATGTCAGGCAAGTGTACACGGTCTTGCTGGGATCACAGCACGGATATTATGTACAATTTTGTCCCCTTAACTACTGAAGGATAAATTTACCACAGAAGGAGTGTGGCAAAGTTTCAGCTGACTGATTTCTGGGTCGCTCATATGGGAAAATATTTTGTAGGCTTGACATTGATTCTCTGAAGTTTAGAAGTATAAGAGGTGTTATCTTTGAGATGCACAAAATTCTTACAGAGCTCAATGGGGTAGACAAGGTTACACAAAAAAGCTGGAGAAACTCAGCGGGTGCAGCAGCATCTATGGAGCGAAGGAAATAGGCAACGTTTCGGGCCGAAACCCTTCTTCAGACGGATGGGGTAGATATGGTTAAGATGCTCCCCGCAGCTCAGGAATCGAGCTATATTTCATGACGACACAGGAAGAGGCCATTCAGCCCACCGAGTCAATACCAGTTCTCAGAGCAAACCTATTCCCCATTTATTTGTCTACAACCTCATCGCTCTATTCCTTCTATCCATTCCTTCTCTCCAGAGATGCTGCCTGTCCCACTGAGCTACTCCAACATTTTGTGTCTATCTTCCGTGTAAACCAGCATCTGCAGTTCCTTCCAACACATCTCATCTCTCTTACAGTCCTGTCAATCCCACCGTCTCCCCCTCTCATTGATTCTCCAATCTTCCACCTACACCAGGAAGAATTTATAGTAGCCTATTAACCAACTGACCCACATGTCTTAGGGATGCGGGAAGAAATACAGGGGCTTACCGAATAATGAAAGGCTTGATAGAGTGGATGTGGAGAAGATGCTTCCAATAGTGGGAGAGTCTTCGACCAGCGGTCATAGCCTCAGAAATAAAGGAAATTCCTTCAGGAAGGAGATGAGCAATTTCTTTAGTCAGAGGGTGGTGAAATCTGTGGGATTCTTTGCCACAGAAGGCCGAGGCCAAGTCAATGGATATGTTTAAAGCAGAGATATATAGATTCTGGATCAGTACGGGTGTCGGGGGTTATGGGGAGAAGGCAGGAGAATGGGGTTAGAAGGGAGAGATTGATCAGCCATGATTGAATGGCGGAGTAGACGATGGGTCGAATGGCCTAATTCTACTCCTATCACTTATGACCTTATAATGGAGTATGTGGAGAGAAAATTAATGTAATGGGAACAGGTGAGAAAGTACAGAGAAAGGCAGGTCCAGAAGGTTGGAACCATGGGTCCAAGGCAAATTGGCAAATTGTCCCCAAAATTGGCTTGGTGATAGGAAGCAGAGGCTGAAAGTGGAGGATTGTTTTTGTAATTGACTGCCGATGATAGTGATTGTTACTGGAACCCTTGCCATTTGTTATTAACATTATAAATTGGAGTAGAAATGTAGGGGATATTATTAGTACATTGTAGAAGTCACAGAGAATGGCGGTGTGCTGATAGTGAGGATAAGTTTAGACTGCAGGAAGGCATTGATAACGTCATCTTCTATATTACTAAACGTCTGATCTTGGCCATTTCCTATTGTTCTGTATATTGATTTTAGAAAAAAAGCTGCCTCTTACGGCTGTGATTTTAGGTCATCTTACACAGAGTCCCCCTCCGCTGCACAGGACAAGAGGATTTTTCCCATGATTAAAAATAAAAGAGTTATTAGTGTTTAAAAAATGTTGAGATTCTCTCTCCTGAAGGCCACGCCACTTCCAGAGGGACTATAAAACCCGTAAGTGTTGTGCCTCAGTCAGTCTCTGCAAGATGGGGAACGAGAGGGTCACGTCTCTCAGTCTGAGCTGTGAATAACACGGAACACATGTCTACTAAAGTGGGAGTGGTTTTACTGACCTGTCAGTGCCCTTAATGTGGTTTGAAAATATAGTTTGGAAATGCTAAAGCTGTGTTGCCTTTGATTTGGAAATGCTAAAGCTGTGTTGCCTTTGGTTTGGAAATGCTAAAGCTGTGTGCCTTTGGTTTGGAAATGCTAAAGCTGTGTGCCTTTGGTTTGGAAATGCTAAAGCTGTGTTGCCTTTCATTTGGAAATGCTACAGCTGTGTTGCCTTTGGTTAGGAAATGCTAAAGCTGCGTTGCCTTTGGTTTGGAAATGCTAAAGCCTAATTAAAGTTGCCTTGCCTTCTATATAATTAAAAGTCTAATCTTGACCACTTCCTGTTTGCGCTTTATATTGATTTTAGACAAAACGCTACCACGTACAGCTGTAATTTTTGGCCATCTTACTAAGAGTCCCCCTCCGCTCATCAGGTACTGACGATTTTCCCATCGATGAAAAATAAAAGCGTTATTAGTGTTTAAAAAATGTTGAGATTCTCTCTCCTGTCAATCACGCCATGAAGGCCACACCCCTTCTGGTGGGAGGGGGGAGAGACTATAAAACCCAGAAGTGTGGGCATGGCTCAGTCTCTGCAAGATGGAGGAGGGAGAGGTCACGACTCACTGTCTTTAGTGGCCTTGCACCCTGCTTGAAATGGTATGAAACTGCACTTGAATTTGGTGCACCCTGCTTGATGTGGTAAGAAAATGTACTTGAATTTGGTGGCCTTGCACCCTGCTTGAAATGCAATTTCAAGGAATAGCTGTGAGTCAACTGCCAGCCCACCAGCCATGAGCGATTGATCTGCCAGCACAACAGGCTTGAGTGACTGAGCCGCCAGCCCAAAAATCCATTCGGCCCACAATGTCCATACTAGCCCTCTGGAAACCAGTCCCTTCAGCAACAACACCCATACTAGCACTCCAGAAAACCCTCCTCCCACTGGCCACCAATATTGGAATTGGTGTAGAGGTAGAATATTGGGTTGGGGTACCAGCCATCCCGTGTGATGCTGGGATCCAACGGGTCCCACTTCGTCTAGTAGAGTCATAAAGTGATACAGTGTGGAAACAGGCCCTTCTGCCCAGCATGCGCACTACAGCCAACATCTACACTAGTCCCACCTGCCTGTGTTTAGCACATATCCCTTTAACCTGTCCTATCCATGTAGTTGTCCAAATGTTTCTTAAACGTTGTGATAGTACCCACCTCAACTACTACCTACTCCAGCAGCTCGTTCCATTCACCCGTTACTCTTTGTGTAAAAAAGTTATCATCAGATTCCTGTGAAATCTTAGAGAATGTGGGAACCAAAAGGTTGGGTGTGAACCCAGACAAGAGGACATAGGATGGGCTGGTGCATGGAGTGAAGGGACTGAGGGATCAGTTTGGAATAGTACCAGCATGAGTGAGAGAAAGGGTGGAGTGAGACAGATTCACTCGGAATTAATCAGAGGGTCATTGGGTGGGCCAGGAATTAAAGGTATGGAAAGGAACTGCAGATGCTGGTTTACATTGAAGATAGACACAAAATTCTGGTGTAACTCAGCGGGCGAGTCAGCATCTCTGCAGAGAAGAAATGGGTGACGTTTTGGTTCGAGATCCTTCTTCAGACTGAGAGTCAGGGGAGAGGGAGAAACAGGTATAAATAATGTAAGGTGTGAAAACAAGACATCAAAGGTGACAAAGCTCAAGAAAAATGTAAAATAGATCATTATTAGCTTGGGGAAGGTGAGAACAAAACAAACAAAGATAAAACTTTAATCAAGGGGACAGTCAGATTGGTCAGCGACCAAGGATGGGGGAGGGATGGAGAGAGGGAAAGCAAGAGTTACTTGAAGTTAGAGAAGTCAATATTCATATTGCTGGGGTGTAAGCTGCCCAAGCAAAAAATGAGATGATGTTCCTCCAATTTGCGTTGAGCCTCACCATGACAATGGAGGAGGCCCAGGCCAGAAAGGTCGGTGTGGGAATGGGAGGGGGAGTTAAAGTATTTAGCAACTGGGAGATCTACATCAATGGAAGGGCATCAGGACTGGATGATAATGCAGGAGAGGATGAGAAACCCACTGAGAATGGAGTGAATGGAAATGGGATGTGATAGGAGCCACTCAGAACAGATTGAATAGATATTGGGATGTGCATGGGAGAAAGAGCTTTGGTGTAGAGGATGAATGGAATAAAGATATAGGAATTCATCTGGAATGAAGTGGAGGGACTCTAGAATGGATTGGGGAGGTGGAGATATACTAGGGATAGTGTAGGGACTTTGGAATGCATTAGGGATGGATGAAAACACAAGGATCACTGTGGAAGGATTACAAACAGAGACAAACATCCACTGTAATTAAACGCTGGTATGGTGTAACAATGCAAGGACAGGGTCAGACAAAGAAGTCTAAAGGGCCTGTCCAACTTAGGTGATTTTTCAGCAGACTGCCGGAAACTGTTAAGTGGAACACATACACAAACACATCGCAAGTGCGGTGGCCAAGGAAAACGGGGGAGCGCTGTCTGAAATTCACACGGTGCAAAGCCAAGGTGATACAGAGACACATCGCGATGAGCGGGAAGATCAAGACGGCTAGCACAGTGTACGGTAAGTCCTTTAACAGGGGGGGGGGGGGGGGTTATGACATTCGGCGGGCGTTTAACATTACCGGTCGGTTTTCCTTGGTTCTGAAAACTCGTGCTTACGTTTTTTTTCCCCCAATGAGCCAATGAAAATGTGCGGTCAGCAAAGGCGATTAACTAAAACTACCTATGACTACCCATAACTACATGGCGACTCCACTACAATTGTACCTACGACTACAGGATTATCGATTTTATCCACGGCGACCAATTTCTGATCGCAGAAAATTTTTCAACATGTTGAAAAATTTGCGGCGACCATACTGAGGCCGCGACTAGTTCCCAGAATGCGGGAACTCCTCACGGCCATGAAGGAGACTCACCAGAGACCACCAGCGAACATATGGCGAGCACAGAGTCTCCTGGACTCGCCTAAAAAGTCGCCTAAGTTGGACAGGCCCTTTAAGATCATGTTGTTGGAGCAGAATTAGGCTATTCGGCCCATCAAGTTCACTACGCCATTCAATCATGGCTGATCTATTTCTCCCTCCTAACCCTATTCTCCTGCCTTCTCCCCATAACCCCCTGACACCCATCTCCACCCAAACCTCATCAATTCTTTCTCTCCAGAAATGCTGCCGGTCCCGCTGAGTTACTACATTTTTTGTCTATCTGTGGAGGGGGTCCACTGGGATGGGCCAGGAATGACGACAGGTCATTTGTAGGAAGGGGCTGCGCTGTCCGGGACTGGTTGGCGAAGGCGGGGTTGGGATGAATTCGGGGAGGCGCGTTAGGACCCGGCGGTGTCCTGCAGGCTGCGGCTGCCGGGTTGGGGACGGGACAGGACGGGACAGGGAGCGAGGGGCAAGCGGCAGCCAGGCGGCTGCAGTGCCCGGCCGACGATGCGGAGGGTGCGGCTCAACGCTGCCGCCCTGCTCGGTGTCGCCTGGATCATCGGCTTGTTCTATTACTTGTGGCAAGGCGGTAAAGCGCGTCCCGCAGCGCAGGGACACGGGGAACCCCAGCCCCAGCCCCCTCGGCAGGGCGCCGGCAGCCAGCAGGCGGTGAGTGAGCTGGAGGGGAGAGAGCTTCGCCCTGATCAGCCGCGGAACCCTTTCTCCTCACCATCCCCATCTCCCTCCCCCTCCCCATCTCTTCCTCCCTCCCCATCTCTCCCCCTCCCCACCTCTCTCCCCCTCCCCACCCCCCCCCCTCCCTCCCTCCCCACTTCTCCTCCTCCCTCCCCATCTCTCCCTCCCTCCCCATCTCTCCCCATCTCTCCCTCCCTCCCCACTTCTCTCCCCCTCCCCACTCCCCCCCTCCCCACTTCTCCCCCCTCCACACTTCTCCCCCCCTCCCCCTCCCCCCCTCCCCCTCCCCCCTCCCCCCCCCTCCCCATCTCTCCCCTCTCCATCTCTCCCCTTCCTCCCCCTCCCCATCTCTCCCCTCTCCATCTCTCCCCCTCCCTCCCCCTCCCCATCTCTCCCCTCCCCATCTCTCCCCTCCCCATCTCTCCCCCTACCTCTTTTTCCCGTCTCTCTACCATTCCCCTTCCTCCCCATCGCGCCCTCTCCATCATCTCCCCCTCTGTTCAAGCCATCCCTCTTTCCCCACCATCCCTTTCTCCGTCACCGCTTCTCCTTTATTCTCTCTCTCTCTGTCCTCCATCACCTCTTTGCTCCGTCTATCCGTGATCTTTCTCCTCCTCTCTTCCAATTTCTCCATCATCTCGCTGCTGTCCCTCCATCCTCCCTACCTCCATCTTTTGTCTGCCCACTATCTCTCCATCTCAGTCACCTTCCAGTTTTTATCCGGATGTCTTTTATCGCTTTAAGGGTGGTTATCACCCACTTCTCTTTCGTTTGTGTGCCTGTCGCTCGCTTTTACTTGGGTTGAATGCACCCGTCGCTACCTTGCATCGGATTCATGTTGTGGGCATCTTCGTTGGGATGAGAGGCGGCTGGGAGCGGGCGTGGGATGAGAGGCGGCTGGGAGCGGGCGTGGGATGAGAGCCGGGAGATGATTATGATATGCGGGCTGAACGAAGACATAACACCCACAATGTTGCCATTTACAGATCCTTTGAACAATGTCGCACACAGTTGCCACCTGCACAAATCCCGCCGCGGTATCGTATTTTGTATTTAATGTTGGCCCTTCTGTATAAGCTGCTTCACACGCCCCCCTTTGAACCGGTGTTGTCAGGAAATGTTTTGTAGTCGGCGCTGGTGTGGAAGTTGTTTGTACTGAGCCCACCACTGCCGAGCGAACAAGCCGGCAGCGCCTAGAGAGGCGAGCAGCGTGGTTGCGTCTGTGCCGCCTCTGTGCATCTGATCTGATCTAATCTGGGCCTTTTATTATTTTGGGAAACTGATAAGGGGCGAGAGGTGTATCTTGCGCAGTTACATTTGGTTCTCCTCGCAATAACCTGCATTGACGGAGAAATTGTATCCATCCGGGAAATTGACACCGAGCCAAAGGCTTGAGATGTTGGGACGGTGAGAAAAGGTTTGGGTGAAGAGGCGGGTTTTTGAAAAGTAGGTTAGAGGAGGAACCAGCGATTGAGGGGAGGGAATTTCAGAGCTGGGGGCCTGTCTCGCTGGCACTCGCTGTGGGTAACCGGGAATGTAGCTGGGCGAGAAGCCAGAGATGGTGGAAGGATGAAATCCCAATAATAATATTCCCTAGTCTGCGTTGTTTTATATGCTGGGATGAGATAATATCTGAGTAATGTGTTTAAGAAGGAACTGCAGATGCTGGAAAATCGAAGGTACACAAAAATGCTAGAGAAACTCAGCGGATGCAGCAACATCTATGGAGCGAAGGAAATAGGCAACGTTTCGGGCCGAAACCCATGCATCCACTGTTTCTCCAGCATTTTTGTGTACCTAAGTAATAACAGGAATCCATGTAGTGTGTTACTACATTTCTTCATAAATTATAGGAACAGAATTAGACCATTCGGCCCATCGAGTCTATGCCATTCAATCATGGCTGATCTATCTCTCCCTTCTAACCCCATTCCCCTGCCTTCTACCCATAACCCCACACACCTGTACTAATCAAGAATCTTTATCAGCCTTAAAAAATATCCATTGACTTGGCCTCCACAGCCTTTGGAGCTGTGGCAAAGAATTCCACAGATTCACTACCCTCTGACTAAAGAAGTTCCTCCTCATCTCCTTCCTGAAGGAACATCGTTTAATTCTAAGGCTATGATCTCTGGTCCTACCAGTGAAAACATCGTCTACACATTCACTCTATCCAGTTTCTAAAGGATATCATTCTCAGAATGACCCAACCGTGAGTAAACGTGTGTTAGGTCATGGTGAAAATCCTCTTGACGTTGGGAGCCTGTAGTTTTTCATTGACAGAGACTGGGCAGAGAACACTGTCAGGTCAAAGGGGAAGGCACCAGGAAACTTTATCCTCTAGCATCTCGTAGCAATGATTGAGAATAGTTTAATTCCCGAGTCTTTAGCACAGGGGTATTTTGTAAGTGATTCAGTTGTAATGCCTTATATGCATTACCATATGTGCTGACATCTTATTAATTGTATGTCAGAAAAATTAATTCCTTAAGCAACTGCGGCTAAGTTGCCCAATGCCCTGTTTCTGCAAAGAGTGACTGTGAAGAAATATTCAGCTTATCTTACTTGATTTAAATGCATGTTTTTTTGTAAATGGATTGAAACCCGCTGTCTTTCTGTTGATTAATTGTGATGAGAAGCATCTGTGGCTTTTCACTCCCTCTATAAAGAAATAGAAACATTGCTCCTTTGAATTTCCTGTAAAATGGCAATTGTCAAGAGTCAAGAGTGTGTGGCGGCCTGAGCCATTTTGGTATTGAACCGTCGTTGGTTGGCCACGAACTCTTGCTTGGACCGGGCGTGATCTGGGCTGATCAATCACGCGGTCAGGGGAGCAGGCCGTTAGGCGGTTGGAATTCAAAGGCGGCAGTTGGAATTCAAAGGAATGGCAGTTGGAGTGGAACTCAGGATTGCTCACGAGCGACGGACGGCACTGTATTAGTAAAATAGTAATGATACACGCGTGAACGACGGGGCTGTATCAGTTAATTATTAAACTGAGTGCTTGCACAACGCTGACGTCTCGCAACCGCTGCCAGGCGCCGATTTCCTCCGGGCACACTCCCTGCTGGCCGACATGAAGGGACAACATTTCGTCAGTTATCAGACATTCGAGTCGATTGCCTTGCGCCACGCCGAATTGACTGCGCCACATCTCAGCTCGGTGACCTTCCCTGACAACGAGTACACCCGGATCTTGGCCGATTTCCACAACATCATAACCCCCCAATTCACAATGGCCAGCCCAAAGCATGGGATGAGGCACCATATCCTCACCACAGGACTGCCACTCCATGCCCGCACACATAGGCTGCCTCCCGACAAACTCCAACTGGCCATAGACGAGTTCTACAGGATGGAGGAAATGGGCATAGTCCCCGTGGCATCTCCGCTTCACCTGGTCCCCAAATGGGGCCTGGAGACCCTGTGGGGACCACCACCATCTCAACGACATTACAACGGCCGACTGGTACCCTGTCCCTCACATCCAGGACTTCATAGCCAATCTGGACGGTGCCAATTTTTTTTTGCAAAATCGACCTTGTACGTGGCCACCATCAGATTGTGGTCCACCCGGACGACATCCCCAAGACGGCTCTCATCACCCCGTTCAGGCTCTTTGAGTTTCTGCGGATGCCTTTCGGCCTCCCAGGCTTTCCAACGGCTCATGGACATGATGGGCCGTGGGCTGGACTTCGTGTTCATTTACCTCGCCGACATCCTCGTTGCCAGCTGCTCTCGCCAGGAACACTGCGCACACCTCTGCCTGCGACTCAACGAGCATGGCCTGGCCATCGACCTTGCCAAGTGTCAGTTTGGCCTCCCATCAGTTTCCTTAGCCACCACATCAATCAGCACGGTGCGGTCCCGCTCCCGACCAAGCTCGAGACCATCGCCAATTTCCCAAACCCTCTACGGTGAAGACACTCCAAGAGTTTGCATGGTAAACTTCTATCACCGTTTCGTGCCAGCAGCCGCCAGGATCATGCAACCGTTGTTCAAGGCCAATGCCAACAAGCCGAGAGAGCTCGTTTGGGACGACGCAGCCACGACCACTTTCAACAATGCCAAAGAGGCGCTGGCAAAGGTGATGATGCTGGTACATCAACGGGCCAACGCGCCAACTGCTCTCATGGTTGACGCATCTGACACAGCCATTAGCGGCGTGCTGGAGCAACTGATCGATGGAAGCTGGCAGCCCCCCACTTTTTTCAGTTGTCACCTGAGACCCCATGAACAGAAATACGGCGCTTTCGACCGGGCGCTCCTCGCTCTCTACCTGACCATCCGGCATTTCTGCTACTTCCTCGAGGGCATGGGTTTCACAGCTTTCACCGATCACAAGTCACTCACATTTGCTTTTGCCAAGTTGCCTGATCCCTGGTCATCCTGGCAGCAGTGTCACTTGGCCTACATCTCCGAGTTCACGACTTGCGTCCAGCACATCGTAGTCAAAAGCAACCGGGTCGCAAATGCATTGTCCCTCACCGCCATCAATGCCATCCATGCTTTGGCCCCAGGTGTCAACTGCACAGCTGTGGCGGCCCCCCAGCGAGAGGATGAGGTTGTAGTCAGTATGTCACAGTCTGCCCTCTCCTCATTCTCATCCACTTCACCTCCCAGTACTTTTCCACCGGTCCCTCCTTCTCCTCACCTGCCTGCCACTCCCCTCTCATCAGCCCAACTCTCCTCACCTGTTGCACTCAGTTGCCTCTGATCACCAATTAACCCGGTATATAGACTCTCCTCACCGTTCAAACAGTGCCAGATTGTTCTCAGCATTCATGCAAGACTCTCCAGCGATTTCCCGACTGACTACACGGATTCGAACCTGCCTGCCCCTGACCATTCCGTCCTGTCGTCTTCCCGGATATCACCTCGGCCTTCTGTCACCGACCACGGCCTTCGTCCCGTACCTCCTGGTTTCTGTCTACCTCTCTCCTGGGCTGTTTGGTGTATCCCTGCAATGGTTCCTTGACTTCCTGCCTGGCTTCGACTCTCCTTTTGTCTGTCCCTCGCTGATTTGTTTGCATTGTGTGTTGGATCTCCTGGTTACCGGACCTTCCGCTACCCCGATTACGTCTCCTACCTGCCCCTCTTCGGAACCCTCGCTCAATCCTGAGCCTCTGTGTGAGTACGGTGTACCCATTCCTGTGTTACTACTCTGTGTTACAGTATCGTAATAAAGTTCATGACCAATTATACCTGCCTGATTCTGTGCTGCTATTGGGTCCAAGCTATACCCGTTACACAGTAAATGCCCGGCTGCTTGGCGCCCAGCTGCACCACACTATGGCCAACCACCCGCAAGCAAACGGCCTTGTGGAGCGTTTTCACCAGCACCTGAAGGCATCCCTAAAGGCACGGCTCAGGTGCCCGGATTGGATAGACTAGTTGCCGTGGGACCTGCCCCGAAGGAAGACCTGGCAATTTCCTCGGCCGAGCTGAAGTACGGCATCCCACTTACGGTCCCAGGGGACTTCATCCAGGCGGTACGTGGACATCAGGAACCGCTCACAACCAAGCTGAAGCGCCACCGGGAGAAGGTGGGTATGCTCTCTGCAGTCTCCAACGCCCCGCCACAGACTCACAACCACGTACGTCCCGTCCCACCTGCCCTCCTGCACTGCCAGTACATCTTCCTTCGCCGCAATTCCCACCGTACGCCACTGCAAAGGCCTAACGAGGGACCTTTCCAGCACCACGACTTTTATCATCAACATGGGCGGCAGGCACGAGACTGTATCGATTAATTATTAAACTGGGTGTTTACAAAACGCGTGGACCTCTGCAAGTCTTTCATTGTCATATGTACCAATAACGGAACAATGAAATACTAAAGGGCCTGTCCCACGAGCATGCGACTGCATGTGGCAAGCGTGACCTAACGTGGTTGCTTGAGCCGTACGGCCTCGCGGGGCCGGTCCCACTTCGATCGCCGGATCCGTATGGAGTTGTGCGGAGCTCGTCCCGACATTGTGCGGGGCTCCGAAAAACTGACAGTCTTCCGGCCCGCTGCCACCTCGACGCCGTACGCACCACCTCGACGGGTATACGCAGTGTCTGACGCTGTATGTCACGTGCAAACTTCCCGCGGACTTCGGTCGAACTTCCCGTCACTCACTCGACCTCCACGTGACCCCCGCTTCTGGTTTGGTCGCGCTCACCGCATGCTCATGGGACAGGCCCTTTACTGGCAGCAGCACATTACGTCTGTAAGCAGCAGAACAGGTCGAGTGCGGCACGGTGGCGCAGAGGTAAAGTTGCTGCTTAAAAAAGCGCGTGAAGCTCGATACCAATACGCACGCTGTCTACGCAATTTGTACGTTCTCCCCGAGACCACATGGGTTTTCAACGAGACCTTTGGTTTTCTCCCACTCAAAGACGTACAGGTATGCAGGAAAATTGGCTGGGTATAAGTGTAGAATAGGATAGTGCTAATGTGCGGGGATTGCTGGTTGGTGCAGACTCGGTTGGCCGAAGGACCTGTTTCCGCACTGTATCTCTAAACTAAACTAATCATAGATAACATAATAAACAAAAGAGTGTCCATTAAATTAAAATAGGACATTTGCCATTATTTCACAGGTACAAGTGTGGCAAAATGTTGTCTGAGTTTTGCCATTCCAGCATTAGTTTCACAGGAGGAACAATTTTATCCTCCAACATTTTCGCCACCTCCAACGGGATCCCATTACCAGCCACATCTTCCCATATCCACCCCTTTACGCAGACATCGTAGCCTCCGCAACTCCCTGGTCAACTCATCCATTCCCACCCAAGCTACCCCCTCCCCAGGTACCTCCCCCTGCAACCGCAGGAGATGCAACACCTGTCCCTATACCTCCCACTTCGACTCTGTCCAAGGACCCCGACAGTCTTTTCAGGTGAAACAGAGGCTCACTTGCACCTCCTTCAACCACATCTACTGTGTACTTTCTGTTCCAGGTGGGGGCTCCTGCATATCGGCGAGACCAAGCGCAGGCTCAGTGATCGTTCCACTGAACACCTCCGCTCAGTCTGCCTTAACCTACTTGAACCCGGTTGCTCAACACTTTAACTCTCCCTCCCATTCCCACAATGACCTTTCTGTCCTGTTCCTCCTCTATTGTCAGAGTGAGGCCCAGTGCAAATTGGAGGAACAGCACCTCAGATTTTCCTTGGGCAGCTTACACCCCAGCAGTATGAACATTGACTTCTCTAACTTCAAATAGCCCTCTCTCTCCATCCTCTCCCCCTCCCCAGTTCTCCAACCAGTCTTACTGTATCCAACTGTATTTTATCTCTGTTTGTTTTATTGTTACCTTCTCCCAACTAACAATGATCTATTCTACATTTTCCTGGATCCCCATTCCCTTTGTCCTGTTTTCACACCTAACACTTCCTTGTCTATGTACTCGACCCAAAGCTTCACCCATAACCTCTCCCAGAGATGCTGCCTGTCATGAATCCAGCTTTCACTCCAACTTTTTGTATTTAGGACCAATTTCACTGTCGGGCTCTCCCTTGAAATGCATGAAGGCTGGAATCTAAAAGCAACATATTGCAATTGCTGGAAATCTAAACCAAACTAGTAAGTGCTGGAGATACTCAGCAGCTCAAGCAGCATCTGTGGAGAGCAAAACAGCGTTAACGCTTCCGAAACATCACCTACCGAGTCTGATGAAGGGTCTCGACCCGAAACGTCACCTATTCCTTTTCTCCACAGATGCTGCCCAACCCGTTGGGTTACTCCAGCATTTTGTGTCTATCTTTGATTTCATAGACCTTTCATTATATAGTTCTGATGAATTGTCATTGAGCTGAAATGTTTCTCTGTTTCCCTTTCTACAAATACTCTCTGAGCTACCGAGCATTTCAATTAAAAGACACAAGGTGCTGGAGTATCTCAGCGGGTCAGGCAGCATGTCTGGAGAACATAAATAGGTGACAATTCAGGTCTGGTCCCTTTTTCACTGATTGTGGTGGGATGGCAACATAAAGCCTGTGAAGAAAGGTCTTGATCCAAAACGTCACCTGTTCCTTCTATCCAGTGATGCTGCCTGTCCTGCTGAGTTACTTTAGCATTTTGTGTATATCTTTAGCAAATCATAGATGGATACAGGTGAGGGAGGGGGATATGAATGGCAGATGTTTGGACAAAGGCCAGAGATGAAAAGACAAAAAGTGTTGAGAAAAGGATAGGAGGTGTGAGTTTGGAAGCCAGAGGAAGGAATATGGGTGGAAGGGGGTGAGGATGGGAGTGAGGGGTGGGAGGTGGGGGAGGGGAGAATAGGGTACAAATAGGTGGGTCACAGGCAAGAGAGGGGGAAAGGGGGTTAGTTACAATGTCCAATGTTCATATCATTAGTTTGTAAGCTACCTCAAGGGTCAAGTGTTTACTTGTCATAGAAGATCTTGTCATATCTACTGAAAACGGAACAATTAAATTCTTTCTTGCATCAGCATAACAGGTCTGTAAACACAGGACTCATAGAGAACACAATAAAGCAAAGAAAGTTCAATAAATTAAAACAAGCCTTTTTGTGCAAAATAACACCCAAAGTCCCTACTGCAGCCAAAACAGTTTGTGGTCCATAGTTTAGTTGGTATTTGTAGTGATCGAATGGTTGCTGGGAAGAAGCTGTTCCTGAACCTGAAGATCACAGTTTTCGGACTTCTTCCCAATGGTGGAAGTGAAATGAGAGCATGGCCAGGGTGGTGAAAGTCCTGGATGATGTTGGATGCCTTTTTGAGACAGCGGTTCCTATAGATCTCTTATCTCTTCAATGGTGGGGAGGTCGGAACCTGTGAGATACCAGGCAGTGTCCACCATTCATGGATGTTCGAGTTGACGAACCAGGCCGTGATGCAACCAGTCAATATGCTTCTACCATACTCCCGTAGAAGTTCAAGAGAGTGTTCGGTGATGTACTGAATTTTCTTAGGAAGTAGAGGTGTAGATGGGCGTTCTTTAAGATTACATCAGTGTGCTGGGGCCTCGAAAGATTTTCAGGAATTTGCATTCCTTGAACTTGAAGTTGATTCTCTCCAACACCAACCCATTGACGAAGACAGGTTTGTGGATCCTTGGCTTTCGTCTTCTAAAGTAAACAACCAGCTCCTTGGTCTTATTGACATTGAGAGCAAGATCGTAGTTCTGGCACCATTCATCAGATTATCCTTCTCCCTTCTATACTCTGAGACCAAACCTATTGTGTGCTGTTTTGGTCGCCATTGTGTGCAGTTTTGGTCTCCTAATTTGAGGAAGGACATTCTTGCTATTGATGGAATACGCCAGGTTAATTCCCGGGATGGCAGGACTGACATATGATGAAAGAATGGGTCAACTAGTCGACTTATATTCACTGGAATTTAGAAGTATGAGAGGGAATCTTATAGTAGGGAGTCAAGAACCAGGGGTCACAGTTTAAGAATAAGGGGTAGGCCAGTTAGGATTGAGATGAGGAAAAACCTTTTCACCCAGAGAGTTGTGAATCTGGAGAACATCCAGTGAATTGGCAGTGGAGACCAATTCACTGGATGTTTTCAAGCCAGATTTAAATATATCTCTTGGGGTCTACGAAATCAAGGGATATGGGGAGAAAGCAGGAACGGGGTATCGATCAGCCATTATCATATTCAATGATGGTGCTGGCTCAAAGGGTTGAATGGCCTACTCCTGCACCTATTTTCAATGTTTCTATGTTTCATCATTGTCCACAATCTGGTGTCATCGACGAATTTAAAGCTGGAATTGGAACTGTGTCTGGCTACACAGTCATGGGTATAGAGTGAGTAGAGCAGGGAACTGAGCACACAGCCTTGAGGTGCTCCTGTGCTGATGGTTATTGAGGAAGACGTGTTACTAATTCGTACAGTTTGTGTTCTGTTGATGAGAAACTCGAGGATCCAGTTACACGAGGATGCGAAGAGACCTAGTTTCCTGAGCTTAGTAACAAGTTTAGAGGGAATAATGGTGTTAAGTGCTGAGTTGTGGTTGATGAACAACAGCCTGACGTGTATAATGTTATTATTTAAGTGGTACAGTGTAGAGTGGAATGCCAGAGCGATCATGTCCCCCGTTGATTGATTGTGGCAGTAGGCAAATTGTAGTGGTTCTTGCTGAGGTAGGAGTGATATGCACTATTACCAACATTCGCAAAGCTCTTCATAACTACAAACATTAGTGCCATTGGTAAGTTGCTATTGAGGCATGTCATCTTACTCTTCTTGGGCAATGGTATTATTGATGCCCTTTTAAAGAGGGTAGAATCCCCAGATCTCAGCAATAAGAGGCCCAAGATGTCCACAAAAATTCCATCAGGTCCAGATGCTTCTGAAGGTTCACCCTCATGAAAGATCTTCTGATGTCGGCCTCAGTGATGACATTGGCATTGAGACCTGTGTGGGCTCGTGAAGACACATCAGTGTTCTCTGCTTCAAAGTGAGCGTGTAAAGCATTAAGCTTGTCCGGGAGTGATGCCTCGCTGTCGTTTGAGCTGCCACTTAATTTTTCCTTGTATGAAGTGCAAGCCCTGCACTAGCTGTTGGAACGCTCGCCTCATCCTACAATTTTGTGCAAAAGTCCCTCTTAGCCTTTTTCATGGTCTTACCGAGGTTGTACATGGACTTAGAATTTGAGACATACAGCGTGGAAATAAGCTCTTCGGCCCATCAAGTCCATGCTGACCATCGATCACCCGTTCACACTAGTTCTATGTTAACCCACTTTTACATCTGCACATTAGCCAATGAACCTATGAATCTGCACGTCTTTGGAATGCAGGAGGAAATGGGAGCACATGGAGAAAACCCACAAGGTCACACAGAGAACATACAAACCCCATGCAGAGAGCACCAGTAGTAGGGATCAAACCCAGGTCTCTGGTGTTGTGAGGCAGCAACTCTACTGCAACTTCCTATATGAGCCTGCATCGCTACACTTAAATGTCTTACATCTGTTCCTCAGTAGTTCGCAGACTTCCTCGTTTAGCCAAGGCTTCTGGTTGGGGAACGCATGGATGGTTTTGGTGGGAACACATTTTCATATGTCAGTACCAACCGTGGCGCATTCATTCAAATCTGTTGCTAAATCCTTGAACGTCGCCCAGTCTACCAACTCTAAACAATCCCGGAGTTGTTTCTCAGCCTCCCCTGACCAGGTCTGTGCAGTCTTCACCACTGGAGCCGCACTTTTCAGTTGCTGCCTGTACACAGGAAGAAAGAGCACAGCCTGGTGGTCTGATTTCCTCAAGTGTGGGCGAGGGATGGAGCGATAGACATGCGAGAATAGCTGTATTCGAGGTACTGCAGGGCAGGTACTCTTGGAAGAGACTTCTTGGAAACTGGTCTTGTTGATGTCTCTGACTATGATATGGAAGATGTCTGGTGTATGTTGACCATGGCATGCAACATCTCCAATGCTAGATGAATGTGTGCCTGAAGTGGGATGTAGACCACGGTCATGATGATGGAGGTGATATCCTTCAGGAGGTAGAAGGGACGACATTTCACTGCCATTGAGCACTACGAAGAGTTTACCATGAGGCAGATGTCTCCCTATCCCTGATACCTCAGTTTGGTCCATGCGATGAATGGAGAAACCTTCCTGCTGGAGGGCCGAGTCTGTGTGTTCCCATAATATGAGGTGTTGTTCCACCAGTTTGTGTGGCCTCACTCTGGCAGTGGAGGAGGCCCAGCATTGAAAGGTCATAATGGAAAGTGAAGGGGAGCCATATTAAGGAGCTGCTCAAAATAGTCAGCAACCATGCCATATGGCAGAGATTGGTACATCGAGGGCAAGTGTTCGGCGAAATGGTTTTGTCAATGTGAAGGAAGTAACATCGGGAACACTGGATGGACTGCTGGGATCCCTGGATTGATGTGCGGGAGGAGATATAGGGACAGTTGTTACATCTCCTGTGGTTATGGCAGAAAGTACCTGGGGAACGGGTGGAAAGGGATTAGTTACAGAGCCAAGGAGTTATGGAGTGAGCAGCTTCAATTATTTTCTGGTTTAATTTATGAAGCTGCTTTATTTGCTCAGTAGATGTGAACCAAATCTCTCTTCCACTTTCAGGGAAATACTGTTATAGGTTTCCAAACAATATGGTGATTGGTGATTTTTACAAGCTTGTTACTGTATCTTGGTACACCTGACAATAATGAACTAAACTAAAACTTTCTGCAAATCAAATTTTGGTCTGACAATTCACAACTACATGTTTAGAGTCACATACCTTCAAGTTTAATTATTGTGCAATAGTTTTAAAAGGTCACGCATTACCTTTTCCCTTTCATTTGTAGGCAGTTGTTTTGACCTACTCGTTGTCTTTCTTTCAATACTTGATTTGCGGTTGGCCTTGACTGGTGATCTCACACCCAATCTTGTGGCTCACTCAGTTCTGGATCACCATTAAGGGCAGTGTCGTGATTGAGTTGCTGCCTTACAGCGTCAGAGACCCGAGTTCGATCCTGACCACGGGTGTTGAATGTATGGAGTTTGTACGTTCTCCCCATGATCGCGTGGAATTTCTCCAGGTTCTCTGCAAGTTTGTAAGTTAATTGGTTCTATAAATTGTGTAGGTTACTGTGTTCTTGTGTACTGTGATCTCTGGTCCGGGTGGGCTCGGTGGACTGAAGGGCCTGTTTCCCCGCTGTATCTCTAAACTAAAGTAATCTAAACTAAGCACCATTGTTCTGCTCTTTGTTTGCAGATTGCTCACACTGACATTTTGTGGTAAAATGTTCTTGAGTTAAAAGGTGCCAGAAGTCTATCTTATTGGCAGAGGCTATGCAGTCCTATGTAAACCTATGTAGCCCTGCTAAAGCAAGCTCTGGGCTCTCATTCAATTCCATAATCGTAAATGTGTAGAAAAGATCCATGTTAGTAATGATATAGTGTGTGCAAGTTGGGCTACATCCACAACTCTCTACAATTTATAGCGGTCTTGGGAAGAGCTGTTTCCAAACCAAGCTGCTCTCTACGGTATATTATGTGGAAATTGGTAAGAGTTGTTGGGGACATGCTAAACTTCCTTCAGCTCCTGATGAAGTAGCCACGTTATATCTTTTTGTGGCCACACCTTCAATGTGGTTGGTGCAGGACAAATTGTTGATGCTATTTATATCCTCATGACCCTTTCCATTTTTACGCCACTGATGCTGATTGGAGTATGTATTCCACCTCCTGAAATCAATAACTATCTCCTTCATCTTGCTGACATTAAGGAAGAGGTTGTTGTCTTGACACCATATTACTTAGCTCTTGATCTCTTTGTTTAAGAAAGAACTGCAAATGCTGGAAAAATCAAAGGTAGACAAAAATGCTGGAGAAACTCAGCGGGTGAGGCAGCATCTAGGTGCGAAAGAATAGGTGACCTTTCGGGTCGAGACCAGCCTGAATAAGGGTCTCGACCTGAAACATCACCTATTCCTTCGCTCCATAGATACTGCCTCACCGGGTGAGTTTTTCCAGCATTTTTTTGTCTATCTTGATCTCCTTCCTTATTCCATCTCATCATTGTTCAATATGCGGCCCATGATGTGCCCGTCATCTGCAAACTTGTAAATGGAGTTAGAACACAATTTGGTTCCAGAGACATGACTGTGTAGAATGCATCCTTGCGGGGCAGTGGTTGTCGAGAATTATTATGGAGGATGTTTTGTGGTCTTTCCACACTGATTGTGCTCTGCGGGTAAGAAAGACCACAACCCGGTAGTAGAGGGGTTTGCTGAGTCTTAAGTCCAAGGATTTGGAGATGGGCAGTGGTGTTAACTGAATCTAATGAAGAAAATAATACTTGGCACTTGATGAACTGCAAGAGTCATCACATGCGGTAGAGAGGGCAAAATAAACCATGGCATTAACCTTCAGTTCAATCTTCAGTTTCTAGCAACAGCAGATAGACGTGAGGAATAGAAGATTTCAGAACACTGCACTCTCCCAACACGGACATTATGCAAAGCCACCTGCCCCCTGCCAAATGTCTCTATTTTGCTTCCCCTCTCCTCCCGTCTTGCCAAGAGCCACCACAGCCCCAGCTTCTAACATCACCTCCCTGAACCTGCTCTGCCATCTCCTTCTTTGGCCACATCTCTCACCTCGTTAAATCATCTTTGTCTTTCTCCAATTACAATCTGCTACAAGCTCTTTGGGACCTTTATCAAGGATCAGTCAGGCCATTGCATATAGAGGGTGGGAAATTATGCTGCAGTTGTACAAGTTGTTGGTGCGGTTGCATTTGGAGTATTGCGTCCAATTTTGTTCATTCAGCGATAGAAGGATTCATTAAGCTGGAAAGAATCCAGAGAAGATTTATGAGGATGTTGCTGGAACTCAAGGGACTGAGTTATCTGAAGAGATCGATCCAGCTGGGACGTTATTCCTTGGAGTGTAAGGGATTTAAAGGTGATCTTATGGTGGTATATACAATCATGAGGGGCATAGATAGGTTAAAAGCACATGGTCTTCTACCTATGGTTGTGGAATCAAGAACTAGAGGGTACAGTTTTAAGCTGAGTGTAGGACAATTTAATAGGAACCTGAGAGGTAACTTTATTCCCACAGAGGGTCGTAAATATATGGAACGAGCTGCCAGAGGAAGTAGTTGAGGCAGGTACAATAACAACATTTAAAAAACATTTGGACAGGTACATTGATGGGAAAGGTTTAGAGTAGTCCCACCTGCCCGTGTTTGGTCCATATCCCTCCAAACCTGTCCTCCATGTACTCGTCCACCTATTTCTTAAATACTGGGATAGTCCCTGCTGCAACTACCACCTCTGGCCCCTTGTTCCATACACCCACCACTCTTTGTGTGAAAAGGTTACCCCTCAGATTCCTATTAAATCTTTTCCCCTTCACCTTAAACCTATGTCCTCTGGTCCTCGATTCACCTAGTCTGGGCAAGAGACTGTGCATCTACCCAATCTATTCCTCTCATGATTCTATACACCTCAATAAGATCACCCTAACAATATTAATTCTGTAACCCTGAATCCCCTTCAGTTTAGTTTATTGTCACAAGTACCGAGGTACAGTGAAACATTTTTGTCGCGTGCTAACCAGTCATCGGAAATACAATGCATGATTACAATTGAGCCATTCACAGTGTACAGATAAATGATAAGGGAATAACGTTTAGTGCAAGAGAAAATCCTTAAAGTCTAATCTAAGATAGTCTGAGTCCAATAAAATCCCCTCATTCTCTGTTTTGAAATGGCTACTTAGCTCCTGTGTCAGCTTGGTACTTGCATTCCTAATGTTTCCTGGAAGAGGTGTGATTTAGTTAGGCTAGCTTGTATGGAATCTCAACAGCAGAAGAAGTAGCTTCCTACTATCTGACCCATTGAGTTATTTTATCACCAGAAGCACCTCAGTTTAGTAGTCATTAAACACAATGTTTATTACAACAGATCCAAGTAAAAATCCATTTTTGAGCCATTTGGGTAAATTTCCCTGGTAACTTTTGAATGGAAGTAAGTTATTTTTCAAACCACTGCTACAAGAGTGGGTCTTATAGATTTCTCCATTTTATTGCTGTGAGATTGAATTGGAGTTCCCTTCATCTTTAGACTTTTTATACTGCTTTCAGTCACTGGGTCATCTTATCATTGCTGTCATTAATTTAATCTGCCTTTCCGATCCTGACAACTTTAATGCTGCTCTACATTTGTGCTTGCATTGTTTCCGAATCTGGAGGCAGACCTCTAATCTTTAGGTAAAACGTGGCTGTACGTGTGATGCATTAAATACTCAAACAACCTGGTTTCCGGTAAACTGCTAACTACTATCCAATACATCACGGAAAGCTTTAAGATTAATGTAATCAACAATGTTGCTTTTAATCAAACTCCACAGGCACATAACGTGCTCAATCACTGAACACTGCTTCGAAAATCTATAATACAATGAGGAACCTTCAGTTTAGTTTAGTTTAGAGATACAGCGCAGAAACAGGTCCTTTGCCCATCGGGTCCGCACTGACCAGTGATCCCCGCATACTCACACTACCCTACGCACACAAGGGACAATTTTACATTTGTACCAAGCCAATTAACCTACAAACAGCTACGTCTTTGGAGTGTGGGAGGAAACCGAAGATCTCAGAGTAAACCCATGCAGGTGTTGGGGAGAACGTGCAAACTGCGTACAGAGGAGAGGGATGTTGGTTAGCTGGAACTGCTCCAGCACAGCGAGCACACGAGCCGACCGGACTGTGGACTTTGAATTATGGCAGCAACCGCATGTGTAATATACGCAGAAAGAATTTCACTGTGCAGTTGCATATGTGATAAATAAAGCACCATTGATTATTGATCTGTTTTGGGTGTCTGGTGTCAGACATGGGAAAAACATGGGTACACAAAAAAGCTGGAGAAACTCAGCGGGTACAGCAGCATCTATGGAGCGAAGGAAATAGGCAACGTTTCGGGCCGAAACCCTTCTTCAGACGGTCTGAAAAACCCGCTGAGTTTCTCCAGCTTTTTTGTGTACCTTCGATTTTCCAGCATCTGCAGTTCCTTCTTAAACACATGGGAAAAACATGGGTGGCTGGTAAAAATACGCAAGAAAATGTGCAGGATCTTGTTGAGGAAATGCATCATCCTTAATGGCTCCCTGTGAATCCTTGAACCATGTCCACTCCAGGTGGAGAAGGAGCATTTGGGATGGTATTGAGAACATTGAGTACATGCATTGAGAGCACACAGACGCTCCAAGTAAATAGCGGAAGCAGCTCACTACCACAGAAGCTGCTCGCCTACCCACCTCTTCAAATACTGTCTGCTCCGTCTGCTGAAGGGTCTGTGGTTCCTCACTCTGGCCCCAACAGTCATCTCAGAACCGGGGTGGAAGCAAGTGGTTTACAAGAATGATCCCAGGAATGAGTAAGTTAACATGTGATGAGCACTTGTCAGCATTGGGCTTGTAGTCACTGCAGTTTAGAATGATGAGAGGGGGACCTAATTGAAATGTACCGAATAGTGAAAGACATGGATAGAGTGGATGTGGAGAGGATGTTTCCACTAGTGGGAGAGTCTAGGACTAGAGGTCATAGCCTCAGAATTAAAGGAAGGAGATGAGGAGGAATGTATTTAGTCAGCGGGTGGTGAATCTGTGGAATTCTTTGCCACAGAAGGCTGTGGAGGCCACGTCAATGGATATTTTTCACACAGAGATGGATAGATCTTGATTAGTACGGGTGTTAGAGGTTATGGGGAAAAGACAGCACAATGGGGTTACAATGGTGATATAGATCAGCCATGATTGAATTATGACCTATTATTATTATGACCTTAAGTCATTCTTGCTTCTGCGGGACTGTCTGAGAAGAAGAACCTACTTGAACCAAACCCAAATAATCACAGGTTATGGTGAAGGATCTTTGATCTGAAATATTAGCTCTCTTAACAGCTGCTGCTTAATCTGCTGAATAGAGTCATAGAGTGATACAGCATGGAAACAGGCCCTTCTGTCCAACTTGCCACTCTCCACCCACCTGCATTGCTGCATTGTGTAAAAAATGTTAACCCTCAGATTCCTATTTAATCTTTTCCCCATCACCTTAAAACTATGTCCTCTGGTCTTTGATTCACCTACTCTGGGCAAGAGACTCTGTGCATCTACCCGATCTATTCATCTCATGATTCTATACATGTCTATAAGATCACCCCTCGTCCACCTGTACTCCAAGGAATAGTCCCAGCCTACTCAATTTCTCCCAAAAGCACAGACCCACTAGTCCTGGCAATATCCTTGTAAATCTTCTCTGTCCCCTTTCCAGCTTGGATGTTCCCAGCATTTTTAACATCGCCACATTGGGCAGCGTCAGTGAAGAGAGAAACAGTTCATGCTTCAGGTTAATGAAGTTAATGAAGTTTCAGCAGAATTGGGAAAATTAGGAGCGAGACAAGTTTTGAATTGCAAACAGATGATACAGGGAGGCTATTGCTCTCACCAGTGAACCCCCTCCGTTAGTCCCATTCCCATCTCCTTAATTCTTTCGAAATTGGAACGTGCGTGATCATGGGTTGTGCGTGCCCTTGGCTGAGGGCCCAGTGTCACATGATGTAGCAGCGGCTGAACTGATGCCCAAAGAATGCTGCGTGTCTGAAGAAGTGAGTGGCATGGGTAAGAGGGAAGTTTGTGACATGTTGTAACCACCCCCTGGTTGAGAGCAAATATATACAAAGCCAAGGAAATGTCTTGTTAAATACAAGTTTATAACCAGGCCAAGCCAATCACTGCTGCATTGCTGTAATGATTTAGAAAACTTTCTGCTCACTGCACTGCAGAGAAATGTTTTCTGTAGATCTTATGACATCCTTAAGACGCTGTCCCACTTGGGCGACCTAATTGGCGAGTTTAGAAGAGTTTGAAAAAATGACATGTTGAAGACCTCCTTCGACTATATAGAAGACCTCCTTGGACTATGTTGAAGACCAGCTTCGACTAGCTACGACGAGCTATGACTAACTTCGGGAAAATTGGACACCGAATAGTGGAGAGTGAAGACTATCTTCAATCTCCTTCGACCTCCCTTTGACTATATTGAAGACTATCTACAACTACCTTCGACTACCCTCGCTTACCTACAACTAACATGCCGACCTACTACGACCTACTACGACTAAACCTACGAGTAAAAAAAGTATCGTTTTTTTCCATAGCGACCTTTTTTTACTCGCGGACATTTTTTGACATATTGAAAAAAAACGCCGCGACCTAGCTGAGGCCTCGAGTTCGCGGAGACAACTCTCGAGCATGAAGGAGAGTTACGAAGACCTCCTACGACCTTGTGTCGACCATGCTGTGCAAACTCGCCAGAACTCGTGGATTAGGTCGCCCAAGTGTGACAGGCCCTTTAATGATTTGCCATCAGTACACCAACTATATGCAGCTAAGATGTTGCTAACCTGTTTATCAAGCTGAATGCTACAATTGCCTGTGCCCTCGTCACCAACAGACTCGGGACATTGCACAGCCATAATCCTAAAAGAGATGAGATAGCTTAGTGAAGGTGATCTGGAGCTTGGGCCTAGGCAGGTTACAGGACATGGTCATTATAGTTGAAGTGAAGAATGAGGGAACACAGCAATGCAGAACTTGAAGAGGGCAGAGATTATAAGGACTGTTGTTTTTAGCCTTAGTTTTCGAAATACAGCATTGAAACAGGTCCTTCAGTGCACCGAGTCCACGCTGGCCATCGATCATCCATTCACACTAATTATATCTTATCCCACTTTCGCATCCACATTAGCGGAAATATACTGAGGCCAATTAACTTACAAACTCATACGTCTTTGGGATGTCGTCCATGTCTTGTTGCACCTCCCCTTTTCCTAATCTGACACTTCAAGTAATAATCTGCAAAACAAAACAATAATCAAAGTACAATAACAGCACAGCCAAAAGAGGTAGAGTCATGGGCCTGTTCCACTTAGGCGACTTTTTAGGCGACTGCAGGAGACTATGCAGTCGCCACATGGTCGCCACATGTTCGCAGGTGGTTGCCGGGGAGTCGCCTTCATGGTCGTGAGGAGTTCCCGCATTCTGGGAACTACTCACGGCCTCATTATGGTCACCATGAATTTTTTAACAAGTTGAAAAAATAGCGGCGATTAGAATTAAGCCGCCATGGAGAGTAGCGAGATTCTCGTGGTGTAGGTGGGTCGCCAGGAGGTCCTGTAGTGGGTTGCCAGGAGGCCAAAGATTCTCGTAGGTTGGAGCCGTGCTGACTGGCTGGCAGAATTTCATTGGCTCATTGGCAAAAAAAAGTAAGCCATAGTTTTCAGAACCAAGGATAACCAATGTTAAATGTCCGGCGAGCTTCACAGCCGTGTATCTCTGGTTTCTTAAAAGTTGTCTCCACTCCTTCCCCCTCTCCCCCTCCCCCTCTTCCCCCCCCTCTTTTAAAGGACTTACCGTTCACTGTGCTTTAGCCGTCTTTTTACAGCGCCAACCTTCTTGTTCATCGCGGTGTGTGTCACCTTGGCTTTGACAGTCCGCGGTAGTCTGCTGAAAAATCGCCTAAGTGGGACAGGCCACTTAGATGGGTTCACGGAAGATGTTGCGTAGGTTGAGCAGCTCCAGGTACACATTAGCTGTGTGGGATCGTTCCATCAGCTGATGACAGCCCATTCAGCTAGTCCATTCGACCGACGATATTCAGGGCGGCTGGTGATGTGGCGAAATCCCCAGCGTGCTTTGAAGTACTGGCTGGTAAATTGACTGCCATTATCAGATAGCAGTATACAAGGAACTCCGGGCGGATCCTCGCAGGTCTTTCGGGGTGCACGTGAGAGAGTGTCAGCTAGGTGCATATCCTTATGCCGTTTGTAGGTCAGAACGATGTCATACTTTTGAAGTTGCACCAACATCCGTTGAAGACGTTCTGGAGAGGCATGGATCGGTTTGTTAAAGATGCTGACCAGGGTTTGGTGGTCAGTTTCAATCGTGACTGCATGTCCAAAATAAAGTTGTTACATTTCTTGCAGGTGAAAACTACTGCTAGCAGCTCCTTTTCAATTGGGTATAGCGTTGTTCTGTGTCAGTCTGTGCGAGGCATAGGTGGCAGGCTTGCTGCCACTACCGTCATTTTGAAGACATGCTGCATCTAGTCCGTGTTGTGAAGCCTCACATGTCAGCATGACCAGTCGTTTAGGATCAAAATAAGCGGGAGTAGGAGCACAAGACATCTGCTGCTTAAGAGTGTCGAACGCTCTCTGGTGTTGCTCATGCCAGGCCCAAACAGTGTCTTTGTGGGTAATGGTGCAGTGGGGCTGATATTTTACTGAAGTTTGGAATAAATTTACTTAGGTAATTAACCATGCCAAGGAATCTCTGCAGCCTAAGCATGTCTGTGGGTGCTGGGAGCTCGTTGATGGCACTGGTTTTCACCGGATCAGTTTTTAGGCCATCTTTAGTGAACACATGGCCCACATAGTTCACCTCACATACACTGAATTTGCATTTTTGAGGGTTTAACTTGAGGTTGATGGCATTAGCGCAGTCCAGGACCTTTGTTAGATTAGCATCGTGTTCTTGGATAGTTCGTCCAGCAATGAGGATATCATCTGGACATCCCTGATGCATCTGTAAGAATTACATTCTTTGACTTCTCTAGCGCCTTTAACACAATTCAGCCCCGACTGCTAGGGGAGAAGATGGAGAAGATGAAGGTGGATCCATTAATGGTACTGTGGTGTTTGGATTACCTTTTCCTCAGACCACAGTATGTGCGCCTACAGAACAATGTCTCAAGCACCATCCTGAGCAGCACAGGGGCCCCACAAGGAACTGTGCTGGCTCCATTCCTGTTTACCATCTACACAGTGGATTGTCAATATAACACCAACAGCTGCTTTTTGCAGAAATTTTCAGATGACACAGCTGTTGTCGGCCTCATCAAAGGGGGCAATGAGGAGGAGTATAGAGACACAATTAACAACTTTGTGGAGTGGAGTGCACACAATAACCTCCATCTCAACACCACAAAAACGAAGGAGATAGTTGTGGATTTCAGGAGGGGGAGGAGGAGGACTCAACCAACACCAATCACCATCAGGGCACTGAGGTGGAGGTGGTCGCCAACCACAGGTACCTTGGTGTGCAGCTTGACAGTGAGCTGGACTGGAAGAGTCATATGGAGGCGGTGTACAGGAAGGGACAAAGTCGACTGTATTTTTTAAGGAGGCTAAGGTCATTTAATATCTGCCAACCCCTACTGTGCAGTGTCTACCATTCAGTGGTGGCCAGTGCTCTGTTTTTTGCTGTGGCCTGTTGGGGAGAAGGCGCCCGCATAGCGGACAAAAACAGACTGGACAAGCTAATCAGGATGGCCGGCTCAGTGGTCGGGGCTGAGCAACTAACGGTCCAGCAGGTGGCAGAGGCCAGAACTCTGAACAAACTAGGTTCAATAATGACCAACCCCACTCACCCACTCCACGCCCTGAAGGTGATCAAGTGCAGCATCTTCAGTCAGAGACTGATTGCACCAATGTGCAAAACGGAGAGATATAGGAAGTCTTGTATACCAGCTGCTATAAGGTTTTATAATGCACAAAAATAATTTTGGATTTTTTTTTGGTATTCATTCATTGTATTTTAACTTATTAAGTATTGAAGCTATCTGTGGAAATGTGTGGTGTTATGTCTGTCTTGAAGCTGTTGTGGCACTGTAATTTCCTGTAAAGGATTATTAAAGGTTATTCAATTCAATCTACAATGGAGCATGGGTAACCTGCAACCAATTGTTGCATAGCTCGTTGAAATACTTCACGAGCAGAGCTTATGCCAAAAGACATGCAAAGGAATCTGTATCACCTGAATTGTGTGCTGAAGGAGTTAACTTAGAGGAGTTGCGTTCCAGTGGAATCTGCCAGACTGAACTCTTGGCATCTAGTACTGTAAATACAGTTGCTTCAGCCAACTGCGCTGCAATCTCGTCCACGGTGCGCATGGGATAGTGTGGTAGTTTAATGGCCGTGTTTTAAGTCCTTGGGATTGAAGCAAATCCGTATTTCATCCGTATTTTTCTTTGTTGCCATAACCATGGTTGAGACACAATCTGAGGGTCGGCGACAGGGGCAATTACACCTAGAGACACCATTCTATTGAGTTCACTTTGAACACAGTCCCGCATAGCATAGGGAATCCTGTGTGCTGGACGGACATCTGGGAGTACCTCGGGGTTAATGTAACTTGTGTACTTGACAGGTAACCTGCCCAGCTTGTCGTTAAACAAAGTTTTGTATTGTGTCAGGATTTGTTGAGTAAAGTCACAAGATATAGTCAGATGACAATCAGAAGCACTGAAAGAGACCAGTCCCAGGTCATGACAAGATTTAACACCCAGCAGGGATGGCACATTCTCACGAACAACATAGAAACTCAGGTTGTGGACACGTGTTTCAAGACAGCAGCGTAACTCGACTTGACCGATAGGGTGCACTGGACCTCCTGCAAATGGAAGAAGGGAGGCAGCCGTAGGAGTGATAGTCTCTGTTTCATGTATCTTTTTCAATTCAGATAAACACATCACATTACACCAAGCACCAGGGTCAACTTACAGAATTTTATTTTTGCCATTAAAAAGCAAACGACGTTGGGATCATGATGCTTATGAGGCAAGTCAGACAGGGAGTGTACATCCAAATCAAGATGCTCGTTAGCAGACTGCACGTCCGTGGGAGCTGTGTGGGAGAGCATGTTCTCATGGTCGAGTGAATTAACAGATTGTCTTGTTTGACCTCTGTTGCTATGCGAGCAGCAGTATTTGAAGAAGTGGTTCCTTTTCTTACAGAAATGACTAATTTTCCCATAAGCTGGGCAATGTTCACGAGCTGCAACATGGGAACCCACACAGTTAAAACAATTGTCTATGAGTTTAGTGACAGAACTGTCAGGCACTTGCAGAGATCATCGAGAAGCTTGATAAAGTGTGCCAGCAACATTAATATCATAGCAGCGTGGTGGCCAACTCACAAAATCTTTGCATGGGCATCTGTCATTTCAGCAACGCGGCAGCGGTTTTCAGCAGTCTCTAGAGTAAGTTCAGTATTGCGTTGTAATTTGTCACGTAATTTATCGTTGCGGACACCATAGACCAGACGGTCACAAACTAAGCTGTCGCATAAATTACCAAAGGCACACCGACTGGCAATGTGTTTCAAAGCACTAACATACTTTTCAACAGGTTCGCCTTGTGTCTGGCTTCGTGTAAAAAATATGTGTTTCTCCATGACTAAATTAGTACGTAACTCATAACTAGGAATTTGCGTAGCAAGCAGTCGAGGTCCTGGATGGATTCAGTGACAGCAATCTGGACACCAGCCAGGTCAAACCTAGCCGGTTCATAATGAAATCTTCTGGCACGTCGAGCAACTTCTGTGCCCGCTAGGTTAAGGAGAATTGAGGCAGGAACACCTGGAGCAGCAGCTGGGTGAGCCGCGTCTATGTAAATGGTGAAATCTTCTTCAAATATGCGCCACTGTTCTGCAAGGTCTTCATCAAACACCAGGATCTCTCGAGCAGCAACCATAGTGAAACGTATACTGGACCAAAGAAACAAACTAAAATAAAAGCAATAGAATCAGGCAAGGAGTGAGTCCGGGGTTTCTGACACCATGTTGGAATGACTTAACTCACGCACAGTGACTAAGATCCAAAGACTTTTATTAGCAATACAGCATGGGTAACTTCATCTTAACATGCTACTCAAGACTGGGGAAGAACGGGAAAAGGGCTTTCTATTAAACAGTGGGCGGAGCCACAGTATGACTCGTAGCATGAGTGACGCTGATCTACAGAAACTCCCTGTGTAGGTTGTACCTTTGGCGGCATCACCTGTAATTAGTACTGCTGAGGGGCGGTACTGACATTGCTCATACTGCATCCTCTGTCACTTTGCTGTAGATGATAGTTAACTTTATATCCTTATATATTATGTCTTTACATGCTTTGTATTTAACCCATGGGCAAAAGCCTCAGAAGAAGGATGTAGATCAATCACTATTGCTGATTAGATCCATGTCTGGTTTTGCTATTTGGGACCCGATCCCTAATTCATGTTGGGCTTCCACCATGCCATCCTGTGGAATATAAGCAAGCATACTTTTAATTTGAGCTACGACTTTGAGCCTACATTACCTGTTGCTATGGTCTCTGTATGCATTCTTATTAAAGTAAATATTATGAAGTTCTATGACTCAATGTTAACAGTACTTTATACACCCCGACCCAACACGTTCCCCAAAGTAATATTCCACCACTAACCCGTTCCCCCAACGCAATATTCCACCACTCACCCATAGCCCCTATCTGCGCAGGCACGGTTCATTTCCCCTAATCCCCCAGCACTCCCCCCCCCCCCCTCTTCATCCTACCTCTTCTTTACCCTCGCCTCCTCCCCTCATCCCAATCCTTCCCTCACCTCTCCCTCCCTCTCTTTTCCCCTTCTCAGTCACCCCTCCCTCCCTCCATAATTCATCACTCCCTGCCACCCTCCTATCCCTCTGCCCCCCACCTCCCCCACTCCTCACTTCCCCTATTCCTCTCACTATCCTTCTTAACCTCCCTCACTGCCCTCACCCTCTATTCCTCACTCCCTACCTCTCCCACTCCCCCATCCTCTGCCACTATTTGCCCTCCTCCCCCACTCTCCCTCATCACCTCCCCCACTATCTCCCCTCTCCCTCTCTACCCCATCTGCTCCCTCAATCCCCCTCTCTCCCACCTCACCTCCCCAGGTATTTCCCACACTCTACCTCCCCTATTCCCCCTCTCCCCTCCCTCTATTCCCCCTCCTCCCCACTCTTCCTGCTCACCTCCCCCACTTTGCCCCCTCTCTCTCCCTACCCCCTCCTCTCCATCAATCCCCCTCCTCCCCTCACCCACCCCTCCCACTCCACCCCCTGCCGTCCCCCCCCCCCCAACGCACTCATTCATCCCCCCCCCTCAAACCATCCCCCATCCACTCGTAACGGCTCTCCGGCGTTGCAGCCATTCACTCCCATTGGGTTCCCACTGTGACATAGAACACGCAGGTATTACTTCACAGGTGCAGCTGACAGGCACGGCAAGTGGAAAAGGCATTTATTAAAGCTTAAAATGGGAATAACTCTTAAAATATAACAACAGTTTAAATGTTAAAGAGGAGAATTATTCTGTCCATTCTTTCTTGTTGCATCTCTTGTTGCGCCCTACAGCCTGGGGAGGGACATGGCTTCAGGCAGGGGCTGTCGGGGGCCGGTGGGGGGAGCGTCCTGCAGCCTGGGGAGGGACACGGCTTCAGGCAGGGGCTGTTGGGTGCTGGTGGAAGAGGGGGGAGCATCGTGCAGCTGGTCCAGTGGAAGGGGGGGTGCTTTCTGGAGGGCTAGTATGGGTGTTTTGGGCCGCAGGGACTGGTAGTATGGACATTGTGGGCTGAATGGATTCTTGGGCTAGTCCTGCAGCTGGGGACGGCGAGGCTTCAGGTGGGGGCCGGCAGGAGCGTTCTGTAGCCAGGGATGGATTCATTCGGGGGGGAAACACTGCCGTGGCCTGCAGTGGGGGTTGGTGTGTGAGGGGAGGGAAATGAGGGTGTGTGGGCGGGGGTGGTGAGCCTTCTGGACTCACAGTTCACTCAGCCACAGCTTGTTGAGTCACAGTTCACTCAGCCATGGCTCGTGGACTCACAGTTCACTCAGCCACGGCTCGTGGAGGGGGTAGTGTGGGGGGAGGGGTTGGTGTGGGGGGGAGGGGTTGGTGTGGGGGGGAGGGTTTGGCCTGTGAGGGGGGATTGGTGTGAGGGGGGGAGGGGGGGAGGGCGGCGCGTAGGTTCAGTGGCTCTTAGGGTGGCAGCTCAGTCCCACTAGCCTGATGTGCTGGCAACTCACTCACAGCTGGTGGGCTGGCAGTTGACTCACGGCTATTCCTTGTAATTCCATTTCAAGCAGAGTGCAAGGCCACCAAATTCAAGTGCAGTTTCTTACCTGTTCGAGCAGGGTGCAAGGCCACCAAATTCAAGTGCAGTTTCATGCCATTCAAGGAGGGTGCAAGACCACCAAATTCAAATGCAGTTTCATACCATTTCATGCAGGGTGCAATGACACCACATTCAAATGCAGTTTCATACCCTTTCATGCAGGGTGCAAGGCCACCACATTCAAATGCAGTTTCATACCATTTCAAGCAAGGTGAAACTACCATAAAACCACACAAAACACTACATTCACAGTTCAGTAGACATTCAGTGTGTTCAGTTGATTCACAGCTCAGACAGAGTTGTGACCTCTCCCTCCGCATCCTACAGAGACTGAGCCACAGCCACACTTCCGGGTTTTATAATCCCTCCACCTTCCACCATAAAAGGTGTGGCCTTCATGGCGTGATTGACAGGAGACAGATTCTCAACATATTTTAAACACTAATAACACTTTTATTTTCTTTGATGGGAAGAATCCTCTGCACCTGATCAATATAGTGCAAACTGGAAATTGTCAAGTTTAGCCAAACAACCATTTGCAGTGCATTTTCACTTCAACCCAAACAACCATTTGCAGTGCATTTTTACCTCAACCCCAAAACCCCCCAAACAACCATTTGCAATGCATTTTACTTCAACCCAAAGAGCCATTAGCAGTGCATTTTTACTTCAACTCAAAGAGCCATTAGCAGTGCATTTTTACTTCAACCAAAGAGCCATTAGCAGTGCATTTTTACTTCAACCCAAAGAGCCATTAGCAGTGCATTTTTACTTCAACCCAACCATATTTACATTTTCAAACCACATTAAGGTCACTCACAGTTGAGTAGACATGTGTTCAGTGTTATTCAGAGCTCAGAGAGATGTGAAGCTCTGGCTTCCTCCATCTTACAGAGACTGCGTGAGGCACACCACTTCCTGGTTTTATAGTCCCTCCCCCTCCCTCCAGCAGGGGCAGCAGAGAGAATGGCAAATTATTAAAAAACATTAATATCACTGATTTTTTATCGATGGGAAAAATCCTCCAGGTCCGGAAGGAGGAGGGGGGCTCTGAGCGATATATATATATATATATATATATATATATATATAGTGTGTGTATATATATATATATATATATATATATATATATATACACACTAGACCATGTGAGACCCGTCGGGCCCCGTTCCCCCAACGTAATAATCCACAACTCACCCGTTCCCCGTTCCCCCAACGCAACACATTTCCAACACTCACCTATTCCCCCAACGTAACATGTTCTCCCAACGCAATATTCCACCACTCATCCATAGCCCCCATGAGAGGCCTGGTCCCCCAACACAACCTGTTCCCCAACGTCAGATTCCACCACTCACCGGTTGGGTCCCTGTCACATGGGAGGTCTGATCCCCCAACGTAACCTGTTCATTCAATGCAACAATTGACCACTCACCCATAACCCCCACAGGAGGCCTGGTTCCCCAATGCAACCCGTTCGTCAATGTAAGATTTCACGACTCATCCGTTCCCCCAATGCAACCTGTTCCCCCAATGTAATATTCCACCACACACCCATAGCCCCCAACTGTGCAGGTTGGCTAATTTCTTCACCTTCCCTCATTTTAAACTTTAAAAAAAAATGCAATTGCACTAAGATTGAATGTGATGTTGGTGCCACCGACAAGGCCATCTTTAGTTATCCAAATCTAATCATTAAATTTTTCTGTGCTGGGTTAGGCTGACAGATTCTTTCCATGAAGGACATTTGCTGTGATGGACGCAGTGTTCTGGGATAGCAACATTGTAGCCGGTAGGCCATTATGATGTCATAACTGCCTAACTGCCAGTGCATATTTGAAGACATCCTTCTCAAAGTGGGGTTTTGTCTGCAGAAGGGTTTCGGCCCGAAACGTTGCCTATTTCCTTCGCTCCATAGATGCTCCTGCACCCGCTGAGTTTCTCCAGCTTTTTTGTGTAACCTTCTCAAAGTGGGGTTTTGTAAACTTTTAAATGTCACTTTAAAACTTTTAAATCTCCCCCACTACATCCTTCTCCTTACAAAAATGCTTGTTGATAGGCAGCTGAGATCCCATTGTGATATCATTTTCGCCTGGCGGAATGTTCACGGCAGCGTATGTAAATGAGATCCCATTGTGATTGGATGAATGTGAGATGCCATTGTGACATCATCACTGGAAGCTGCCAGAAACGTCTCACTCTCACAGTTATTATTCTCAAAGTTGGCATTTTTTAAAACTTTTAAATATCAATAACTTGTGAAATATAACATCAAATCTGAAGGAAACTTGACAAGATCGATGATGGGGAAAAGCTGAGAGGTTCTGCAAAAATATTAGTGCTACCATGTACTGTTTTGGCGTAGATACAATCTTAATCACATACACACACACACACACACATACACATATAGAAACAAGATGAGACTTTTAATAGTATACTAGACCATTGGGTCCCGTCCCCTCAACGCCCGGTTGCGGGGGGTGAGGGGCGGCCTGCGGTGTGACACACAAACTAACCACCCCCACACACACACACTAAACACCCCCTTTGATATTATATTAATATTATTCATTGGCTTTTTTTACCCCATCTCCGCCCTATCCACTGACGCATAGCCCCCAACTCACAGGTGTGTCTAGAGAGGGAGGGGCAGAGACAGAGAGAGAGAGGAAGAGAGGGGGGAGAGGAGAGAGGGGGAGAGAGAGGGGGAGAGTGAGGGGGAGAGGAGAGAGGGGGAGAAAGAGAGAGGGGTAGAGATGGGAGGGAGGAGAGGGGGGAGAGAGAGGGGGAGAGAAGGGGAAGGGAGGGGGAAGGGAGGGGAGAGACGAGGAGGAACTGGGGGCAGGAGAGAGGGGGGATAGAGAGGGGGGTATAGAGGGGGAGGGGGCAGTAGAGAGGGGGAGGGAGGCAGAGAAGGGTAGGGGGAGAGAGAGAGGAGGGGGAGAGGGGGGATAGAGAGGAGGGGAAGAGGGGGCGGGAGAGGGGGGAGGGGGAGTGGGGGGGAGGGGGGAGAGGGAGTGGGAGAGGGAGTGGGGGGGACCGCAGTTAAACTTTTAAAATGAACAGTAAAAGCAACTTTAATGTATTAAAAATCTTCGAAGTATTATTGAAACAGTAAGTGCAAAAATAAATCAACAGCAAATACTTTTGAAAGCTGTCAAAAATCTGTCAAAAAGGCGAAGTAAAAAGTAACTCAGTATGTTATAACTATAACCAGTTACCTTTACATTTTACCTGCCTGTAATTATGTGGGTGGGATTTATACGTAGTCTGAGACGTGTTTGCAGCTGGGATTCTCGCGCAGACTCCCAAGGAGTTTTACTTTAGTTCGAAGAAGATCGGGGTAGAGACATAGTTTTTTTACCATGCATGAGCATGAAATGTACTTATACAAGAAGAAGCTAGTATGAATTATCTTACTGTTTGTACTACTACAATAAATAAACTATTAATCTGTAGATTGTTTTTGGAAGATTTATCTTTCGACGGCATTGAATGTCTCGTGGAGAGCTCGTGAGTGCATATTAATTACCTTCTGATCCTCGGTCATCAATTAAAGTGACTATTGAGGAAAGAATCCTTGAGATGATATCAAATCTGTCACTACAGTCAGGATTGAACCCAAAGCACTGAAGATGTGAACCAACAGCATTACTCCCCTGTGCCACCCAGCCAGAGCAAGAATGGATGGCTTTGTGCTCAGCTTCTAACCCAACAGCCTCCATATTCAACAGGTTATCCTCCATATTTATCCTCCCAGTGGCACAGCCGTTGAGGTCCTGCCTCACTCAGGTTCGATCCTGACTACGGGTGCTGTCTGTTTGGAGTTTGTACCTTCTCCCCGCGACTTCGTGGGTTTTCTCAGAGATCTTCGGTTTTCTCCCATACCCCAAAGACATACAGGTTTGTAGGTTAATTGGCTTGGTGTAAATGTAAAATTGTCCCTAGTGTGTGTTGGATAGTGTTAGTGTGAGGGGATCGCGTGTCGGTGTGGACTCGGTGGGCCGAAGGGTCTGTTTCCACGCGGAATCTCTAAACTAAACTAAACTAAACAACTTCCGCCACCTTCAATGAGAATTCATCACTGAATGCATCCTCTTTCCCTTTCAGCACTCCAGCATCAACACGTGTTGCACTTTACTATGCAACCACATAGCACAACCATTGAGTTAATGCCCTTCCCACTGCATCACTGATTAACGCTGCCCTTTGCAGTGTGTCACAAAGCCAAAGGCAACGGGCACCTCAATTAGTACTGAAGTGTAGAATTATGAGCAGAACCCAGAACTGAAAAAAAGCAAAAAAAAGCATTTGCATCTTTTATTTGCTCAATTCTGATAGTTCATACTATTTCTGAAGTTCTTCCTTCCAGCAAAATAGCTGCACAATTTGTCCCAGGGAAGGGTCAATAAAAATCCAAGGCCTGCATTTGCCAAGATGATTGCACAAAAGCACTACAGCAAAGGATCAAATATAACAGTTCTGAGTTTATTTGGAGAAAAGAAACAGGATAAATCAGTGCTGTAACAAAGAGGTTGCCAGTCCAATTATGTGGAATAGCACTAAAGTGATCTCCTGACGGTATTAGAGTTACTGACGGCAAGGGAATCTCTGATGGCAAAGTGATTTCCGACTTCTCAGCAGTTGGCATGTGAATGCAGCGCCAAGAAATACCGGAGAGGCCTCCATTGTGTCTGGAAACATGGTTGGAAGGGCCGGCTTGCACGTAAGACTGAAACACAGGGGCTGATTACCACCCACCCACCATCCTACCAACATAGTCCCTAGAGAATAAAGTTGATGACTTAAGGGCAAGGCTTTCAGTCCGAAGGTTTCTCAATTCATCACATGCTCTCGAACGGAGGCACCGGGAAAAGTGAGAGGCAGAAACGTCTGCCTCATGGAAAACTTTTGTGGAGCTCAGACGTAGCGGTCCTATCCAACGGTATGGTGGCGCAGTGGTAGGGTTGCTGACTTATAGCGCCAGAGATCCTGGTTCGATCTTGACTACAGGTGCTGTCTGTACGAAGTTTGTACGTTCTCCCTGTGACCTGCGTGGGTTTTCTCTAAGATCTTCGGTTTCCTCCCACACACCAAAGGTGTACAGGTTTGTAGGTTAATTGGCTTGGTTTAATTTTTTTTTAATTGTCCTTAGTGTGTGTAGCGTAGTGTTAGTGTGCGGGGATCGCTGGTCGGTGAAGACTCGGTGATCGCTAGTCGGTGAAGGGCCTGTTTCCACGCTGCATCTCTAAACAAAACTAAACTAAACTAAACTAAACCCCTGCTCTCCACACCTGGTACATCAGGCAGTGAAGTGCCGTCCCTTCTACCTCCCAAAGGAATTCACCTCCATCATCAAGACCGGGGTTTACAGCCCACCCAGGGAGACGTACATCTAGCACATGCTGTGGTCAACAAACACCAGATGGTATAACCTGACACCTTTCCTATCATAGCCAGGGACTTCAACAAGGCCAGCTTGAAGTGATAGGAGCAGAATCACTTCCAAACTAACGCCTGCACATGTACTGCAGGACGAATTGAAGGATGTTCCTATAGGAAGGAGATGAGGGGAAATTTCTTTAGTCAGAGGGTGATAAATCTGTGGAATTCTTTGTGGAGGCCAAGTCCATGGATATAATTAAGGCAGAGAGATTGATTCTTGATTAGTACAGGTGTAGGAGGTTATGGGAAGAAAGCAGGAGGGGGATAGGAGGGATAGATAGATCAGTCATGATTAAATGCCGGAGTAGACTTGATGTGCCGAATGGCCTAATTCTGCTCCTATCAGAATTATGACCTTATGACATGACTTGAAGAATTAATACTGTCAACCATTGCTATCCACCATCACTGATGAATAATGCTCTAACCATTGCCCTCACTTTAGAAAATCTGACCACCTGGCTGTGCTCCCTTCTCCTGCTATGAGCAGCAACTGAAGAGCAGTGCCCCAGCGGTGAGGACTGCACAGAACTAGTCAGGAGAGGCAGCGGAATTACTCCAGAATTTCTTGGAGTTGGTAGACTGGGCAATGTTCAAGGACGCGGCAATGGACCTGAACGATTGTTACTGACTTCATAAAGAATGTGTGAAGTGGAGTCTGCTCCTATGAAATCCGTCTGAGTGTTTCACAACCAGAGCCTTAGATGAGCTAGAAGGTCAGCAATCTTCTGAGGACCAGATCTTAGGCATTCAGGTCCTGCAATGCAGATTCATGTAAGACCCAGGTATGACCTCTTAAGCTGTCAAAAAGGCTAAAAGTGTCTTTTACCCTAATTTGGAGTATGCAACAGGCATTTGGCACCTGTGGTAGGGCCTGCACACCATCACTCCCTGCAAGGTGAAACCAAATGGCAGCTCAAATCACAATGAGGCATTATTTCTGGCCATGCTCAATGCGTTCCACACACGCTTCGAAAGGGAGAACATTGATGTGCCTTCTTGGGTCCCATACTATCAGTCTGGTATTGCAATCTCAGTCATTGAGGTCAACATCAGAAGATCCTTCAGGAGGGTGAACCTTCGGGCAACGTCTGGACATGATGGTGTAACTAGTCCCGTTTTAAAAAGCAACGTGAACCAACTAGTTATTTTTTGCAGATATCTTCAACCTCTCAATACTGAGGTCTGAGGTTTCCATGTGCTCTAAAAAAAGCATCAATAATACCGGTGCCCAAGAAGAGTAAGGTAGCATGCATCAATGACTAATGTCTGTGGTGATACTTTGAGAGGTTGATTATGGCGCATATCAATCCCTACCGTAACAAAATCCTGGACCCACGACAATTTGCCCACCACTTTAATAGACCAAAGGGGGATGGATCTCGCTGGCTCTCCACTGGAAATCTTGTACAATAAAAACCAGACTGCTGTTTATAGACTATGGCTTGGCGTACAACACTATCATCCCCTCCAAACTTGTTGCGAAGCTCTGGGAACTGGGTCTCTGCCCATTCCTTTACAACTGAAAGTCCATCCAGGACCCAGCATATTGATGCATTCATAAATAAAGCCCATCAACACCTCTGATAGACACAAAAGAGTAACTCAGCGGGACAAACAGCATCTGTGGAGAAAAGGAATAGGTGACTTTTCGGGCAGAGACCCTTCTTCAGCTTGAGAATCACTGGAGACTGAACTTCCCCTGACTCTTGATCAAACATCATCTATTCCTTTTCTCCAGAGATGCTGTCTGACCCGCTGACTTACTCCAGCTTTTTGAGTCTATTTTGAGTAAACTAGCATCTGCAGTTCCTTCCTACCCATCAACCCATCTTCCTTAGAAGATTGAGGAGACTTAGTATGTCAATGAATAGTCTCTTGAACGTCTACAGGCATACAGTGGAGGGTCATAGTCATACAGTGTGGAAACAGGCTCATCGGCTCAACTTGCCCACATTGACCAACATGTTCCATCTACACTAGACCCACCTGCCTGCGTTTGGCCCACATCTCTCTAAACCTGTCCTATCCATGTACCTGTCTGAAAGTTTCTTAACCATTGCAATAGTCCCTGCCTCAACTACCTCCTCTGGCAGTTTGATTGCATATTGACTGGTTGCATCACAGCATGGTTTGACAACTTGAATGCTCAGGAGCGAAGAAGATTTACCAAAAGTGGTGAACGCTGCCTAGTCCATCACGGGTACTGACCTCCCCACCATCGAAGGAATCTAAAGTAGTTGCTGCCTCAAGAAAGCAGCCAGCGTCACCAAGGACCCACACTACCCTGGCTCTCCTGCCATCGGGAAGAAGGGATAGGAGTCTGAAAACTGTGACATTCAGATTCAGGAAGAGCTTCTTCCCAACAACCATCAGGCTATTGAACAACTGGAACTCCAACTAAACTTCGAACCACAAACTGTCTTGGTTGCGCTAAGGACTTCAGGCTTTGTTTTACACTATATTGCTTTTTTTTAATTTCAGTTTAGTTTATTGTCACATTTACCGAGCTACAGTGAAAAGCTTTTGTTGCGTGCTAACCAGCCAGCATTATTACAATCAATGCATTTACAGTACATAGATACATGATTTATCTATACATTTATCAGTTTGTTTATTATTTTGTCTATTGAAAGCTGTGAATATTGAATTTTGCCAGTTACCTGCATTCATCTATCACTTGCCAGGCCTTGTCCTGTCCAGCTTTCTCCCCCAACTACAATCAGTCTAAAGGACGTTGCCTATCCATGTATTCCAGAGATGCTGTCTGACCCGCTAAGTTACTTCAACACATTGTATTTTTTTGTTACCAGCATCTTCAGTTCCTTACATCCCTGATGAAAGCTCACGGGCATGTAATTCCCTGCTTTGTCCGTGCAGCTTTGTCCTTAAATAAAAGCACAACATTAGCTACTCTCCAATAGACAATAGGTGCAGGAGTAGGCCATTTGACCCTTCGAGCCAGCACCGCCATTCAATGTGATCATGGCTGATCATCCACAATCAGTACCCCGTTCCTGCCATCTCCCCTTATCCCCTGACTCCCCTATCTTTAATCGCCCTATCTAGCCCTCTCTTGAAAGTATCCAGAGAATCGACCTTCTGAGGCAGCGAATTCCACAGACTCACAACTCCATGTGTGAAAAAGTGTTTCTTAATCTCCGTTCTAAATGGCTTACCCCTTATTCTTAAACTGTGGTCCCTGGTTCTCGACTCCCCCAACATCGGGAACATGTTTACTGCCTCTGGCGTGTCCAAACCCTTAATAATCTTATGTTTCAATAAGATATCCTCTCATCCTTCTATATTCCAGAGTATACAAGCCCAGCCGCTCCATTCTCTCAGCATATGACAGTCCCGCCATCCTAGGAATTAGCCTTGTAAATCTATGCTGCACTCCCTCTATAGCAAGAATGGCTTTCCTCAAATTAGGGGACCAAAACTGCACACAATACTCCAGGTGTGGTCTCACTAGGGCCCTGTACAACTGCAGAAGGACCACTTTGCTCCTAACTCAACTCCTCTTGTTATGAAGGCCAACATGCCATTCACTTTCTTCACTGCCTGCTGTACCTGCATGCTTACTTTCATTGACTGATGAACAAGGACCCCCAGATCCCATTGTACTTCCTCTTTTCCCAACTTGACACCATTTAGATAATAATCTCCCTTCCTGTTTTTGCTACTAAAGTGAATAACCTCACATTTATCCACAATAAACTGCATCTGCCATGCATCTGCCCATTCACCCAACTTGTCCAAGCCACCCTGCATTCTTATAGCATCCTCCTCACAGTTCACATTGCCACCCAGCTTTGTGTCATCTGCAAATTTGCTAATGTTACTTTGAATCCCTTCATCTAAATCATTGATGTATATTGTAAATAGCTGCGGTCCCAGCACCGAGCCTTGCGGTACCCCACTAGTCACTGCCTGCCAATCTGAAAGCGACCCGTTAATCCCTACTCTTGGTTTACTGTCTGCCAACCACTTCTCTATCCATGTCAGCACCCTACCCCCAGTACCATGTGCCATAATTTTGCCCACTAATCTCCTATGTGGGACCTTATCAAATGCTTTCTGAAAGTCCAGGTACACTACATCCACTGGCTCTCCCTTGTCCATTTTCCTACTTACATCCTCAAAACATTCCCGAAGATTAGTGAAGCATGATTTCCCCTTCGTAAATCCCTGCTGACTCGGACTGATCCTATTACTGCTATCCAAATGTGCCGCTATTTCATCTTTTATGATGTACTCCAGGTTCTTCCCCACCACTGATGTCAGGCTAACTGGCTTAAAATTCCCTGTTTTCTCTCTCCTGCCTATCTTAAAAAGTGGGATAACATTAGCTACCCTCCAATCCATAGGAACTGATCCTGAGTCTATAGAACATTGGAAAATTATCACCAATGCGTCCACGATTTCTAGAGCCACTTCCTTAAGTACCCTGTGATGCAGACCATCAGGCCCTGGGGATTTATGAGCCTTCGGTCCCATCAGTCTACCCAACACCATTTCCTGCCTAATGTGGATTTCCTTCAGTTTCTCTGTCACCCCAGATCCTCTGGCCACTAGTACACCAGGAAGATTGTTTGTGTCCTCCTTAGTGAAGACGGATCCAAAGTACCTGTTCAACTCATCTGCCATTTCCTTGTTCCCCATAATAAATTCACCTTTTTCAGTCTTCAAGGATCCAACGTTAAATAGATAATTTAAGTCTTCTGGTACTTAACCAATGCTAACCAATACAGAAACAGATCCTTGGCAATCTCTTCCCTTGGTTCTCATGGTGTCTTAGGATACACCTGCCTAGACTCTGTGGATTTGTCTATTTTTATGCGCTCCAAGACAATATTTTAGTCTAATTTAGAGATACAGCATGGAAACAGCCCCTTCGGCCCACCGAGAGCGCTCCAACCAGCGATCCCTCTACATTAACACTATCCTACACAATAGCGACAATTTACATTTATATGAAGCAAATTAACCTACAAACCTGTACGTCTTTGGAGTGTGGGAGAAAACCAAAGATCTTGGAAAAACCCACGCGGTCCCGTGGAGAACGTATAAACTCCATACAGACAGCACCTGCAATCGGGATCGAACCCTGGTCTCCAGGTCTCTGGCGCTGGACGGCAGCAACTCTACTGCTGCGCCATCATCCTGCCCTAATAGTAAACAGCTCCTCTGGTGTAATTTCGATACGCTTTGGGATATTACCTTTCTGTTCCTTGAACTCACAAACTTCCATGTTCTAACCAATGAAAAATACAAAAATAAATTCTCTATTTACGTGGAAAGCTGTAAATTTTTACAACCCAGTGTGAGGAAGTGTCTTGTGTCCTTACATCACCCTGAACAATAACAAGTCACTAGATGTGATTCCCTTATCATGACCCTTCTTCAGACTGAAGGGAAACCCTTCTGCAGACTGATCAGTCTGAAGAAGGGTCTTGACCCGAAACGTCATCCATTCCTTTTCTCCAGAGATACTGCCTGTCCCACTGACTTACCCCAGCATCTTGTGTTTATCTTCAGTTTAAACCAGCAGCTGCAGTTTCTTCCTACATAGATAGCGATGGTGGATAGGAACTGTTCAAGGAAAGAGTGAAGGCCTCTCCTGCCTACCAGATGAGGGCTATAAGTGCAGAGGGATTAGACATCCAATGATAAAACCATTGGAAGCAGGAAACTAGAGGGTATCAGAGGGGTATCATGGGTGTTAAGTGAGAAGGGAGTGAAGGGGAGATAAAGAATCGAATCAATGCAGGAAAGCACATGTTGTCTGGCAAAGAGTCTCAGAAGCTGGTGGATCATACCACCACACTTCTATTCATCCTTAGATACTCTGTTTTTATTCAAGGTTACCAACATCTGCAGCGTTTTGCTTTTCAGTTGCTCCTGAACAACTGTTCAAGGGCCGGTCCCATTTATATATCTCTCCATTCGAAGCAATAGAGAGAAATTTTCTAAACTAACAACTTCAGCCTAACCATATGTAGTCTAATGAAATCTGAAGAAGGGTCGTGATCCTAAAGCCCCTGTCCCACTTAGGAGACCTAAACAGCAACCTCTGGTGACCTTGCCCGCCACCCAAAAAAAAATCAAGGTCGAGGTGACCTGCAACCTCCTACCACCTCCCACGCATATGTTGCAAACCTTCTTCGACTATGAAGAAAATCGGCTTTGACTAGACCCGCGACTAAAAAATTATCGATTTTTAAAACGGCAACCTATTTTTAGTTAAGGCCGGTTTTGAAAAACTATGATGAAAAACTAGCAGCAACCTAGATGAAGCCTCGACCATTAGGGAGAGTGACCAAAACCTCCGGTGACCTCATGGAAACCTTGGGTGGCGGGCAAGGTCACCAGAGGTTGCTGTTTAGGTCTCCTAAGTGGGACATGGGCTTAAACGGCACCTATCCATGTTCTCCAAAGATGCTGTCTGACATGCTTAATTACTCCAGTGTTTTTTTCCACCAGACAACTCTTCAGCCCTGAAATCAAATGCCTTTACTCCCCTGAACCCATCTCTCTGTTCTTTCACAGTTCTGTATACATTGTTTTATATACCTCCCCAGTTTCCTCATTGACTCCATTGCAGTACACTCTACAGATGGTACATAATTGCAGCCACTGTGGTGATAGCAAGGAGTGTTTGTGTTCCCAAACACCAGACTAAATTAAAATAGACCATGTTGGATCTGTAGATCAGAATGATGTGGATCCAATCCAAGAATGGAAGGAGAGCTTGTGGAAGAGGGGAATTGGAGAGTTACAGGGTAATGAGTAAAATACAGATAGTTACTGAAAGTTAGACACAGGTTACTGGAGCAATTCAGTGGGATAGACAGCATCTCTGGATAGAAGGAATGGGTGATGTTTCGGGTCGATACCCTTCTTCAGCTCTGACTGAGAGTTAGGGGAGAGGGAGACACAGAGATAAGGACGGGGAAGGTGTCAAAACTAGACATCAAAATAGGTGGTCAAGTAAAATGTAGAATAGATCATTGTAAGCTAGGAGAAGGTGGCAACAAAGCAAAGAGATAAAATGTAACCGGGGACAGTCAGACTGGTGGGAGAACTGGGAAGAGGGAGGGATGGAAAGCAAGGGTTAGTTGAAGTTAGTGAAGTCAATATTCATACCGCTGGCGTGTAAGCTGCCCAAGGAAAATATGAGGTGCTGTTCCTCCTAATTGCGCTGGTCCTCACTCTGACAATGGAGGAGGCCCAGAACAGAAAGGTCAATGTGGGAATGGCAGGGGGAGTTAAACTGTGTCAAACTGGGAGATCAGGTAGGTTTAAGCAGACTGAGCAGAGGTGTAGATGAAACGATTGCCGAGCCTGCGTTTGGTGTCGCCGATATACAGGAGTCCACACCTGGAACAGCGGATACAGTAGCTGTGGTTGGAGGAGGTGCAAGTGAATGCCTGCCTCACCTGAAAGGACTGTCTGGGTCCTTGGACGGAGTCGAGCGGGGAGGTATAGGGCCAGTTGTTGCCGTTGCTGCGGTTACTGAAAGTTAACTCAGTGAAATTAAACAAGGGGATGGAAAAAGAGACAGAAGGGAACAACGAAGGGAAGGAGAGCACGATAGAAAGTAAGGGATGGGGTCTGAGAGAATGCCCATGCACATAGAAGCACAGCACAACAGTGCATAGAGTAACTCCCAATCCCCCTCCCCCCACCCCTGTATTACCTTCCTGCCCACCTTGCCTATGCCTCTTGCCCCAGCTGTGGGGGAGGCTGCAGTCCCCACATTGGCCTCATCAGTCACATCAGTACCCACATTACTGGAATGGGAACAAGTCATCCTCAGGACTAAAGGTCCGCCTAATGGAAAATAAATGTATCATGTTTTCCACCGTGATTACTCAACTTCACTCGCAATTACAGATGGATTAATTAGAGTGCATCACCAAGCAGAAAGACTCTCAGAGCGAGTTCCCTCCTACAACCTCATCTACTGTATCCACTGTTCCAGGTATGGACTCCGATATACCGGTGAGACCAAGCGCAGGCTCGGCGGTCCTTTAACTAAACACCTCTGCTCAGTCCCGCTAAAACCTACCCGATCTCCCGGTTGCTAAACATTTTAACTTCCCCTCCCATTTCCACACTGACCTTGTTGTCCTGGGCCTCCTCCATTGTCAGAGTGAGGCCCGGCGCAAATTGAGCAGAAACCAAGAGATGGGAGAACTGAGAGAGGATGATAGTGTGTAAGAAAGAACGGGTGTGAAAGGGATTGAGATTCATAGTGGTGGATCAGGAGAGTGGGATCAGAAGCAAAAGCAGTGGGAAGAGAGACATGTAAAGAGAGAAAAGGGCAATGGGAAGAACAATGGTAGCAAGACTGGAAGGGAAGCAAGGAGAGTGTGACTAGCAAGAGGGGACTGAGAGAATGGGAGGAAAGAGATCAGAACCATGAGTAGAGCAAATAAGGCTTAGCACAGATTGACAGGAGAGAAAATTTGTGTGAGAAAAGAACACATATAAAACAAGGATAGGTAACACAATAAATGAACAAACATCGGAGCTGAGGAAAGACACAACTGAATTTTATTAAACTATGAGGCATGAATAGGGTAGATAGAACTTTTTTTTCATGGAGAAAATGACAAATACTAGAGGACATAACTTTAAGGTGAGAGGGGGAAAACAGAGGAGTTATGCAACTTAGGTTTTTTAATGCAGTGAGTGATGGGTGCCTGGAACACGCTGCCAGGGGTGGTGGTGGAAGCAGATGCAATGATGATGTTTAAAAGGCCTTTAGGTAGGTACATGAATATGTAAAGAATGGGGTGATGTGGATCATATGCAAGCAGAAAGATCAGTTTATTTTGGCATTATGTTCGGCACAGACATCAGGGACTGAAGGGCTGTTCTATGTAACTGACCAGAGCACTGAGAACGCACAGTTTGGAGAATGTGTTAGGGAGAGTGCCTCGAGGGTAGAGGCCATGTGTATACATTTTCCACCCAGTGTAGTTCAACATCTGATGAGATACATTATGCATGTAATGCCCCAGTGAATCATTTGGTGAAATCAGAGACTGCTTTCATGCCAAGACCATAACATAAGGAACATATTTGCTCATTGCTTTAGTTTGAACATCCCAAGATGGATGGTAGGAACCTTTGTCACAGAGTGCAGTCAGCTTTAGTGCCTTTCAAGAATGCATTTGCTCTGGTTTACAGCAATGCATTTCCAAACTTTTCCTATAATGCTTCCAGCATATTACTGCTTCAGCTAGAGGGTGCCAGTTTTGTTTTTAATTAAGCATGAAAAGCCTTTGCAAGTTTGAGACAAAATAATCTGTTTTTGGTTGTGCTATTCTTAATCTAGGAGTGCCCAATGTGTTTTAGAGCCACTGACATCCTTTGGAATGAAGACGCAGAGTTGACTAACGTAGTAGGATCTATATATATCGAGAGAAATAGTGTAACCATCTGGCAGGCAGTGACTAATACTGGCTGAGTCTGTATTGATCAGTGAAGAAAGTTGTCCAAGGTTACAACAGGATCTGGATCAACTAGGAAAGTAAGCGAAGAAATGGCAGATGGAATTTAACTTGGATACATGCAAAGTGTTGAATTTGGCGAAGTTAAACCGGGGCAGGACTTATACAGTGAACAGCGGGAGCCCAGGGAAATTGTGTCGAACAGAGAAAGCTTGGGTTTAAGTACAGAGTTCCCTGAAATTGGCAACTCGAGACAGAGTGGTGAAGTCATTTGGCATGCTTGCTTAATTGGTCGTGGCATGAGTACAAGAACTGCGATGTCATGTTACAGCTGCAGCAGAAATTGGTTAGACCACACTTGGAGTCCTGTGTGCAATGTGCCAAACTGTAGGAAAGATGTGATTAAGCTAGAAAATAATTAGGCAGAAAATATTCACAAGGATATTGCCAGAAGAGAAGGGCTTGAGTTATGAGGAGCCATAGTCATAGTCATGCAGGATGGAAATAGGCCCTTTGGCCCAACTTGCCCAGCTACACTAGTCCCACCTGTCTGCAATTGGCCCATATCCCTTCAAACCTATCCCCTCCATGTACCTGTCTAATGGTTTCCTAGACATTGGAATAGCCCCAGCCTCAATTCCCCCTATCTAGGAGAGATTGGATAGGCTGGGACTGTTTTCCCTGGAGTGAAGGAAGCTGAGCGGTGAACTTATAGAGGTTTATAAAATTGTGAAGGGCGTAGATAGGGTGAATGATCACAATCTTTTCCCAGCATAGGAGAGTCTAAAGCTAGATGGCATCATTTTAAGTTGAAAGTGGAAAGATTTAAAGGGGATCTGAGGAACAACTATTTCACACGGAGGATGTTGGGTCTATGGAATGAGGTGCCAGAAGAAACTAATGCCGATTTACAATTACAATCTTTAAAAGATATTTCGACAGGTACGTGGAAGGGAAGGTTTAGAGAGATTTGGGCCAAAAGCAAACAACTGGGACTGGCTCAGGTAGGCACCTTGATTGGAAAGGACGGCGTAGGTCAAATAACTTGTTCCCTTGCTTTATGATGCTATGATTACAATTTCTACCCTCTGAGATGTTAATGTTAAGCGAAAATGACTTGCTATTGGAAGTGCCAAGGACAAAGCACGACTGCCAATGTGTCTTGGCAACATCCTCATAAATCTTCACTGTACCCTTTCCAGCTTGACAAATTCTTTCCTAAAAAGGGTCTGTCCCTCTTGGGCGACTAATCCGTGAGTTCTGGCGAGTTTGCCCTCGACTAATACGCGCAGCATTGTCGGCACAAGGTCATAGGAGGTCTTCGTAAATCTCTTTCATGCTCTAGAGTGGTATCCGCGTACTCGAGGCCTCAGCTAGCTCGTGCCGTTTTTTTTCAATATGTTAAAAAAATGCCCTCGAGTAAAAAAAGGTCGCCATGGAATAAATCAATTTTACTCATAGGTTTAGTAAAAAAAATTTACTCGTAGGTTTAGATGTAGTAGGTCGTAGTAGGTCGGCATGTTAGTCATAGGTAATCGAGGATAGTCGAAGGTAGTCGAAGGTAGTCGTAGATAGTCTACATCATAGTCGAATGGACGTCAAAGGCAGGTCGAAGGAGATCGAATGAGGTTGTCTTCACTCTCCACTATTCGGTGCCCAATTTTCCAAAAGTTAGTCGTAGCTAGTCGAAGCTGGTCTTCAACATAGTCGAAAGAGGTCTTCTACATAGTTGAAGGAGGTCTTCAACATGTCATTTTTTCAAACTCTTCTAAACTCACCAATTAGGTCGTCCAAGTGGGACAGCCCCTTAACGCGGTGCCCAGAACTGAACACAAGACACTAAATGTGGCCTCACCAACGTCTTGTACAACTGCAACGTGACCTCTCAACTTCTACACTCAAGCAATTAGACCCCCAAAAGATGTGAGAGAAGTGAGCACTCTTTCATTCTTCTTACAGGTAACTAGAATGCCACCACTGGATAAGAACAATCTGCAGACCTTCGAGGATAAGGCTTATCTCTCCAGCAAGCTCCTGACACTTGGTGAGGATCCCTATGGACACCATGCATTCAACCAACAGGAGAGTGAGAAGCTCGCCAGTGACAGGGTGATCCGCGACACCAGGCATTACAGGTACTGGTCACCCAAACACCATCCAGTTACAGTTTCAGTTTGTTTATTGTCACGTGTACCGAGGTTCGGTGAAAAGTTTTAGTTGCGTGCTCCACAGCCAGTGGAAAGACAGTTACGCCCGATCATGGATAAAGTAAGAAATGCTGCTGTAGGAATAGAGATTTAAGAGTGTGGTACAATTGTAATATGTGATTGAAGATCTGCTTCCGTGGCTAGCACGCAAATAGTCGCCTGGGCTGGACGCCATCTTGGGCTGAGGGCCTGAGGACCTTTTCTATTCCTGGCAGCTCCTGATTATTTTACTTGCCGAATATGGGCTTGACTGGAATTACCCATCTCCAGAAGGTGGTGGCTATGTGCCTTGTGTAGGAAGAACTGCAGATGCGGGTTTAAACCGAAGATAGACACAAAATGCTGGAGTAACTCAGCGGGACAGACAGCATCTCTGGAGAGAAGGAATGGGTGGCGTTTTGTGTCAAGACCCTTCTTCTGAGGCCTTGAACCGAAACGTCACCCATTCCTTCACTCCAGAGATGCTGCAAGTCAGGCTGAGTTATCCAGCTTTTTGTGTCTATCTTCAGTTATCTGCCTTCTTGAGTGGCTCAGTCCTTCTGGTGAAGGCGCTCTTGCGACACTGTTGGGGAGGCAGTTCCATCGTTTGGACTCAGTGATGATGAAGGACTGACAATATCTTTCCAGGTCAAGATAGTGTATGACTTTCAGGGGAACCTGCAGGTGATGATGTTTGTCTGTGGCTCCTGCCTCCGAACTAAATGACAGAGGTCACAGATACTATTATAAAACCCACACACTATGCTGCACTGCTGGTGGAGGGGTTGAATACTTAAGGCGGTGAATGGCCTGGTGATTGTATTATTTTGGGTGTTGCCGGAGCTTCACTCATTCAGATATGTGGAGACTATTACATCAAAGGTTTCAAAGGTCTTTTATTGTCACGTGTACCAATTAAAGTACAGTGAAATGCGAATTACCATACAGCCATACCAAAGAAAAGCAACAAGACACATATCTACATAAAAGTTAAGATAAACATCCACCACAGCGGATTCCCTCACTGTGATGGAAGGCAATAAAGTCCAATCTTCTTCCCTCAATCTTCTCCCATGGTCGGGGCAGTCGAACCATTCATCGGAGCGATCGAAGCTCCCGCAGCCAGCGGTCAAAGCCCCCGCGTCGGGGCAATCGAAGCTCCCGCATCGGGGTGGTCGATGCTCCTGCGGCTTGGAACCCCCCGAATTCAGTCTCTGACCAGAGACTGCGGGCTCCACGATGTTAAAGTCCGTAGGCACCCGGGGTAGAGCTTCGAGGTCGATCCCTGGCAAAGGGATCATGAGCTCTGCGATGGTAAGTCCACAGGCACCCGCGGTGGAGCTCTCAAAATCGGTCCCCAACAGAGGCCGCCAACTCCTGATGTTAGGCTGCAGTGCGGACGGAGATACGATAAGGAAGAAATCGCATCGCTGCCGAGGTAAGAGATTAGAAAACGTTTCCCCCAACCCCCTCGCCCTACCCCCCACCCCCCACCCCCCAACCCCCTCGCCCTACCCCCCACCCCCCACATAAAACAAGCTAAAGAACACTAAAAACATACATTTAACACATACTAAAAAAAACAATGAGGAAGTAAGGGACAGACAGACTGTTGGCGAGGCAGACTCCTGGCTTGTGCTTTCTGCAATCAGTAGGTGAGATTGTGGTTCCCACATCACAGCAGTAATTTGTCGGCAAACTAGGGGAAAAATTAAAGGGCTCCATTTTACCGCCATGTCCTCTGATCTCTTGAACACTGGAAAACATGTTAGGTTGCTTGCCATCAGATACTAGACTTTGTCCTGTCCTCACCCAATGCCACACTACTTGGAAGGTCAGTTTCAAATCCAGGAGGCCAGGCTGAATTGTGCTTCTCCTGGTCCAGCTACGATTCAATCATTTGGCACTTCCATCCTCATCTCCATCTGGAAAGAGTTAATAAATCCACCGTGAAATCTGCTCATGTTATCCAGTTTTTCATCATTATGTTGTATGTAGTTGTTGTAATCAGAAGTCTTCAACTTTAAGTAAGCACGTCTAACTTATTTTAAGTTTAGAGATACAGCACGGAAACAGGCTCTTCGGCCCACGGAGACTGTACCGACCAGCGATCCCCGCACAAGAACACTATCCTACATACACTAGGGACAATTTACATTTAGACCAAGCCAATTAACCTACAAACCTATGGAGTGTGGGAGGAAACCGGAAATCTCGGGGAAAAGCCACGCAGGTCATGGGAAGAACGTACAAACTCCGTACAGACAGCACCCATAGTCAGGATCGAACCCGGGTGTCTGGCACCGTAAGTGCTGTAAACCAGCAACTCTACCGCTGCACTACTGTGCCACCCGAACCACTGAGCTGTTGAACCTTTTAACACCAACACAATGCCAAGTTTATTCATTTCTGTGAAAGACATAGGCACATGGTTCAGAGAATTTTAATTTGTGGCAATGTACTGAAGCTACAATAGAGGTAATCGGAAAGGGCACCATCTTTGTTTTGGGGTTACCGAGGCACCAAACTGACCACTTGTTTGAGGCTTGTTTGCCAAATGTGTTGCCAACACAAATTGTCCATCAGTACTGGATTCTATGGACCTAGTCTGTCTCCTGGAAGACTGTTACTGCTGGGGAGAGCCATCCTGAACTGTGCCACATTCAGTTTAGGCACAAAACGCTGGAGTAACTCAGCGGGACAGGCAGCTTCTCTGGAGAGAAGGAATGGGTGACGTTTCGGGTCGAGACCATCCTTCAGACCCAAAGCGTCACCTATACCTTCCCTCAGAGATGCTGCCTGTCCCGCTGAGTTACTCCAGCATTTTGTGTCTGTCTTCAGTTCAAAGCAGCATCTGCAGTTGCTTCCTACACAGCCCATTCAGTTTAGTTGCTGCTGGCTGAGCTTTAACCATACAACAGCAGCACAGTAGGTATCAGCTGGATAATTCCAGTTTGATTTGCTCAGACCAGGCTAACCAACATGCAGTATCCCAGGCAGAGTTAGAGCACGACTCAATAACAGAAACCCTTTCCAAATAATCTAATTAGTTTTTGTTAACGACTGGTTGAGGAAAATACATTGTTCACAAACACTTGGGTGAATTATCCTGTTGTTCTTTAAAATATCCATAAGGAGATCTTGTACATTGCGTGGGAAGGAACTACAGATGCTGGCTTACACTGAAAATAGACACAAAATGCTGGAGTAACTCAGCGCAACAGGCAGCATCTTTGAATAGAAGGAATGGGTGACGTTTCGGGTTGAGACCCTTCAGACTGAGAGTCAGGGGAGAGGGAGACACAGAGATAAGGATGGGTAGGGTGTGAAAATGAGACATGAAAGAGGATGAAGCTCAAGGAAAATGTAGAATAGATTATTGTTAGCTAGAAGAAGGAGACAACGAAGCATACAGAGATAAAATTTAACTAGGAGGACACTCAGACTGATCGGTGTACTAGGAAGGGGGATGGATGGAGAGAGAGGGGGAAACAAGGGTTACTTGGTTAGAGAAGTCAATACTCATATCTCTGGGGTGTAAGCTGTTATTCATACTGCTTTGGCAGTTTTTTTTTAATTTAACTTAGTTTTAGTTTAACTGAGCAGTGATGTCTCTTAAGCCCACAAACTTTGACTCAAGTGAGAGTGCTTGGTTCATGAACCAGAGCTGATGATATCCTGCAGTGGCAATCAAATTTATTGGCATCACTATCCAACGCCATGCAATTGTTTCCAACTTGTACAGATACGGATACATACCATCAGGATGCATCATAGTTTGGTTTGGCTGCTGCTCTGCCAAAGATAACAAAAATGTTCAGAGAGTCGTTTATGTAGCCAAGTCGTTCACACAAGACCTGCTCCCCCCACCCCCGTCAACTCCATCTACATCTCATGCTGCCTCAAAATCAAGGACAATTTTCATCCCAGTCATCCCTCTTCTCCCCTCTCCCATCAGGCAGATGATACAAAAGCTTGAAAGCAAGTACCACCAGATTCAGGAACAGCACATTCCACCATACTCAGACTGCTGAACTGTCCTCCCGTAAAGTAGGTGTAGTCCCTTTCTCCCAACCTGCCTCATTGCAGTCTTTGCACTTTTTGTATCTGCGCTTGCTCTGCAATGATAACACCATAGCACTGTAATGCTACATTCTGCACTGGTATTTTTCTCTTTGTAGTGTCTGTTTTACTTGTGTACTACTTGATTATACTCATGTACAGCATGATTTGACTGAATAGCACAGAATCAAAGCTTTTCACTGTATCTTGACACACGTGGCAATAAGAATCTATTACCAATACCAATACCAATGCCAATATTTGCCCAGGGGAAACATTTCCTTGCTGTTACAGGAAGAAAGAGCAGATGCTGACCACATATTAAAGTCAGTGCATTCGATCGAACTGGTTTACAGGAGTAAATATTCATTCTGTGATCATCAGTTGAATTGGAACAATAAGTCATGTGCCTTAAATATTCCTTTCTACGAGGGCATAGAATAGATGAGAAAGGAGTACACACTGCTGTCGGGAATGGTAGCCGCTTCTAATGGGCGTCTAACCTGCCCTCTCCCCTAACTGATCCTACATTTGGTGGTGCATCGGTACAGTTGCTGCCTTAAGGGCCGGTCCCATGAGCATGCGACTCCATATGGCAAACGCGACCTAAAGGGCCAGTCCCACCAGCATGCGACTCCATGCGGCAAGCGCAACTAACGTGGTCGCTTGAGCCGTACGGCCTCACGGGGCGGTCCCACTTCGATCGCTGGAGCCGTATGGAGTTGTGCGGATCTGGTCCCGACATCGCGCGGGGCTCCGAAAAACTGACCGCGTCCAAAAATTCCGTGCGGCAATGGCCTGCCGGCCCGCAGCCGCCTCGACGCCGTACATTACATGTGAACTTCCCGCTTACTTCGCTCGAACGTTATGTCACTCACTCGACCTCCGTGCGGCCCCTGCTTCTGGTTAGGTCGCGCTTGCCGCATGCAGGCGCATGCTGGTGGGACCGGCCCTTTAGGTCGTGCTTGTCGCATGGAGTCGCATGCTCGTGGGACAGGCCCTTTACAGGACTTGCATCCCTGGTGAACCGGGTTCGATCCCGACTACGGGTGTTGTCTGTACAAAGTTTGTATGTTCTTCCCGTGACCACATGGGTTTTGTCCGAGATCTTCGGTTTCCTCCCACACTCCAAAGATGTACAGTTTTGTCGGTTAAGTTGTCTTGTATAAGTGTAAATTGTCCCTAGTGTGCGTAGGATAGTGTTAATGTGTGGGGATCGCTGGTCGGTGCAGACTCGGTGGGCCGAAGGGCCTGTTTGCGCGCTGTATCTCTAACTAAACTAAACTTTCCCAGATCGCCGGGTACCAGTTGATGAATGGAACATACTGCTCAAGGCAAAGGCAAATTGATCCAGCTCTCTGTACAATATGATACCAGCTCACTGCAATCCACTCTCCTCCATTGTCCTGCAATAATCTGGAAGCAACGAGCCCCCAGGAGATACAGTAGCCATGTCTTACCCATGAAATGACAATACAACAGGACAATGGTATTTAAATCAAAAAAAGTATAATAACAACAGAAAATACTTGGGAGACTCAGCAAGTCTGGAAGTGCCATTTAAAAAAAATCATTTTGGGATGTGGGAGTGACCAGACAGCTCAGCATGTTATTGTCCACCCCTAAGGGGAGAACGGGTGGTGCAGCAGTAGAGTGCTGCCTAAAGGGCCCGTCCCACTTTCACGACCTAATTCACGACCTTTTTTACTCGTGGACATTTTTCATCAGGCTAGAAAAAACGCCCCGACCTACTTGATGCCACGAATACCTACGACTTGCATCACGGCCTGCTACGACCTACCTATGACCTCCTACGACCTCGTGATGACCATGCTGCGAATATGAGTCAAGGGCAAACTCAGCAGAGGTCGTGAATTAGTTCGTGAAAATGGGACAGGCCCTTTACAACGCCAAAGACACAGGTTAGATCCAGACTACGGGTGCTGTCTGTACAGTGTTTGTACTTTCTCCCCGTGACCACGTGAGTTTTATCCGAGATCTTCTGTTTCCTCCACACTCCAAAGATATACAGGTTTGTAGGCTTGGTTTAAGTGTAAATTGCCTCTAGTG